>CM076581.1:1257356888-1257919170 GCA_034641835.2 Pinus albicaulis
TTCACCCGCAACCGCGACTCGCAATTTTTTCGAAATCGGGCCTCCGAGACACCCGAGCTTTGTGTCACAATTTTCAGCCTGTAAACCGCGATCCGGCCGGTGCTCACCCCTTTCGAATTAATATTCATTCACCGTATTTAAGTAAAAACAAAAAGTCGAACCGCGACCGCCTACTTTTTTCTGTTTCTCTTTTCCTCATAATTTTCTGGTTTTTCCGAAGTCACTGTGGCTTCTTCAGCCTCCGTCTCACCCTCTCGTCGAGACCGTTTCTCGATCTTTTTTTCTCATCTAAGTGGGAACATAGCCCCTAGGCTTCAAGACTCTCCACCTTGGCTATCGAATAGTTGAATCGTTTGTTGTGTGTGTATTTTTCGTAGTTTCACTACTTTTTCAGATCTGATACCTACTTTTCAGATCCCTTTTAATAAGCTCTTCCCCCTTTAAAAAAACCTCCTGAAGTTTTGTTTGGATCTACCTTTAGGGCCTCCTCCTTGTCCCTCCTTCTTTTTGCTGATTCCCTCCTTTTTTCCAGCCACCTTGCCTCTGCCTCTTGGCTGTGTTCTGCACCTCTTTTCAGCAGATCTCTCCTTTAGATCCCTGTCCCTTTCGACCCTAGATCTATTGGCCTCTTTTTAATGTGCTTTGACTAGATTTTTTCCCTATGTTAGACTAGTTTTGAGAGACCTACCTTTTTGGGTTAGATCGATGCATTGTTAGCTGTTAATTTTCTGTTATTTAGGCATTATATCTGCAGATTTATTTTCAGTTACACAGCACAATTTTTCTTTTGCTCTCAAAACGTCAGGGTTTAAAAATTAAAATTAACGCACGCCACACACTCACCCTAAGCGAAGAAGAGCTTGGTTAACACCGCTAGGTAAAGAATTTAAAACATTGTAAAATCAATTGACATTGTACCTTTCTGCCCTTGTTTCGACATTGCAATCACTTGATTCTGCACCTCCCTGCCTTTTTTGGTCATTCTTCTTCCCCTTGTGCCGTGTTTATGTTGTCACCATTGCGCCCCCAAGGCGCACATCCCAGAGACTTCTTGGCCTTCACCCTCAGTTTCCGGTCGGTCGACCTACTCCTTCCCGTCGTCGTCGAGTTAGTCCTCCTCCGAGTCTGCACTCCAACTCCTCTTCTAATTCATTGGGTTCTCCTTTTACTTCTGGTTCTCCCCTTATCACCTTCACTATGTCCAGTCCAGGGCCTAGCACTAGCGGTAACCCCCGCCCTAATGTCAGGACCACTACTAGCGGAACCACCACAGGAACTGCCTCGGCTACCCCTTTGCTCCCTTACATGGCAAGCCTCAGCCTCCCTGATCTCAATCAGTTGACCAATGACCCTATCTGCCACGATTTTGGTTGGCCTGCTATGCCAACCAAGCTCCCCTCCGACATGCCTAAGTTCGAAGGCCTTGCTGGAGAAGATCCAACCAATCATGTCCGATCTTTCCACATGTGGTGTTCCTCCAATTCCATTACCGATGATTCCATCCGTCTTCGGTTGTTCCAACGCACACTTACAGGCGAAGCTTCTAAATGGTATGTTGACCAGGCCACCTCTTCCCATACCACCTTTGCGACCATTTCCCAAGCCTTTTTATCTTATTTCCAGCTCCCTCTCCGATACGACACTAGTACAGAGCTTTTGACCTCCTTCCGTCAAACCTCTTCCACCCGCCTTTCCACTCATGTCCAGGAGTGGCGGAGAAGACGAAGCTTATTTCAAGCTCCCACCTTCGAGGATCGAGTTTATATGGACTGGTTCCTTCACATTCTTTTACCTCCCATTGGCAAAGATGTCGCCTCCCATTTCCCTCAAATCGAAGAAGCCGCCCTCCAAATAGCCTTGAAATATGATCTGATCTACGCTCAGTCTGGTTATGTTTATACCGTCCTTCCTGACCTCCCCAAGCCCAGTGGCGCTAATTCCCCGGGGGCATCTCATTCTGCCGACGGTATCGTTGGAGCCCTTTCTCATTCGTATGCCCAACCTCCTATGGGCTATGGTCTCCCTCCGGGAGGGGCCAACACCTCTAGCACTTTTCCCCCTCCAGGTAGCATGTATCCAGGATACGGCATGCCTCATCCTATTTCCCAACCTCCTGCTTACCTCAATGTTTCCCAACCTAACCATTATCCTTATCCGCAGCCTGGTGCTCCAGCTCCTCCAGCATATGCACTTCCACCTCCATTGCCGTCTCCACCCCAGCAACAACACCTACAACCCCCTCTAGGGCAAGTATTTGCACAGCAGGGCGCGACTAATCCCCCTTCCTCTCAAAGAAGGCAGAGAGGCAATCAAAATCAATCTGCCCCTGGTACTCGTGGACCCAATCCTCAAGGTACTAACCCTAACACTGCTAACTAGCAACAGGGCACCCAGCCCAAGCCGAACAGGCCTATTTGCACAAATAAGCCTTGTTCGTGTTGCGGTATTTACGGTCATTACACTCACGATTGTCCCCTCTTACCACAGATGCGGCAGATGTGGGAGTCTCAAGCCACATTGCGAGGACAACATGCCTCCCCCCACGCTCCCCCTAATGTGGCCACTACTCAACTGGCTGTGTTTACCAATCCTTTCCCCCAACAAGGATTTGTGGCTACCCAACCACCTGACGGACAGGTCGCCACTCAACCTTCCCCTTCTGGTTCCTCTGATTACCAGATCCTCATGATGAACTCTGATCCATCCCCAACCGTCGACCTTAACCTTCAAACTCGGTCTCACCAGTACCCCAAGCCTCCCGCTTAGTCTGCCTCCGAGTCCCCTTCCTCAGGTTCCACCGAGCCTCTTTCGACATCCAATGGTCCTCCCCTTCCTGCTTCCGTAGCCTTCCAAATCCCAGTCAAAAATCCAGAACGCTAACGTTTCTCGATGTATAATTGATGAGGGAGCATCCACCTGTGTGATGTCTGCTTCGGTTTGGAAGCAACTTGGATCTCCTGAGTTGGCCCCTTCCACGATCACCCTTCGAGCGTGGGATGGCCACGCCTCCCAGCCCATTGGCATCTTCCGTAATTTTCCTATCACTCTTGCGGGAAAGACTTTTTGCGTTGACGTCGAAGTCATCGATGCCCCTCTAGATTACCACATTCTCTTGGGGCGAAGCTACACCTATGCCATGTCTATTGTCCCTTCCGTGGTTTTTCGCAAGATGTCTTTTCCTCACAATGGAAAGATAGTCACCATCGACCAGTTGACTTATCATGAGCCCAAGTCTCAGACCTCCCCTGAGACGACCATATCTTCTGTAGTCAATAAGAAAACCGTTGATTCCTTGACCAGTGTCTCTCCCAGCGTCTACAAAGACTCCTCTTTGCTTGGAATTTTCCCTGGTCTTCCTCCTCCTCCTATCTTTGATCCCAGCTTATCGAATGTTTTCATGTTGCAATCGTCTCGGGCAACCCTTAAGCTACCCGTTGCGGCTAGTCAGCAACTTCAACCTCGCCCACCACAACCCGCTCCTAGCCATTCATCTCAGCCAACCGGCCCTCCTCCTTCTGGCCCCTTTCCTACAGCTGGTATCCATGAGCCCCTCTATACTCCTGGATCAGTTCCTCCCAGCCTTAGCCACCTCGGAGCCGTTCCACTCGGCCATTACCCCTCCGGTCAGATACCGTTATTCATTTCCCCTCCTGGAGTGTACTCGGTACATGTTATGGCTACCCTCTCTCTCCCCAACCTAACCTTGGGTATCCCCGTCTGGTACCTTGACCCTCCAGTCACTACCCCACCTGGTCACCCCAAACCCTACCTTGCTTTGACTCTGGTTCAACCGATCCCCGTCACTTCCCTCGCTACCACGGTGCCTCACACACCTCAACCTGCACCATCTCCGGTTGCGACGGTATCAGACAATAGGGGAAAATTTCACACAAAAACCAATCAGGACCAAGCCGCCTCGACGAACCCTACCCCTCCTCGACCGCCAAAGCGTGCTATCCAGTGTGCTTTGTTCGATATTGTCGGTCACGCCACCCATACGTGTCCTGAATTGCCGCACCTCAAGACCATGGTCAACGAGACGTTTCCGGAATCTGATATCCCCGAAGTCTACGTCACCATCCCGGATTCTATCCCGAAACTCAAAACCTTGCGCACAAATCACCCTTGTGCTTTGTGTGATTTCCATGGACATTACACTCACCTTTATCCCCGCCTTGACGAGTATCGTTCCTCCTTAGACACTTACCGCCAATTCAAGGCTACGCATGACAAGATACCTTCTCACTTGTTTGCAAGATCTACTTCAGTCGGACCAGAGGATCTTCCTCCTCCCATTCACATTCCTCCTCCCGCTGTCACCACGATAGAGCCTCCGACCACCATTTTTTACCTATCGTCATCCTTGAGAGATGATTCGCCTAACCTCCTACCTACGGACACTCTCGGCTCCACCTCAGTAGACCTTGCATCTACTGACGTTGCACATGTCAGCCCTTCTCCATAGGATGACCAATCAACTATTACTACTTTCTTGGGTAATCCTCCTTCCTCCAGTATTCCCATCTTCTAGTCTGATGAAGACATTATGGAAGCCATGACCAACCCTGACTTTCCGTGGGATGATATGCACCATCGTGCATACTTCCTCCCACAACAGTCCCATGACCAATATGCTGTGGAAACTAAAGACTTTATTCACAAGGAAGTCGATTGGTTCAAAAATCCCATCCCTGCACCTGATGCTTTCAAAGAAGGAAACATGGCCAATATCTCTCCTACCATTAAAATTTACATTTCGGTCAAACCGGGAATCGAAGAATATATCACCTTGGGTGCCCAATGCAACCCGGAAGAAATCGAGGCTTACACCAAGATTTTCAAAGAATTCCATGATATTTTCGCCTGGTCCTATTCCAAAATGCCCAGACTCGATCCCACCATCGTCAAACATCATATCGACACATGGCCCGATGCCAACCCAGTCCGTCAAAAATTGAGACCCATTAATCCTTCCAGACGTGATGCTATCAAAGCTGAAATCGACAAGCTCAAGCAGGCTGGTTTTATCTATCCCATTGAATACACCACTTGGGTCTCCAACCCAGTTCCCTTCCTCAAGAAAAAAGGCACCATCCGTGTCTGCACGGACTTTCGCGACTTGGACAAAGCTTGTCCAAAAGACAACTTCCCCACACCATTTATTGACCAAATCATTGATGAGTGTGCAGGGCATAAGGTTCTATCCTTTATGGATGGTTTCTCTGGATACAACCAAATCGTGATCCGTCTCGCTGATCAACTTAAAACCGCGTTCATCAGTCCGTGGGGAACTTTCGCTTACCAATTCATGCCATTCAGCCTTAAAAACGTCGGCGCCACTTTTCAACAGGCCATGTCTTATTGTTTCCATGACTTAGCTCATATTATCCTTGCTTATTTAGACGACCTCACGGCGTGTTCTAAGCATCGGGCACAGCACCTCCACGATCTGTGTACCGTATTTCTTCAATGTCGCAAGTATAATATCCGCCTTAACCCGCTGAAATGCATCTTCTGCGTTCCCGCCAGCCGTCTCCTAGGATTCATAGTGTCTAAGGACGGTATCACTCTTGACCCTTTGAAAGTTCAAGCCATTCTTGAACTTCCCATTCCGCGCACCTTACGCCAGCTACAAAGTCTCCAAGGCAAAGCTAATTTTCTTCGTCGGTTCGTTCCTGACTATGCCACCACCGCACATCTCCCTTAGTTTTTGATCCGCTAAAAATGGAGAAACAAAATCTTGACTTAGTAATCAAACCGCCTGCTAAAGGTTTACTTCGTAAATCAGCTTTCAATCCACATGCGAGAGCTGCTCAGAATTACAATATTGTTGAAGCCTTGGCGATTTCCCCTTCAGCAATGTCGGCTTTGGAAGTGATGCAATCATGCCCAACCCAAAGAAAATTAATATTTTCAGCCTTAGGAGTCGTAGACCTCTAGGATTCGAACCTAATGATCTTTGATTTAGAAAATTTTACACCCCGCCTACCCCATCAATGGCCTTTCAAATTCCGGTAATAGCCAATAACAAATGTATATTTCATATTGTTGTTGAAGAATGGGCTTCTACGTGTATTATGTAGTTAAAATGTTGGAAATCACTTGGTTCTCTGACAATTAACCAATCACCGACTATCCTCAAAGCTTTTGACAAAAGAGGTTTTCATCTGTATGGTATTTTACAAGATATACCAATATAGGTTGAAGGAAAAACTGTTAATCTAGATGTGAAAGTGGTTGATGCCCCTCTGGATTACAACCTTCTCCTGGGTCGCAGTTGGTATTACGCCATGATTTCTATTGTATCGTTGGTCTTTCATCTCATCATGTTTCCACATAAAGGAAAGATCGTTAAAATAGATTAGCTCTCATATTATTCATTCGACCCAGCCTCTACTGATAGTATCCAACATATTGGAAAATCGACTATCCCTTATAAGGATGTTGGGGTAGGGTTAATTAAACATTCTGATTTATTGGGAACTTTTTCCCTACCTGCTCCCAACGTACTGTCTCCTATTGCTAATATCAATATGATCACATCAAGTACTATTTCCTTTGATGATCCTTGGATAGTACCTTTAGAATTAGAACTGGATTCTTTTGATGGCGTAATGCCTTTGAGTCCTTTTGAGTTAGCATATCAGGCAATCCAGTCATTTTCTGATACTCTTTCGACTAAATCTGATCCAGTGAATGTGATTGCTAAGGAGTCACTTTCAATATCGAGTTCAGCTTCGAAATCAATTATGGATCTTGGTCAAAAAGTATTCAATACTGATGAAAAAATTCATGAATTCTTACCATGGGAAGATCTGCATCATAGGTCTTCATTTTTACCTGATCTCAATCATTTTGAGAATGTTTTTTCCTCCATTTTTACTACTGATTACGTTAAAGAACCTCATAATCCTCTCTCATCTTCCGATTTTGAATTGAATTTAGAAAACGTCTTTACAATGATTCCCATTGACATTTCAGTAAAACCTGGAATTTTTGAAAACATTCATATAGGTGCTTCTTGTATGAATGATGAAATCTAAGCATATAAAACCCTATTTTAGGAATTTTGTGACATTTTTTCCTGGTCATATGAAGAAATGCCAGGAATCGATTCGTTAATTGTAGTTCATTAAATTAAGACATACCCAGATGCTAAACCCGTTAGACAAAGATTATGTCAAATACATCCAAGAAAAACTGCCGCTATTAAAGCAGAAGTTGAAAAATTACTTCGTGCAAGTTTTATTTATCCAATTCCATTAACAGATTGGGTGTCTAATATCATTCTTGTCAATAAAAAATAAGGACCCATATGATTATGTATCGATTATAGGGATATAAATCGCGCTTGTCCAAAAGATAATTATCCAACCCCTTATATCGATGAAATTATTGATGATTGTGCTGGAAGTGAAATGTTTTCATTCATGGATGGATTTTCCAGCTACAATCAAATAAACATGCTCCCTGCTGATCAACCTAAAACAACTTTCATTTGTCCATGGGGGACTTTTTCTTATCTCAAATTACCTTTTGGCCTTAAGAATGCAGGCGTCACCTTTCAAAGGGCAATGTATTATGCATTTCATGACATTAAACACATTGTGAAACCCTACCTCAATGATTTTCCTACTCATTCCTTGCATAGAGCATATCATATCACTCATTTACGAGCCATTTTTATACGATGTAGGCATTATAAGATTCATCTG
The DNA here is from genome assembly GCA_034641835.2 of Pinus albicaulis. Taxonomy (NCBI): domain Eukaryota; kingdom Viridiplantae; phylum Streptophyta; class Pinopsida; order Pinales; family Pinaceae; genus Pinus; species Pinus albicaulis. Next base: position 1,257,364,604 of record CM076581.1, read on the forward strand.
AATCCTCACAAATGTGTTTTTTGTATACAATCTGGACAATTGTTGGGATTTATTGTCTTAAAGGCACGCATTCGTGTCGATCCATCGAAATTTGAGGCTATTATAAAATTACCTCCTCCTTCTACTCTTCGCCAACTCCAAAGTTTGCAAGGGAAAGAAATTTTTTTACGTCGATTCATTCCTAACTATGCCGAGTTAACGAAAGGTTTCACCAAGTTGTTAAAATAGAATATTCCTTTCTTTTGGGACGAGATCGCTGATCGATCTTTTGATGTTCTTAAAAACGCGTTGACCCATGCACCGTCACTGCATCCCCCAAATTACAACCAGGATTACTTTTTGTATGTTGCCGCTTCCGATTCCACGATAGGAATGGTTCTAGTTCAGGAAGATGAATTGCATGGTGAACATGTGATTTACTAACTTAGTCATAACTTACATCTGACTGAAATCAAGTATTCACATGTGGAGAAATTGGCCTTGGCAGTCGTTCAAGCTGTCCAATGTTTTCGTCATTACATACTTTTACGCAAGACAACAGTGATTTCTGACTATAACTCTATGATGTATATCTTGACCAAAAATTTGTTAGGGGGAAAATACTCCAAATGGATTGTAATCCTGTAGGAGTTTGACGTGGAATTTGAAAAGTCCAAATCAAAGAAATCATTGATATTTGCTGAAATTATGTGTGATTTCCCACGTAATGATATAGAAACTGTGGCGGAATAACCAATCGCGAACGAATACTTGTTTCTTATTAGTACCATTGATCCTTGGTATGGAGATACCATTTTTTATCTTCAGACCCAATCTTTTCGGCCCAAAATTTCACGTTCATAGCGACGTAAAATCCATTTACAGTCTCAAAAATATCATATTGTTGGTGACACACTATACTATCATGGTGCGTACTTTGTTTTTCAACTTTGTCTCACCCATGAAGAAGCTGAAATTTTTTTAAATGACTGTCACTCTGGAGCATGTGGCGGTCATATGTCTGGGTACGCCACAGCCCAAAAGATATTTCACGCTGGTTATTTTTGGCTATCCTTATTCAAAAATTGTATTTATGCGGTCCGAAAATGCCATAATTGTCAAATTTTCGATTGAAAGATGCGTGCACCACCCGCTCCTCTTCACCCTATAATTGTTGTCAGTCCTTTTGCAAAATGGGGCATTGACTTCATTACATGTAACCCTCACTCGGTCGGGGGGCATGGGTATATTATTCTCACAGTAGATTATTTTACCAAATGAGCCGAGGTGATGCCTACATTTGCGGAAGATGGAAAAACTGCAGCTACTTTCGTGTTCAATCATGTGATTTCTCATTTCGGTGTACCCCAAGTGATAATTACTGATCATTGAAGCCATTTTCGAAACATCATGATGACTGAAATGACTGATCAAATTGGCCTATGCCATGACAATTCTACACCATATTACCCGCAAGCCAATGGCCTGGTTGAACCTATCAATAAATTTTTAGTCACCATGATCAAACGAATCATCAGAATTCATAAATTGAATTGGCATACCATGTTTTTTTCAAAACTTTGGGCATATCGGACCTCAGCAAAAACATCAACAAGTTTTACCCCTTTTCAACTGGTTTACGGTTTAGAAGTGGTATTACTGATTGAATGTGAGATATCGTCACTCCAACTAGCCATAGAGTTATTACCTGCCACTTTTGAAGAGAAGAAATATTTTTTATATTTAGCTCAATTAGTTGAGAATCTGTGCACCGCTGCATTAGCTACCGAGACTCATGTGAAATGAATGAAAGCTCAGTATGATAGAAATTTTACACCTCAGATTTTCATAAGGAGACCTAGTCTTGGTTTATGATCAAGCTAACGATAAGCTAGGGGCTGGGAAATTTGAACCCATGTGGCATGGTCCTTATATTGTCAAGCGGCAACTTGCAAAAGGGGCATATGAATTGATTGATTTTGACGGGGTCTCTTTAGGCAAACCCATAAATGGGCTTTATCTAAAGAGATATTACGTTTGATTCTTGTGTGGAGATATTTCCTGTATATTAGTTATTTTTTTAGCTGGTGTGATGTAGATTATAAACATGTGCCTAGTTTAAGTGTGCTGCTACAACTATTCCTGATTATCTGGATTACTCTTGATATTGCAGATGTTGACGTCTTTTCTAACATACATTGTTTTTGCTGATGGTGCTTTTCATAGTACATGGAACATTTCTTCCGCAATTTGGGTTATTTATTCACCCACTGACGAGTTAGTATTTATGCGTGGGGTAAGCCTCGGTCAAACAACGAATAATATTGAAAAATATAGCACAGTTATTGAGTTATTACATGAATCCATTTCATTTGGAATTTGAAGTTTTATTGTTAGGTTATATTCTGAGCTCGTTGTATTACAGTTAAATCGTGTATATGCAATTAGAAACCCAATGTTGTTAAGATTATTTTTGAGATTTCGTCTCTTGGAATGATAATTTTATTATATTGAGTATCAACACATTCCAAGAAATTTAAACACATTAGTAGATGTAATAGCTTCTAGTCTGATTAACAAACATTTGCGATAATAAAAGTAGTAAATAAACATTCGATAACATGTTGGACAGGTAACTAGAAATAGTAGTATATCATAGCATAGAGTAGTGTTTCAAAAAATAGTACATCATCCTCGATCATAGGTTCAAAACGCCTTATGATCAGGAAAAAAGTGATACAAAAAATGATAACAGTCTATACAATCGATCATCCACTATCTGTGGTAATGATCATGATAATATACTACAGCTCGCGCCACCCTGCTCAAGAATCTCCTGAACGGTCCAGGAACATTAATGACATATCTCTATAAATGAAGTGGTATGTCATATATGGTCTCTGGGATGTCCAGAGTCAGTCGCTCCAAATGGTGTTCTAAATAAGTCAGGATCTCTGCTGGCTGATCCTGTGGTGGTGGTGTTGCTGTAGCTGCACCCCTTTGCCTTCGATCGAAGGGGTGGAGAGTGACTGGTCGATGTGGACCCACATCTGCATTTAAAATTGTTGTTATCAGTTTTGGATGATTTTAAAAACAAAATAAAAATTAGAAATTAGAGCATGTCAAAATGATTTTTACCTGACTCATCCCACTGAGCTCTTGGAGGAAGTGCCATATCTTGATCACCCCGGTAATCCATCCCAGCATAAGGGAATTCCTCTATCACAAATATTGGGTGTTCTAACAAACATAAATAAGATGGGGGAAATCAAACAATCTTTGTGCCCTCGCTGTGACAGGCCATCAAAGAAAACCATTGAACCATCTGAGGCTCTCAGACTCTACCGTCATCAACTGGAATGTGTTGCGGGGCTAATAGAGGAATCCTCTCTAAATAAAAGGTAACCATGATTGATCCATACCCGAATTTATTTAACTTCCCATTCTTTGCTCTAGTTAGTTGGCCTTTGACATTTTCCAACACTGCCTTGCACCAGTTGAATATTGTGCCTCGGAAGTAGTCCACTGCAATCTGCATTTGAGATCCAGTAGCCACATGCAAAGCTACACTTCCACATAACTTGGTTACGGTAAATGAAACTACTTTTAACTCAAGACAGATGATAGTTTTAATATCAATTCGTTTGTCTTTTGGATTAGCCTCATCATTGCAGAACTCTAATTGCAGGCTAGCAACAAACTGGCCACATGGTCTAGCCCCAAATAGAGAAAGTGGTTCGCCTATTTTAAAAAAACCAGTCAAAAAATATATGTCCTCCAACTCGATTTTGAGCCGGTTGCCTCCAATTATGAAACAATGGTCCTGAACATCCAACTTGTTTACCAAACAAGTGAGAAGGTCTACTTGAGCTCTCATGCCGCTGATAGCCCAGAATTTGAATAACCCACATGCTTTTAAAACTTGTAATGTAGGTGGATGAATCATTGCAGCTTCATCCACCTCCTCATGTTCACGTTCCCACCAGATGAGCATTGTAAATATCCTACAATGAGAAAAATGAAAGATTAGAATCATTTTAAAGAAAAAAATTTGGGTAATTTGGGAGGGAAATATGTTTTTAAATTCTTCACGGTGCCCCCGAACTTTTCGTTCAGAGACAGTGCGTAGCTCAGCATGGGCTCTATTCTAAAAGTGCGGGGCCCCGACATTTTTCTTTGTAAGAAAATATTGGGGTCCGTAGGTACCATGTGTCTTACCTGCAGACCACCGAAGGCAGAATTTTGAACATGTTTTCTCCCCAAAAATGAATTTTAAGCCCTAAATTAAGGAAATTAATAGATGAAAAGCAAGTAAAGAGGATGTGGATTACCTGGAGCAGACGATTTTCGATTTGAACGGTTGGTTTGTCTGGAATATTCTCTGGAGCATTTTTTTCCAAAATCTCTCAAATCTTCACTCTGAACTCAAACGGTAAAAATGAATTTGAAAAACTCATTTTTATAAATTTTTTCGAATAAATGAAATTTAAATTTGTTTATTTTTCACTTTAAAAAGATTTTTTTTCAAAATATTTTTATTATTGAAAACATGTACGTTTAATTTTCTGATTTTTTGTATAGAATACTGGATTTTTCAGGTGAAATGGTCATTTTTGATGAAGAGTATACTTTTATCACTTTTTCGGGCTCTTTAAAATTTACGAAAAAGTGAAACCATGGAGTCCTCTTTTAAGCCCTTTTCAGAATCTCTGAAAATGAAAATATTGTCGAGTACTTGACTATTCTAACTCGTTAAAGGAAATGAACAGTCATCCCTTCAGTATAAGTTTACCCTTTTCCGGACTGAAATGGACTATTTATGAAAAAGGTATGCATTGACTAATCATGATCAATAGAGTTCTCTCCTGCATTATTTTATCCTTTTTCGGGCCTGAGAGACTAAAATTTCGAAAAAGAACACTCATGGAGTTTTCTTAAGTTTTTTCTTATGACTCCCTAAAAATGAAAAACACTGAGTTTCTCCTATACTGGACTCGTTAAAATATAACAGTAAAGGACCTGTCGATTACAAATAGGAATGGACCACTCCTTCTTAGGGTTTGACTTTAAACTAAGTTGGACTCATCCGAAGGATGAGTTTATAAACAAGAAAATTTTATCCTCCTCAAGCTTATCATAAATAAATAGGTACTTGCCAGAAATGGTGGGGGGAAAGAGAGAAAACGAATTCATTTGTTACACTTTGAATTAGAAGCAGTAAACCACTCTTGAACACGACACTTTTTGTCACACTTCTACCTGGGTTGGGAAAATCCTTTTCCTATCAATTAATCAAACCACATTGAAGGTCTTCATCTAGTTTATGGGTATTAGCTTAGGGAAATTTTTACCAAACCATCTGCAGTGTCATTATGTATTCAAGAGGATAGTCAAACAAACCATTCATCTGCAAACATTTGTCTCCATTCGCGTTGACCATCCCTGAGTCAGTCCTTGTAAAAAATTTCTTCAAAACTTGAGCTATGGTTTCATGTCGTGAGCTTGCTTACGATGAATCACTTTATATCGACGAAAGTTCATCATCTAGGAATTTGATCTAGAATTCGTCAGTACCTTTGAATCTACATGCCTTAATGGCAGGTTTCTTGCCTTCGACAACAGGTTGCATCATTGACCTTCGATCGAACAATTTCGTGCAATGTTCGACTTCAGATCACTTATTCACATTTCATGGATTGTACTAAGTACTTTGAGAGCCATTTTCATTATTTTTGGTTTCTCTCACACTTGTTAACAGTTCACATCATTGACTATTAATCAAGTGGGTTCTACCATGTTCGACTTCGACACATTTAATCGCATGGATAGAATCGTACTAGTTCGAGAAGCAGAAATCAAGACCATGGATCTAGTTTCCACCATCCAGGCTGCAAGGAGTTTTATTATTCATTATGAAGTTGACTATTGATTACAGATGGTTGCATCCATGCTTTGTCTACACTATTGATGCAATATTAAAATCATTTCTGTATCAGAACAAGTTTAGTTAATTTTTTGATCTAAGTATGGGAATGCCTACCTCAGTGATGATATATATATATATATATATATATATATATATATATATATTTTTTTTTTTTTTTCACGGAATGTTTTGGTGGTTCCAACTAAAGTCTGTCACTGATAAGCTGAACGATGTGGCGTGCTATCACTCTTTGAATTCTCTCAGACTTCGCACTTTAGGGGGGAATTTTTTACACTGAAATTTGTCACCATGACGTTTTAGTACTCCCTTAGAAATCTATGACATCAAAGTTCCTAAAATCAAGCCTTGAAATTGAGAGAAAAGCTCATAAAAGTCTTAAAACACTTGTACTGCAATCTCTCTTAGAATTTCCTGTGGTGCCGCACCTATTTGTTCTAAAGAATTCGGAGCTAAACACACTTTTTCTTCATTAAGGGTGCAGACCCATGTAAAAGGTAAAATGAAGGCGAAAAGTAACATTTAGAAGCCCAGTAGTCAAATCTGGAAGTTTCTAGAAGCAATTATCCGATCGAAGGCTCACTCCTATCAAGTATGTTCATTCCTCCATCATGGGAGCCTATCCCTTGGTTTATGGAGCTTAATCCCTTCAAAAGAGGATTCTATCCCCTCTTATTTGGAGCTGCAACCTCTTCTCTTTTCCTATAAATTGAAGCCATAGTGCAGCCTCTTGGGAGGATAGATTGGAGTTAGACTTTGAGAATTTTTTAGGAGAAATGTTGTAAGAGCTCAGATTCTCTTAACTAATCATTATGTGGGAATGATTACACACCCATGTGCATTTTAGCTGAGAGAGAGCAAAGCTTGTTAGAGTAAAGGAAACGCCTGTTACAGACCCCAGGAAGGCCCGTACGACATCAAGGCGGACATGGTTGTAAGGCTCTTTCTTCATCAAAGTTAATATGAATAAAATCCATTTTCTCAATTAGTTCTTTTGATTAAGTAGCTCGTTTATCATGTTTTATCAATGACTTATTTAATTAATTAACTTATTTCTTGAATTCCTTGATCATCTTGATGGATATATGATTCGTGAATTAGTTTATACTATGCAAATGTTATTGATTTTTTCCATGTTTGTGATTGCAGATCTTTGAAGATGACTCTTTCAAGAAACCAGAAAGAAGATCATTGCAAATAGCGTTGGACTACAGGTAGGTCTTCAAAACCCCTATTGTAGCTAATTATGAATCAAATATTGTCTAGAGAAAATAGTTTTTGTTTTTCTGTTTGTTGCTAGCTATCCGTAGGACACTTGGGAGGTATGTCTTGTCCGCAAGAATGACTTATCCGTCCAAAAATCATGAGATCCAAATAATAAATTTTTTTTATTGAGATGCTTTACACTATGATGAGCTTGGATATGAAGCAGAAAAGTCACCTGCATCAATCTTACAATACATTACATTATGATATATCCTCTTTGATAATAATTGTTGAGGGTAGGCATTCCCATATTCAGCACATAAAACAATCTAATAACATGTACATAATTCAGAAATTCGTCTTTATTGGAAAGTTTCCCAAATGCAGACATGTCTACAGATATAGGCCCATTTTTGGATGACAGTCTGTATGTAAGGTCACCGTACAGATGATGTGTACAACAATCCTTAAATCACAACCCAGATAGATGAAACTAGATCCGGGGTCTTCTTATCTCGTTCACTCGATCATTCAGGTACAAGTCTAGCCATTAGAATATATGATTTGTAGTCGAACATGGAAAAACATCGTTTGATTACCAGCCAATGATGTGAGTTGTTAACAAACGTGAGAGAACCACCATTAATGAAAATAGTCCTCAAGGTATTGCAGTACATTTCGTAAGGTGTGAATAGATAATTTCATGTTGAACGCCAAAAAAAATCTTTCGGTCAAAGGTCTGGAAGTGAGGATATTTTCGATGTTGTAACAAGCCTCATGGTACTGGAATTTGATGTTTCTAAGTGAACTTCCTGGATATTGATTTGTTGTTGACAAGAATTCACCTTATTGCAAAAAAAGAGATACTGATTTCGGAGACAAGGGTACGACTTGATATAGAAATTTTCAGGGATGACGGTCATGAGAATGACGGTTTACGAGTATTGCAGATTTGTGAGTTTTAAATCACTGAATGACTTCTCTTGAACATATCGGCGACATTATGATGAGTTGGCAGAATTGACCCAAAAACGAATTGAAGGTATGATGAACCATAGGTGTGAATGAACCATCAAGATGATTACCCAACCCAAAAAATCACGGACATGGAGTGAAAGAAGTTTCATGTTCAAGAGCGACTTGGTACCAAAAACAATTCTTGCCCACTTTTCCCAAATTTTCCCCGGTCATTTGTTGGCCAATACCTCTTTATTTTTTAACAAGCTTGAGGAGGATAAAATTTTCTTGATCTATAAGTCAAACCTTCGGGCGAATAGAGCATCACTATTTAATAATTTAACGAGTCTAGCGATGAATGAAACTCGATTCTTGCCATGATAAAAAAGCCCGTCGCTATTTATGTTTTAATGAGCTTAACGAAAGTGATAGCCTGGTCCTTTTTTATATTTAGAAAGTTTGAAAAGAAGGACGAAAGAAAAATCCATAAGTAATTTTTCGTAAATTTGTTTCTCAGACCCGAAAAAAGTGTAAAATAATATTTGAGAGAACCTCTTTGGTCATGTTTAACCAAGGTATTCATTTTTCGTAAATAATCTATCTTATTCTGGAAAAGGGTTAAACTTATATTGAGTAGATATCAATTCATTTACTTTAACGAGCTCTAAAAGACAAGTGCTCAGAAATATTTTCACGTTATCGAAGTCTAAAAAGAGCTGAAAGAAGACTCCAGGGGTTTATTTTTCATTGTTATCGAAGCTCGAAAAAGAGATAAAATTGTGCTTCAAAACATTTTTCGTTTTTATCAAAGCTCGAAAAATAAGGAGGAAAAGTATGCTTTGTGGTCAAGTCATTCTTTGAATAAATCTGCACGACTAATCTGTTCATCGATTGTATTTGCTGTTTCATATTAAAAATGATTGTTTCATGATAAAAACATAATAAAACCATAGTTATAGCAATAAATTTAACTTGCAAACAATTAAATGAATATAAAAAGTAGTTTCACTATTCATTTTTACCATTCCATAGTTACCATTTTCATTTTGGAGCTCTGAATCTAATTTTTTCCTCGAACTTCAATCGTTGATTGCGGTCGTTTCTATGGATGGATTTTGTTGTCATTTGATCCAGGTTAGTACCATGAACCCCCTCTTCCATTTGGTATTCATTTCATCTCCAATTTCTACAGAATTTTAGGGTTTTAAGGCCCCTAGTAAATTATGCCCAAAATGAGGGAAAAACACCCCTGAATGTTGAAACCTGCATTGCATAGCAAGTGCAGTGAAGGGTACCTACATATGCAACACACTGTCTTAGCCCAAGGAGTGTGTTGGGCACAGTTTAATTTTTTGGTTTTCATGTTGTGCCCCAAATTTACGTATTTTTTTGCAATGAATGGAATCTAATGGATCTCATGGTTGTATTTCAGGTTTCCATCGAATTATAATGATGATTACATGAAGGGAAAGAGAACATGAAGAACATATATGATTGCCTTGAATGATCTGGGTACTGTAAGAGCCTTAAGAGATTGTGGACTACTTAAGTACTTCAAATTTTCGGGAATGAGGCAACAAATAGAACTCTTGGAGTTCTTAGTTTGAGCATGGGATCCAGCAATAGAGGCATTTCACATTAAAAATCAAGTGGTTCCCATAACAATTGAGGACGTGTATTTTCTTACAGGTTTGTCGCGGAGAGGTTTGCCCATCTCTCTCACAGGGTCTACCGTTGTAGGAGAGACAATGAGGAATTATGTTATGCAGTATTTCTATCCAGCAGAAGAACCTAGCAAAGATGTAAAAATAAACATCTGGGATATCAGGGATTTTCATTTGAGAACCATCCTTTTCACGATCGCTAAACTTGCTGGCACCGTTACACTACATGTAGCGAACAGATCGTATATGCAGTATGCGCTAGAGTGTTTAGAGGCAACAGTATTCAACTGGTCTGAAGTTGTTCTATCTGAAATAAAGGAACAAGTGAAAAAAGCAAAGGGAGGAAGGAAGAAGAATTTTGGTTATGGTTCTGTTGGCCACCTATAAAAATTTTTATATCAAAAGGTGGCCAAAACATTTTTGAGCCTTCAAGAAACACTTTTATTGCTAAAAATGTTATCTCTTGAAGAATTTTGAAGACATCATGCCCTTGTTTCAATCTTCATTACTGTTTCCTTTCCAAACACAGAAATTTTGTTGATTTCATGAGAAAGAACTGCTGCAAAACCCCCCTTTGTCCTCATTTTTCCCCTCCTTCCACTTCCAAAAATAGCCTCATTTTTACCCCTTTATTTTCCATTAAAAAATCCTTCATTTTCATATTTTTCCCTTTTTCCCTCCATCAAAACCCCTTTGATAAGGTTTAAGACTCTTTCTTTGCCTTATCGAAACCCTCAAAATCCTTTGAAAACCATTAAAAATCTATAAAAAAACTCATTTTTGTATTACAGACTTAAGCCCCCTTGGGCTTAGTCCTAAACCACTTCCACACATATGCCCACACCCTAGGAACCATACACTAGTTCCATCGAGCACTTATCGCATCGGAACTTCGGAACAAACACAAGTATTTTTGTGTGTAAACATTGAAACCTCCAATTGTGATGGCCCGATCACACAATCGCATCGGCCATCCCCTGATCGCGCAATCGCATCGGCCTCCCCGATCGCGCAATCTCATCGGCCTCCCCGATCGCACCCTTGCATGAGCCCACCTCTGATCGTTGATTCTTGATTAATTCCCCACTGTTGATTTGGCCCTCAGATCAACGGTCTACATCTAATCGCATCAGAGATTTTCGTTACACCCTCCCTCTTTCCTCCTCCGATCATGAGTCCTCCGATTGTATCTGGGCCGTCCACGTGTCCGAATCGGAAGGTCCCAGATCTTTCTCGCATTATTCCATCGCCCTCCGCCTTCCACCAAGAGTATTTTAAATGTGTAATCCCCACCGTCGATCTCTGCGCGATCAACGGTTCTGACTTATTTTTCCCTCTGTTCTTCGTTTGACTTCCTCTAAACAAATCCCCACCGTTGGATGATGCCATCCAACGGCCACGCTCCTCCCCACGGCCTTCTAAGTAGTTTTACCCAATAACTACAGGATTTCTTAATTAGTTTTTTGTTTTATAGGTAATTGATGGACTTTCCATTATAAATGGAAGAAAAAGCCGAAGGCTGGGAGTGACGATTCTCACGCCTTCGATTCATCAAAAGGAAACCGTTCGTAGGGTTCAAATTCCACAACTCGTCGATGGTTCATGGGCATTCATGCCTTGAGAGCTCTGCACATCAACAAGACATAGCAATATATAAAAAAAACAAAGAGTATCAATGTCGAAGACAAAACACAACAGAAACAGAGGATTGAAGACAGTTTTGAGGGATTGTGGTCTTAATCGACAATTAGACGCCTAATCCACTCAATTAAAGAGAGCATGAATACCCAAAGACATAGATTAAGCCTAATCTACCCTAAGACACTGAAATAAAGTGAATTAAAGGTGTTTTAGGATAAAACAAAGAAATCTATTAGTCTGAGAAGCCTCCACCGTCACAGCAGAGGCCAATTGAACCCTCACCAGCACCAAAAGCCAACCTTTCCAGATACCAATGACACCTGCAGCCACACAAAAATCAAAGAAGGCCTAGTAATTACCTGAACAAGAGGTGTTTTCCTAAATATAGCTAAACAATTAATACAAATCAAAGATCTTATCTCTAATTGTCGAAAAAACTATTTTAAAGATTAAGAACATCCTAGAAGCAAATATTTTCGATCATTAGGCCTTGGAGAGCAGAAACAGAGTTACTTCAACATGACATAGAGCCTCAAAATTCAACAAAGGCTCCCACCGAGCTTAATTCATAAATGTAAATCAATTAAATACAGACAGATCATCTGTAAACTTCCTCATTGAGCCCCTCAAAGTTCGAGAAGTATTAAGTTTGTATTAATTGACTCAGGATATCTATTATTAGATCCCACCTCCTCATTCTTCTATAAATATTTCTGTAGAAGATGAGCAGTGGTTGGTCTTTGGACATCTGATTGCATGTAATAGTTTTCTAAAGCTACTGATGTCTTGTTTGCAAATTGAAGATACATAAGTTGATATGAGAAGTTTGAAGTTGTAGAGACCCACCGGGCTTGCCGATTGTAACGGGTTTGAACATCAAATACAAACTGTTGATTTATGGGATCCTAATTTATTTCAATGGTGATGTGTTCCTCACTGTCAATTGTTATTTTCTTTAATGTTTTCACTCTGTCCACATTCTCTGATAAATAACAGCAAATATAGAGCTAGGATTTACTCTCAACAGTACCCTACTCTTACTGAAAGCTTTATTTATATGTTTTCTTCATTTGAAAGTTCTCTTTAAAGAGTATATTAAAGTAGGTTGGTTTCAAAGTACTTGCCAGATCTAGATTGCTCTTTGTGATTTTCATATGTGTTTTCCTTTAGAATATGCTGTAAGTAGGGTAGTTTCAATGCACTCACCTAATATTAAGCTATTCCAACTGTTTTTAAAATGTTTTGTAACTGAGAGTATATTAAAGCAGGTTGGTTTCAAAGTACTTGCCTGATCTAGATTGCTCTTTGTGATTATTATCTTTGTTTTCCTTTATAATATGCCGAAGCAAAATAGTTTGAAAGCACTTATTTGATCTTAGGCTGTTCACTGTTCTTCATTTGTTTTGTTCTACATTTCCTATCTGTTTCATTCCGTAACAAAAAGACCCAAAAATCTCTGCTTAGATTGGTATCTCATTGCTGAATAGTGGACAACAGCCTGCTTCAAACAATTAATTCATCCACCTAGCGACTCCACACTCCATAACTCTCAAAGACTCCACTGGAGGAAGAACCTGAAAGATGGCCAGGCCTCATAGAAGGGTAGAACATATGGGTTGGATCTGGTTTAAAGAATTAATTGTTTTTGTCTATCACTATGTTCTATCCTGCTTTAAGCCTAATCAAGTGTACAAAGTTGAAACCCACATTGAGTATGGGAAAGAACTCAAACCTCAGTCTTCAGACCATGAGCAGACCTATACTCCTGTGAAAAACATGGTGGAACAAGAGCCTCATGTTATATCTCCCACTCCTAAAGAAGCTTCAAGTAGCCATGAGCCTCCTGTCACTCTACCCACACCCACAAAGGTCATAGAAAGATATAAGCCTCTGTTTTTACCTCTGATCTTCTAGCCCCTTCCTGCAGAACCTATAAACAAGCTGCCCCTTTGTAATGGAGAAAATTCAAAAATCACTGTTGAGCAGCATGTCCAAAAGCTCGAGGATGTACTTGACTTATATGAAATAGAAGAAGATGATGTACGTATTATAATGTTCGCCTTTTCATTATAAGAAAATGCAAAGAGTTGGTTTAAAAACCTTCCAGCTGCAAGCATCTTCAACTTTCATCAATTTTCTCGAGTTTTCCTTGATAGATGGGCAGTCCCGGTAAACGTCTTCCTCATCCTAGAAGAATATCAAAATTTGAGAAGACAGCCGGTAGAGACAGTACAAGAGTTTTCAGCCAGGTTTAATAAGGTGTACAATGCGATACCTTCTGATGTAAAACCACCTTTGGGATGGGATCTACTGCACTATCCTAGTTCTTTTGAACCCGAGGTGGAATTCCATATAAGAGAAAGAGAACCTTCGAGCCTGGAGGAAATGCAAAATATGGAAATCACTGTCGAATACAACACAAAATTCAAGGAGGAAAGATTAAAAGCAGCAAGGAAGGACCGAACAGAGAAGAAAGGGCAGATCTCTTTAGAAAGCAAGCTAGAAAGAACGATAGATATGGTCGATACCTTGCTGAAAATAGAAGAGGAAGAATATTGGGTTGAAACCAAAAATAATGATTGGGAGAGACCTACACCTTGTCCTCAAGAAAGACAAACCAGACCACTGCAAGATAGAAGCCACATGCAAAGCATGTATGATGAACCAGAGTTTGAATCAGAAAATGAACTTGCAGACTATTTTGAAGAAAGACTTGTTGAGAGGCCTGAAGATTTGATGGGTGAAAATTCTTATAATTATGATTTCCCTGATGTTGATCTGTCTAATGATAATTTTTTCCAAAGGGAAACTGAGCTTGCAGGGCCATCATCAGTAGATTCATGGGAGGAATATCACGGCCATCAACTTCAATAAAATGACGAGCCAATGCAGGCCATATATGATACTGATGAAGAAAGTGTTGAAAGCATGATAACAGACAAAGATTCATTGAATATTCTCTCTACTTTATATCTGAACATCAGTTATACTTGCCATGAATATGGAAGTCAACAAATTTCTAGCTCAGAAGACAAGGAAGAAAGACATGAAGAAAATCTTGAGCAAGAAGAATATCCAAAGCCTTCGCCTGAAAGGGTCAAGGTAATCAAAGAAAATCCTACTCAATAATATGTTAATTTTTTCACAGAGTTCAGTTATCTCCAACAGAACCGGCCAGGGTCAGAAGAGAACAACCCTGCCATTTATGATGAGCTGTCTAGTTCAGGTTGCAGTGAAGATGAGGGAGACCTTCTTTCCCACAGACATCTTTGTCTTGATCCAGTGGAAGAAGAGGTATTCCTGGTGAATGATCATATGCCAAATACTCCCAGCCAGGAAAGACAAAGCTACACTGCAGATGCAGTAATTGAAGCTGCTCGAGACACAGACAGCCTACCAGCCATGGCAGGTTTTAAAGAAGAAAGTTCATATCATGTTCTAATTGATCCCGTGGCAGAATACATGGAGGCCCTTATTGGCTCAGCCCCTCAAGAATTAATCCTTTGCAAGAGCCAAATACATCAGAAATGGTCACCACTGCTGGTGGCCTTAGGTTTGAAGATCCACATGTAGAGCACCCTATGGTTGTCTCTGATGAGCAGTCAGTTTTTCTCCCCTTTTTTACTATTGCTTGACTGGCCGCATTAGCATTATTGTATCACCTAGAGCATCAGAGATTCCCAGTTAGAATAGGATAGATAGGAATGTCAATATAGCTCAGTTTTGAGAAGTTAGATAGTTGCTGATTTTTGTCTCCGAAGAAAAATCAAAAACACAAAATACAAAAACAATAGAAAAGAGAAAAGAGAGCAGATTGTGAAAACAAGAAAGGTACAGCCCCATACCAACAAAAAGAGAAAAAAATCTGAAAGTGTGCAAGCTTAAATGCTACTCCTGAAAACACACTTCTAATTAGTCATACAGCCTAATCATGACTAATTAGCTTTAAATTGACTACTGATAGGATTAGTGAATTCGATTTGCCAAACTGTTTAATCTTGGCTTATCAGTAAATAGATTAGGATAGAAATGAAAGGTTCAAACATGCTCAAAATCTGAACCTAGAGTTTCAAAAGAAGAATGACTCAAATCTGCTTAAATTTCTGAGTCAAAACAGAGGAATAACTCGTTCTAATTAGCTCAAAATTTGAACCAGTCAGACAAAGAAGGAGCATCTCAAAAATAAGTAAAAACAAAGCTGTAAAAAGATGAAGGATGTGCTTGAACTTTCAGATCTTAAGCCTTCCATTTTGATTTAAATTTCTGCAAAATAATATCTATGTGCAGCTTGTTTTTTATGCCATAGATCAGCATCAAGTTAGACTATTCAATCCTGACTTGAATGCTTTTAAATTTCTGTTGTAGAATTTAGAGAATAAAAATTTGTTAGACTGTTTAATCCTAACAGATTAGTAGATTAGGTAGAGAATTATATGGACTCAACTATTTAATATGAGTCCATGGAGAAATAAGGAGTAGAAATAGATTAGATTTCATGCTTTCAAAAGAATAAAATGTTGTAAGAGAGTTTGTCAATCTAAGTGCACTTTAACGAAGAAAAAATGTTAGATCAGTAGGATTGGGTAGGTAGAAAGCTTGTTGATGAAAGATCCATTTTTTTTATGACTGTTGTTGGGCAGTGAAAGAGGTATGAAATTACTATGTATTTACTCATTCTTTTACCATAGACATACTCCTTTTTGCCTTGGAAAGGTAATTTATTGTAAGAATTACAATATAATTGGAAATGTTTATGTTTAGTACAAAAATATAACTAAAGGTTACTTTTTGATTGACAAAACAGGAATTTGACGAGGTGAAAAGCTGTACCAAAGGCGGGGTTGAAAATAATCTAACTACTTCTCCATCAGCATTGAACCATATCCAGCCAAAGGCAAGGAGATCTGAACGAGTAGCCCAGAAAAGGCAGGGGACAACTCGGCCCCAGTCAGAGTAAACAGGATGATGACTAAACGAAGAGGAGAAAATCCCTCAAGATCCTTCGATCCTGAGGGATCACTGTTCAAACTCATCTTATTCCTTGATTTGTCTGTCGAGATTTGATATATAAAGCAATGTCCTTTAGTGACAAAGGGACGGTGTTGTTGAAGTCAGTGAGTTAGTCGAAAGGCTTTACATTTAAACATTTCCTCTGTAATATAATGTTTTATTGACTCTAGGCTTTTGAGAGAACCTTCTCTGTAATGCTTTATGTTGGTTTAATATAAGACACGCATTTCATCCATATTCTAAAGTTCTGAACTAACCCAGCAGTATTTCACTGGCGCTAAGGGCCTGGCTCTGGTGGAATCACTGCGTTGTTTGTATTTTTAATCCTTGCTTACTATTGTGTGAAGTGTGTTTAATGTTTATTGCAATTACAGAATTGGTTTATTGTTGTTAGATCAAATACAGAGTCATTGATATTTCATCCTTTACAAGAAGCACATCTTCCATTCAGTTATCTTGTTATCATTATAAAGCCTTGCTGTTCTGTATCTGATTTGAGTTGTTGTTCCATCAGTTTATGATTTGTTATAATTGATGGTTGCGTGGTAAGTGGCTGTCGATATGATTGAAGCATGGAAATATAGTTGCTCGATTATGTTAGAATTGTAATTGTTGTTCATTTCATGTTGATGTTCCATTTCTGTTCATTATTTATTCATAGTCTTCGATTAGCAAACAGATGAGTTATAGTTACATGCTACTGTTCCTTTTCAGATTTTGTTTCTTTTAAGTTTCTTTCATTGAATTTTCCTTCTTTTGATTTCTTTAAAGATCACCAACTGTAGAGGATAGAGGTTATTGCTTCCAAGTCCCAAGATTGGTTATCTTGCATCGATTTCTAAGGGAAAGAGTTACTGCTACTGCATCCCTGATCGATCTTTTGCAAGATTGATGTAGTTTAATATTTCTATTCATGTCACTGTAATTAGGTTTCTTTACAAGCATTTATTAATTTTGCATTTCTTATTCTGTACTACATCTTCACAACATTTCTCTTAGATAATTACAGCCTCAGACAGAGTACACTCTTGAAATAAAAAGTCACTCTCGGATTGATGATTAATGTAGGCTAATTAGGTGTTCAAAAGATACCTTTTTATGACTCAACAACTGCTAATATGTTTTTAGAGCAAGATCATCCCAGCAAAGGAAGGGTAGCCCAATGGATGAGGCACTAATCAACCTCCCATAGAATGCAAGTTAGAAGTTCTTGATGCCTTCAAGAAGGCACCATCCCCAAGTGGAGCCACTGTTGGCCACCTATAAAATTTGTTATATCAAAAGGTGGCCAAAAAAAATTTGAGCCTTCAAGAAACACTTTTATTGCTAAAAATGTTATCTCTTGAAGACTTTTGAAGACATCATGCCCTTGTTTCAATCTTCATTACTGTTTCCTTTCCAAACTCAGAAATTCTGCTAATTTCATGAGAAAGAACTGCTGCAAAACCCCCCTTTGTCCTCATTTTTCCCTTCCTTCCACTTCCAAAACTAACCTCATTTTTACCCCTTTATTTTCCATTAAAAAATCCTTCATTTTCATATTTTTCCCTTTTTCCCTCCATCAAAACCCCTTTGATAAGGTTTAAGACTCTTTCTTTTCCTTATCAAAACCCTCAAAATCCTTTGAAAACCATTAAAAATCAACAAAAAACCCATTTTTGTATTACAGACTTAAGCCCCCTTGGGCTAAGTCCTAAACCACTTCCACACATGTTCCCACACCCTAGGAACTAGGCGCTAGACCCATCGAGCACTTATCGCATCGGAACTTCCGAAAAAATGCAAGTCTTTTTATATGTAAACATTGAAACCTCCTATTGCAATGGCCTGATTGCACAATCGCATCGGCCATCCCCCGATCGCGCAATCGCATCAGCCCACCTCCGATCGCACAATCGCATCAGTCATCCCCTGATCATGCAATCGCATCGGCCTCCCCTATCGCACCCTCGCATCAGCCCACCTCTGATCGCTGATTCCCAATTCATTCCCCACTATTGATCTGGCCCTCAGATCAACAGTCTGCATCTAATCGCATTGGCGATTTTCGTTACACCCTCCCTCTTTCCTCCTCCGATCATGAGTACTCTGATTGTATCTGGGCCGTCCATGTGTCCAGATCGGATGGTCCTAGATATTTCCCGCATTATTCCATCGCCTTCCGCCTTCCACCAAGAGGATTTTAAACGCGTAATCCCCACCGTTGATCTCTGTGCGATCAATGGTTCTGACTTATTTTTCCCTCTGATCTTCGTTTGACCTCCTCTAAACAAATCCCCACTATTGGATGATACCATCCAATGGCCACGCTCCTCCCCACAGCCTTCTCAGTAGTTTTACCCAATAACCACGGGATTTCTTAATCAATTTTGTGTTTTACAGGTAATTGATTGACTTTCCATTATAAATGGAAGAAAAAGCCGAAGGCTGGGAGTGAAAATTCTCACGCCTTCGATTCATCAAAAGGAAACCGTTCGTGGGGTTCAAACTCCATGACTCGTCGATGCTTCATGGGCATTGATGCCTTGAGAGCCCTGCGCAGCCCTGCACATCAACAAGACACAACAATACATAAAAGAAACAAAGAGTATCAGTGTCGAAGACAAAACACAATAGAAACAAAGGATTTCAGACAGTTTTGAGGGATTGTGGTCTTAATCGACAATCAGATGCCTAATCCACTCAATTAAAGACAACATGAAGACCCAAAGACACAGATTAATCCTAATCTGCCCTAAGACACTAAACTAAAGTGAATTAAAGGTGTTTTCGGATACAAAGAAATCTATCAGTCTGAGAAGCCTCCACCACCATAGCAAAGGCCAATTGAACCCTCACTAGCGCCAAAATCCAACCTTTCCAGATACCAATGACACCTGCAGCCACACAGAAATCAAAGAAGGCCTAGTAATTACCTGAACAAGAGGTGTTTGCCTAAAGACAGCTGAAAAATTAATACAAATCAAAGATCTTATCTCTAATTGTCAGCAAAACTATTTTAAATATTAAGAACAACCCAGAAGCAAATATTTTCGATCATTAGGCCTTGGAGAGCAGAAACATAGTTACTTCAACATGACACAGATCCTCAAAAGTCAACAAAGGCTCCCACCGAGCTTAATTCATAAATGTAAATCAATTAAATATAGACAGATCATCTGTAAAATTCCTCATTTAGCCCCTCAAAGGTCGAGAATTATTAAGTCTGTATTAATTGACTCAGGAGATATATTATTAGATCCCACCTCCTCATTCTTCTATAAATACTTCTATAGAAGATGAGCAGTGGTTGGTCTCTGGACATCTGATTACATGTAATAGCTTTCTGAAGCTACTGATGTCCTGTTTTCAAATTGAAGATACATAAGCTGATATGAGAAGTTTTAAGTTCTAGAGACCCACCGGGCTTGCCGATTGTAACTGGTTTGAACATCAAATACAAGTTGCTGATTTATGGGATCCTGATTTATGTCAATGGTGATGTGTTCCTTACTGTCAATTGTTATTTTCCTTAATTTTTTCACTCTGTCCACATTCTCTGATAAAGAACAGAAAATATAGAGCTAGGATTTACTCTCAACAGTACCCTACTCTTACTGAAAGCTTTATTTCTATGTTTTCTTCATTTGAAATTTCTCTTTAAAGTGTATATTAAAGCGGGTTGGTTTCAAAGTACTTTCCTGATCTAGATTTCTCTTTTTTATTATCATATATGTTTTCCTTTAGAATATGCTGAAAGCAGGGTAGTTTTGAAGTACTCACCTGATCTTAAGCTATTCCAACTATTTTTAAAATGTTTTCTAACTGAGAGTATATTAAAGCAGGTTCGTTTCAAAGTACTTGCCTGATCTAGATTGCTCTTTGTGATTATTATCTATGTTTTCCTTTAGAATATGCTAAAACAAAATAGTTTGAAAGCAGTTATTTGATCTTAGGCTATTCACTGTTCTTCATTTTTTTTTTCTCCATTTCCTATCTCTTTAATTCCGTAAAATCAACTTAAGAGATCCTTTTGACATAAATGACTTTCCCCATGGATCTTTCTTAAACCTTGCTTTCCAATTAAAATACTCCTATGACTCCATAGCCCAATGGGTTAAAAATGTTTTTTCCTTTTCTGTCAGCCGAATCATTCCTTCATTTGCATACATCTTCACCCTTTATTCTGAACTGCCTTCACCTTCATCATGTCTTTTCCCAACCAAAAAACAAAAAAACAAAACCCATGCTCTTCATACCTAGTCTAATATCACATTTCAGGTTTTAAAGATAACATCTTTAAACTCATTCAGAGAGAGATCCCTCTCTGGATTCAGGAGGGCTAGATCCTTGAATCCCAAAGCGGTTTGATGTTGTCTTATCTTTTGGTCTTGCCAATCTGGACAAAACATAGGAACCCCAATAGGTTCAATCCTTATCTCCTTCAATTTGGAACGGATTCCACTAAAGAACCCACAACATGTAACACTGGATATATCTAATCTTAGAGATCCTTGAATGTCGAGATGGGTAGAACTCATGGGTCGGCATGCAGGCCAATCGACCATTGTGTTCTCCACTGAATTCTTCACCTGGTTCTGATGACATATTTTCGCCATCGATGGGTATGCATACACAGGCGTTGACTTCTGAGGAGATCCATATTTAGTATTACCAGAAGGCGCTCAGTGGGGTGCAATGGGTAAGAATTTTTTGACCATGTTTTTTTATTTTTCTAAGGTTTATACAATTTTTTTGTGTTTTTATATTTTCCCATGACTAAAATAAATGTTTTATGTAATGTAGATATTGGTCTTGTTCAACCAGTAGAGGAACCAAAGTGTGAAGCATATGTGCCAGCAAAGAGGGTTGTCGGGAGAGTATTCCTTCAGGACCTTGATATGGCTAAGACTCTGGCTGAGCTTTAGTAGCACATAGAGGGTTTGATCTTCAGAATTCCAGATTGCCAAGTTGAAGAGTTACCCATGCAACTGCAACAACACATTATTGGGGTTCCTAAACATTGGACTCGGTTGCTCCGCAAGATTGCTAGATCTATAACATGTTACCATGAGCACCACTAGTTTACTTGTGAAATTTTGCATACATTTTGAGGTCAGATGACCAATGTGTCTTGGGAACAAATTTTGTAAAAACATATAACTATCTATCTATATGATTTCATATTTTTTCCTATGTTTATTGTGCAATCCTATTCCATGATGTGAATTTCTTTACATATGTTGCAAATGTCTATCTAAGACTCGATTAGCTAATGAATCATTTAATGCATTCAAATTTCTGGAAATATGTTGATATTGAATGAAATCAAAATGTCTTTCCAAAATTCGAACTCTTAGGAACAATCTAAGAAGTGTTAGATTTCTAACAGTATAAACACTAGTAAGTTGTAATACCATAAGTTGTGAGTCTAACCTTATATTATGCAGTTAATACCAAATGAAATGGCATCAGAGAGAAGTTCGATCAACGTGCTATACTCAGCGATATTGTTCGTCGATCTACCAATAAAAATCCCTTGAAAACTCACTAACTCGTCGTTCAGAGCGAAAATGACCCACGCTGCAGAGGATAGATTCTGTGTACTATGACTAGCACCATCAGTATATCCAACAAATGGTTCTAAAGATTCAGACATCTGCGATGAAATTGTAAAGCATATTACTAACGTCAAGAAAACTTTAAAAACAAATTAAGATAGTGAATGGAAATCAACAACATATATACAATATAATACAAAAAGTTGCTACGCTCATGATTAAGCATAGTAACATTTCAAATACAACCCATTTCTAGGTTGTGCCAATGGAATTCCATCATAATCATCTAATGCGTAGGCACCCTTAGCAAGAACTCTTTTGACAATATAGGGGCCATGCCACAATGGCTCGAATTTCCCTGTACCTATTACATCAGCTTCTAAATCATAAATAAGGATCAAGTTGCCCTATAAGTAGATGAGAGGCTTGAAATTTCTGTCGTATTGTGCCTTTATACGTCTCTTATGCGATTCATTGGCCAATTGGGCTTCACAACGCGTTTCATCAAGATGGATGAGGTTAAGGAGATGCGTTTTTTCTTCTGAGGTGTCAGGTAACAAGTCTATCGCGAGTTTTAATGTTGATATTTCACATTGGATTGGTAAGATAGATTCTAGACCATACACCAATTGAAAAGGAGTAAATCAGGTTGCGTTCCTCACCGAGGTTCGATTCACCCACAAGGCGAAGTACAAGATCAAATTCCAGTTCCTTTTACGAACTCCTATCATTCATTGAAGCATTCGTTTAAGAATTTTGTTAATAGACTCAACTTGTCCATTTGATTGTGGATAATAAGGAGTAGAATTATCATGTGACAATCCTAACTTAGTAGTCAATTCAAACATCATGTGGTTGTGAAAATGATTCCCATGATCTATAAATATGGCCTATGGGACCCCAAATTGTGCAATAACGTGATTAAAGAAAAACAATGCAGTTGTCTGTCCTGTGTTGTTGAATGTAAGCATCACATCGGCCCATTTGGTAAAATAGTCTACTGCGACAATAATATAACCATGCCCCCCAAACGAAGGAGGGTTACAGGTCATGAAGTCAATACCCCATTTCATAAATGGTCCCGTAGAGACAACAAGATGCATTGGCACTGGCGATTTGCAGATCTTACTATCGAAAATCTAGCACACATGACAACTTATGACAGCGAGGATGCAATCTTGAAAAATAGTAGGCCAAAAGTAACCAGCGTGGAGTATCTTCTGCACGGTAGCATATCCAAATAAATTTCCACCACAAGCCCCAACATGACAATCATTTAACACTTTTTTGGCCTCCTCATGAGTGAGGAAACTCCTTAAAATTGTATCGACACCACGACGATAAAGTGTATCTCCGACGATCAAATAATCTTTGGCTTGGTATCGAATACGTCGTTTTTCAAAGCAAGAGATATTAGGTTGAAAATTTTAGGTTTGGAGATAAATGATGAAATCCCCATACCAAGGATCAGATGATCTGATCAGAAATAGAGACTCGTCAGGAATTGATGGTTCCAACGTAGGTGCAGTGCTATCAGAGGGAAGGTCACAAAGAAGCTCAGCCAAAACTAAAGACTTATTTGACTTGGATTTGATGAATTCCAAATCAAATTCATGAAAAATGACAATCCATTTTGAATATTTTCCCCCCAGCAATTGACGTGATAAGATATAAGTGATGGGGTTGAAATTCGAAACTATTGCTATTTTTCGGAGCAGGATATAATGACGAAATATTTGGATAGCTTGAACAGCTGCCAAGGAAAGATTTTCCATGTACGAGTACTTAACTTCCGTATCATTGAGATTATGACTCAAATTATAGATCAGATGTTAAATTCCATCATCTACTTGGACCAATACCATAGCGGTGGTCATTTCATTCACGAAAATATATAGGAAATAATCATTTTGATAATCAGGAGGATACATTAATGACGCTTGGACAAGAGTGTCATTAACAACATCAAAAAACGCTTTCGCAACTTGGTCCCAATGGAAGGGAACCCCATTTTTCAATAATCGAGTAAATCCTTTAGCCATTTCAGCGTAGTTTGGAATGAACCTTCTCAGGAAGTTAGCCTTTCCTTGAAGTTTTTGTATCTGAAGCAAATTTGATGGTGCATGAAAATAAAGAATCACTTGTACCTTCAATGGATCTATTCGAATTCCTTCTTTTGAGACTATGAATCCAAGAAATCGACCAGAACGAACACAAAACACACATTTATGTGGATTGAGGCATATTTTGTAGTGTCAGCAACATAAAAAAATGGCTCTTAAATGCATCGGGTGATCAGTCTGATTTCGTGAACGCACTGGTAAATCATCTATATATGGTTGAAAAATTTGCTTGATGTCATTGAAAGCATAATCCATTGCTCTCTGAAAATTTTCCCCAATGTTATTTAAACCAAACATAATTTTCCTATATGTGAATGTGCCCAAGGAAAAATGAATGTTGTCTTATGTTTATCATATGGGCATACATTGATTTGATTATAGCCGAAAAATCCATCCATGAACGAAAAGATTTCACATCCAGCACAATCATCAATAATTTGGTCGATAAAGGGAGTAGGATAGTTTTCTTTTAGACAAGACATATTGACATCCCGATAATCGACACACACTCTAATGGTTCCTTGTTTTTTCATAACAAAAATGATATTGGAAACTCACTCAGTTAGCGGAACAGGGTAAATGAAGCCAGCACACAAAAGTTTTTCAACTTCTACTTTGATGGAAGTGGCTTTCTGTGGATGAACAGGATGAAGCCGATGGCGCACTAGTTTAACATCAGGATACATATTAATAGTGTGTTCATCTATACTAGTATCTGTGCCTAGCATTTCCCCGCAAGACCAAGCAAGTAAGTCATGAAATTCATGAAGTAAAGAGTGATATGAATTAAGTTTTGATGGAGAAAAATATATATTTACATGAATATTTTCTACAACGCATGGTTTGGTCGAAATATCGATAGAAATGGTTTCTTCAATATTTGACAAATTTTTCTCGGAATTGATTGCATTAATCGGTAGAGAATTCGAAAATAATTTTTTTATGGATGGGTGATATAGTTCACTAAGATTGTTTCCTTCATAATCAGGAAGATGGGAATGATGATGGTAATCTTCCCATGGTTCTCCTTCTGACATCATAGCTTCCAAAATATTTTCATCTATCAAAAACTTTGAGGAAAATGGATCAGATGGAGTACCAAAAATCTAAGGAACGATCAACCCAAACACTTGGTGATGGTGATGTCGGATTTTCTGCCCAAGCCAAATAGATTGATTGCTATGCCAGCTCAATAGGGTTGGGTGGTAAAAATTCATCCAATGTAGAAATATCAGAATCACTTGTACTCTCCCTTAAGCTAGATAGAGTGGAAGAGATCATGTAGGAGGTCTCTATACTTGCAATTTCTGCCGACGTCATGGGCGGCGATAATGCGAAGGTTCCCATAAGAGTGGAACACTTTAAGATTCCTACACCAATGTTTTGAATTTCTAGTTGGGGTAAGTGAACAAACGAAATGCTTCCAGTTACCTACGAAGCGGAGGCAAAAAAGGATAATTTATTAATCACTGTGATTGTACCTTTATGTGGAAAGGCAATCATTCTACAGTATGTATAAACAATGGTAGCGATTGCATATACCCATGGTCTTCCAAGTAAAATATTATAGTGAAGGGGTCCGTCAACAACCTCAACATCAATATTCACTGTTTTTCCCCCTAGTTCAACATACAGGTTATTGATAATACCACAATTTTTATATGTTCTTCCATCAAAAGCCTTCAACGTCGTTGATGATTGTGATAATCGCGGAAATCCAAGTGAATTCTAATAGTTTAGAGACATAATGCATGTAGATGCTCCCTCATCAATAATAGTGTGATGAATAAGGTGATTGAGAAAATTTACTTGTATGGAGAATGCCAATTCTGCTAGTAGTTACGGTACATAGCCCGTATGATTGAAGACGACAATATTAGAATCAGTTGGATCAATTCCACCAATGGCTGAAAATAAAGCCTGCTTTTGGGAGGGAAAATTCTATAATACCTCAAGAGCAGACATAGCTAAAGGGGATTGAGCCAAATCTTCAACTATATTATAATTTTTTGCAGCTCTTGCTCGAGGATTATATGTCGATTTATGAATTACTCCCTTTGGTGGCTTAATTGTAAATTTAGGGATAATAGTAGGTGGTACTGATTCAGTAGATGGATTTGTTGTCGAGGTAGTAGGTTGATCAGTGGCCAGACTACCACAGTATTTATTACGCATTGACACCAAAATATCTTGTGAAGTTTTTGTGGTGGATAACATTAACACTTGGGAACTAGGAGCTAGATCCGTAGCAACCAAATTAGTGTTTGGATTTGGAAATGGGTCTGTCAACACAGCTAATGCATGGGAAGTCTTGATGATTTTTGAGACTTCAACATAGTGAGGACAATCCCTAACAAAGTGTTCCTCATTACATATTATGCCTGGATAATGAGGTTTCTATGGTCTAGACATTTGATCAGATGATCTTTCCTATGGGTTAGAAGTTTGCTTTTTCTTTGACTCCCCCTTTTTCTTACTTCCTGGTTTCTTGTCACTTTTTCCTTTGTAAAATGACATGGCATTAATTTTAGAAGTAGGAGCAGGATCAGATGTAGTAGTGTGGTGTGTTTTTGCAGTTCCTATCAAGCCATCTCCAGCATGAGAGTCCTTTATTTGAGGAGGAACATTGAAATTAGATCGCAGAACATTAGGAATTTTTTCATAGAGCATGTCAGACAGAGTGTAAATCAAGTCTAAATATTGGGCACGAGCGATAAATTTCTCTTCTGTGACGATGCCACCCTTAGCCACATCCTCATTTATAGATGGTAATAGGGACTTAATGAACCATTCAGGAAGGAGTTGATCTGGAACAAATGTCTTAACCATTTGTCGACAATGACGCCACTCATGAATATGATCATAAATGTGAGTAGCAATAGTCTGTTTGAAGTTGGTCAAGAGTTCCGTTCTAGATTCGTATATGATCGGTAACTGGAAATGGGTCAAAAAGATAGTAGCTATGGCAATGAAATTGTCAAAAGAAGCTCTAGGTAACTAAATGTACCATTTAGCAGCCAGACCTGTAAGCGTACGCTAGAAAAGACGTAGTCGAATAGAATCATCATTCATGGAATTTGATGAACACCATAAATGATAAGTCATGACATAAGTTGACAGATCTTCTCTAGGGATTCCATTGAATTTAGGAATATCAGAGGGTAATTTATGAGGTATCACTGGCCACCAAGGAGCATAATTTATAGGATCATTGGTTAACCAATTTAAATCTGGTAATTCTAAGGTTGCAACAAAAGGTGACTGTCGATTAAGGTCAGGTTGAGCATAACCAGGGTAAGATGGAATTTCTTGAGAAAGAGGCCTTTGAGCACTAGCATACAGAATCTGATGCTGGTACCCCAGATAGGTGTTGTTTTATGTAGCAAACGCTTGAGGATTCTGTTGACCAAAACCTAGATATGTAACTTGTTGAAATGAAGTTTGACGCATTTGTGCCTGAGGTTTCCAAGGGGTTTGTCCACCAGTTTTATAACCAAAATTAGTATAACTTGGATTCGCTTGATATGTATAACCAAGTTCCGGCTGTGACATCCCATAAAATGGTACACCATCTTGTGAATAAATGATGCATGATACAGGTGGTTGTAAATTAACCAGAGGATTTGGATTCTGTGGACCCAAAAATTGATGATATTGAGTTGAAGAACTGGCTTGATAAGGTTGATGTACAATATTTTGATTCTATAACATGGGTAGAGATGCATTAACAAGTGGTAATTAAGTGGGTGTAACAAGTTGAACCAGTTGATACGAATGTACAACTGTTTGTGGTTGGATAGGCAGAGTGGGATGCCATTGACAAACATTCATGTCAACATTAGTTTTACCAAAAAGTGACAGAGTACTTTGATATTGGGTGACAAAAATTTTCCCCCTAGCATAAGGAGGATAATAAGATGGAAAATATTCTTCCCCGAATTCTGGGAGTCTAGTTGATATGGTATTTACAGGAATTAACCCAAAAGGACCAACTTGATATTGCCATGATGATGTATGTAATGAATCAAGTTGTTCAGTACTAACGATAGGAAGACCAGTTAAAATACCAAATGATGACATTGGTAAAGACCATGGTCTTGAATATGCACTAGAGAAAGTGCCAGATAATGATTTGTAACCTGTTGGGACCAAAGGGCCACCATGAAAATATGACTCTGGTGAAGTTGTGAACATCGACGGAGTAGTGATGGCAGGAGCTAACGTAATTGGAAGAGCAGGCCCAATTGAAGATATTAGTTCAAACATGGTTGTTTGACCAAATGTATACCCTCAAAAATCGACGGGAGATTGAATGTGGAAAGGATCAACAAAAGCAGATGGAAACGATTGAGGAAAAGACTGGTATAGGTAAAGGTCCCCCCCAAAATGGGTTGGAGTTAAAGGTGTATTGTCTTGTGGGATTTCTTCAATCGCAATTAAACTAGGTGGAAGAGTTTCACCGTTAGGCGCAAAATATATTTCAGACGGTTCACTATGTGATATAGGAGTTTCAATGGCTACAGAATTTTGCGGGATGACCAGGGTAGGAAAAAATTCTGGTTGTTCGAATTCTAGATTCAGATGTGTTGGCAAAGAAGTGACAGGATCTGGATCAATTTGTGATTGAACAACGTCAGGTCTAGGAGGTATGGTCTCACCGATTGGATGGATCATGACCACGGGTAGCTATGAAGACTCTGTTTCGATAACAGTAGATGAACCAGGATGTGTAGAAACAATTTGAGCTAACTCTGGTTTAAAAGATGATGTTTCACCAAACATATGGATTGTACTTGATTCAGTAGATCGTGATCGCCTTCGCCTACCAGAAGTAACTTCTGGCAGTAAAGGTGGTTTTAAAGCTAATCTACGCAAATGACGAGGGATAGGATTTTGTTCTTCCACGATTACTAATTTATTTTAACCAAAAAATACAAAAAAAAAAGAGAGGGTAATGCTAGGAAAAAGGGTTTACCAAGAAACTGTGAACTATAGAATACCTCTTGGCGAACCAAGAAGTACGGGAAAAAAATCTCCCCGAATGTTGTGTTTAGTGTATCACAATTTCAAGGTGGTCGACTCAGTTCACTATGGATGGATAGCACCTAAAATATGTCCTCCCAAATATACTTGAAGGTACGTGGAGGCCCAAGTCCATATTAGCATTGTCTGATGCGAAACTGCACAGTGAGTGCACCTCTTTATACTTATCGTACTGTAACACCGCCCGATATACCCGAAATTACGTGGATGAGCTATGATATAAATACATACATGGAGTGAGGTTTCATAGTCAGAATGTATCGCAAACAAGTTAACGACAGCTGCTATGTTTTACGACGCTGGAACATGTCTCTAGCCTAGACCTTCTAAATGTTATCATTATGGTTCCAATGCTTTGTTAGGTAAATTAAGGTAAATTTTATGTTGATCTTGCTTAGAATTTTCCTTTCGAAGGTTCATCGCGATGATGTGTATGAAATTCCTAAAATGAAAGCTAAGAATGATAAAAAATCTTTCACTTTCAATTTCTTCAATGAAAAACCTAGCTACTAAGGGAAGAGTGCAAATAATTTGTGAGTAAACAAATCAATGAGCACAAACTAAATGTAGATTTCCTAATGTTCCTTTTGCAAAACACACATTATTCTACATGAAAATGCAAGTTTTTCTTTTCAGTTTCTTTAATGTTATGAATGCAGAAAATAAACTAGGTGCGCTAAATCAACAATTCAAATGATTTTTACTTTCGGGAAACGAAGAATACAAACAACAATTTCTCTTTTGAAGGAAAAACGAGGACTTCAACAACAATTTATCCTATCAAGGAAATGAAGATTTTACGTCAATTTCCTATTTCAAAATCAAATGATTCTTAATGTGACCATAAAAAGTACTTTTAAATCAACTTGTCAATGATAAAGAATTTTTTTTAAACAAACATTGAACAAATTTTCAGTCAATGGAGGAAGAAGTATATAGAGTCATTGGTCAATATGAGAAGCAAAATTTTCAAAACACAGCAGAAAAAAAAAACTGAAGCAAATTGAAAAGGCAAATTCAATGGAATTTGGGTGCTTTCAAGAGTCAACGCAGTCTCCAAAGGGAGACAATGATCTGCAACGCAGGCTAGGAAGGGAGACAATGCTCTACAAAGCACTGTGTCCTGTCTAAGGGTGCGTTGGGCGCACTATACAAAGAAAAATACTACTGTTTAACTCACTATCTTTGCTAATTTGGCTTTGAAAAAGTTTAATATTGATGAATACCAACTACTGGGTGGATAAACAAAGAAAATCAGAAGCTTAAACACCTAGAACTAAGAGAATTTCTCCCTAGCAGAGTCGCCAATTTGTTGGGCTAGAATTGTAAATTACAGATAAATCGTGCTTCCCTAGACAGGTGCTAGTCTAGAACAACAAGTGAAAGACTATACAACTATTATTCCTAACTCAAAATAGATATACAAAAAGGATTTAAGGCTTACTTGATTATTTGCTTCCAAATGGCTCCTTATGTCGTTTTTTTTCAGCTTCAAATTCAAGCGGTTTGTGTGAAATGCTTCCTGCAAGAAAGAAAAATGAAACAACAAAAGATGCAATAATATAGATATATATTCAAGCTAGTTAGCTAAATCAGTAAAGCATAAACCATATACATCAACCAAGATCTTGCAATATGGAAAATAAAAGTCAATACAGATGCATATAGGGAAAAATAAGCTGTACTATTTATTGATGATAGAAGGAGAGGTTACAACCAAATGAATGATTTGAAGTGACCCTTCCATAAATGTCCCCAAACCTCATCACAGTATAAATATCTTCAACATCAGCTATACAAATCTAGCTCTCAATTAAAAATTCTCTAGCATTTCTCTACTCAAATTCTTCCTCCTCAAGCACTTAGATCTGTGCTCAATTTATAGATGAACTGTAGGTTGTTTTGCAATCAATGACTTTCCAATAATAGGAAAGACATGTTTCTAGTAATGTAGATGTCAAATGGACACTTAGATCCAAAGCTTGACACATGTGAACTCTTCTAGAAGGCATTGGCCAAGTGGAGATTCCAGAACAATGAGAATTTCATTCCCAATGTGACCAACGCACCTGTGGATGTCGAGAAGTGCTTTGCAGAGCAACCTTGCATGGGGCTACCTACATATGAAATGCACTTAGGCCCCTTAGAGCCTATGTTGGTGAGATCTCATATGCTATATAATAAGCTTCAAACCTTGGAAACCTTTTCTTGATGAAAGTCTTGCTTGATTTGTTCTTGTTTCTTATCTTAGGGCATGTAGCAACTAAAATGATAGGGAATGATAGAACCTTGATCATTGGTCCTGGAGATAATGCCCAATTAAGCAGGTCATTGGGAATGGTGCCCAAATTTACCTATAACACTAATGCTTCTAAAAATTCTCCGACATTACCAGAATCATCAAAGTATGGTAGTTCACTTACCTTAGAGGAGATGCACCGAAAGCTATTTGTAATCTTGAGGCATCGTAGGTAAGAGATGTCATGCAGTCAGTTCTGTCAGTTCTTCATTTCTCCATCAAAATCAGAAAAGCAGGAGCTATCCTTCTCTCATTTCACCAAGCCATCCACTGTAGGGTTGATCGAGTCTTCATCTCGTGCAGTCAATTTATAGATATGGTCAACCTCATCCCCTTCGTGCATTGGCTCTGTGTATCGTTCTCCTTTTTCCGGATCCAAGGGGACGATCACCCGTGTACCATTATTCTCAAAGATCATGTTTATGCGCTTTACGTTGATGATACCTCCCATATTGAATCCCAAATCCAATTCTAACAATTCAAGGTAGGGATCTGCATCATCCACAATTTGTATAACCTCAAACTCATCACATACCTTCACTGTCACGATGTTGACCTCAACC
Organism: Pinus albicaulis; assembly: GCA_034641835.2. Taxonomy (NCBI): domain Eukaryota; kingdom Viridiplantae; phylum Streptophyta; class Pinopsida; order Pinales; family Pinaceae; genus Pinus; species Pinus albicaulis. Next base: position 1,257,396,573 of record CM076581.1, read on the forward strand.
TGTGAGAGCCTACCTAGGGGGATGATATTTTTCTGATTATCCATGTGTAGCTGAATGTTGGACCATTCCAAATTTGGCTCTCCCATATTCTATCAGGTTTGTTTAGGTAGGAAGTTTGCATCATACCCCAGATCCAAGATAACCTGGTCCCTCTCATATTCCCCAATCTGTACCGCCATGCACATTTCCCTACCCGTTCTCTTCTTCTGCTTGTAAACTTTATTTACAGACTTGGATTATGTCTACGGCACCTCCTTTTCTGCGCACCTATATATTAGGGCCTAGAGATTATCTACTTCATTCTTATTGCATAGTAGCTTGATGCAAGCTTGTAAGAATGGCTTAACCTCATCGTCTTATTTTGGTTCCCTGATAGACCTCGAAATGGTTGCTTCTTCCTCAGCAAACTCCTTTATGGCTTCGAGAAAAGTCTCTTTTTCTTTCTGTAGGTTGATGATTTCATTTTTGTCATTCGCTTTTTGGATTAGTGGTTTAGTGTTGGCCTTCTATTCATTTCCTCTAGTAGAAATGCCACTGCGTGAAATGAAATTTACACTTGGACCTCATCACGGGGCTCGACTGTAACCCATTGGATGTTTTGCGTTGGTGTATGTTGCTTTTCCTGCATTTTAGTGATCAACACTGGACAATATTCTATTATATGATCGAATTTACTGCAATACCTAAAAACATTTCCATGTGAGGTTCAGGAAAGCTCCTGCATAATGTCTGACGTCTCCACAATTGTAACAAATTAGCTGCCCTCTTCCCTTACCAGTGCCTCCACCTCTCTCCCCTCCCTGACTTCTTGTTGGGGATCCTCCGCATCTGGAGGGATATGCTAGTGATGAAGAGTCTGCCTAGACTCTGTAAAGGTTCCCTCTATCAATCATTAAGCCATATGTGCAGTAGTTGTGCTCATCGTGCCCCACCAACGAGCAAAATCTGCACCAATGTTGCTTCAATTCTGGGACATAGGCACCCAACTGTGGACAGTGGTCTATATCATGTCACCCTGCCACCCGACAATCAGCGCACCATAAGGTGGGGGTAATAGGCCCAACAATATCTCTCAGGCGTAGTGGACTTGGTCCCCCATCTTGCATATAGCCCGATAGTAGAGGGCATTGATCTTTGGTATGGCCAGATACTCTACAGCATATGCACCAGACATCTGCGATAACTTCTTTACCCTTGTGTCTTCATATATTCTGTATTTCTAAGTGAATTGCTTCTAATTAGCTCTGAATCTGTGATTATCCAAATTGTGCATTGTCTCTTGGCACGACTTCTAACTTCATCACAATTTCTAGGGCTTCCTCCTATGAGCCAATATTTTGACGACACATGGGTCCTCATAGATCCGTTAACATCATGGAAATGAACCATTCCTTATGCTTCTTGTAATCATAGGCAAATGCTCCATCACTGATGACCTTTTTTAGTTGTTGGTCAGCTTCCTAAACTGACTCCGTAGGCCCTTGCCTGATATATTTTAGTTCCACTACACATTGAGAATAGGAATTAGGCTTTCGGAAGTGCTTCCTTGATCTCTTGTATTGTGGGATTCACATGTTGAGCAATATATCCCATGAACCAATCCAAAGCCCTACCTTCAAAGGTTATTTCTAATTGCGCTCTTTTAACAACATCGTTATTGATATTTTTCATAGCCCATACTGCATCTGCTACGAACCAAAATAGATCCATATCTTCATCCCCCGCTCCTTTAAAAGTAGGGAAATTCATTTGCACGACCATATCGTCCTCAAGAGGGGGTGGAGGTGAGGTAGGAGGATTCTTTCCCCTATTCGAGTTTGATGGTGGCGTAGATGGGGGACTAGTTTCTGCATGCATAGCACCACATTCGTTTAGATCAGGTGAATTCCTCAAAGGACTATACACTGATTTATCCCCCTCTTTATTGAACCGATAGTATTTTCTGCTTCATGTTGTGCTTTCGCTCTAATCGGAGGTCATTCACTCAGTGTGGCTGCTCAAAACACCCTTTTAACACAATAACATCTTAATTAGCAGCAGAAAATTTTGTGAGAACTTACCCCTAAATCCTTTGAAAAACCTTCGTTCAGATACAGAGTAGGAGACGAACTGATTGACTTCAAATTCAGTTACAAATCCACCCAAGATGCTATCAACTTAGTGGTCTACAGTTCGGGTAATAGAATTATCAGACCTTTCCAATTGTTGGATTAATTCAGGGGTCCACTGCGTGACCTAATCGTCTTTCCAATAGGCTTTGAATTTTGTCATCCTTGCCAACCACTCTTGTAACTCGTGTGCAAAAGTTACGAAAATACCTCGTGCACCTATATAAAAATATACTTATTCTTCCACTCTTCTACAAACATCTTCTTACTTCTATTTTCTTTTAGGGAAAATTCTTGTATCTATTTCTCAAACTAGTCCTCGAATATAGGTTTTAATGGCTGCCAATGACCTCGTGGCATCACCCAACATCTCTCAAAATTATCCCAGTCCTGGAAACGGAACCAATTTTTGGTTTGAGGTGTCCTGACCCAGGCTCGAAAGTGAAGTTAACCAACAAAACCCTCTTACTACGAGCCCTTTCAGTAGTGACCTGCTTGTGCAATTCACAGTCTCACTCGAAGTAGTATGGGTGGGGGGGGGGGGGGTTCTGGAACGCGGTTTCTGCACCCTGAGAGAGATTTGGAATGATGTGGGTGGCTTGAGATCCCAAACAAACCTCTACAATGATAGCCTTAACTGATAAACCCTTTACAGATAGATTTAGGTCAAGTAGCTTTCTATCACCTTGAGAGCTTGTGAGGTATTACTTTCTATGTGAGTGCTCTTCATACTCATCCATCACACCTAGTGGGGAAAATCTATCAGATCACAGAGAGGAGACGTTGGATCATAGGTATAGTAATTTTGTATCATATTTCAGTTTATGTGATTGTTTTATCACTATATTGTTTTTTATCTAATGATATTACGAGGAAGATAACTTTTTGTCCTTGTATGTTTGTGATTGTGTGCAGGTATTCAGATAGGAAGTGAATCGGGTAGATCGCTCATGTGGATCTCAAGGATTCTACTTCAAACTCAAGATCTGTCCCTAATCTGCAAGGAGGCAAGGTACTTTTCTCTTCCTCATATCATATAGAAAACTGCATGTTGTTTGTGAATCATGTGAGATTGAAAATCTTATATATATTTTTATTCGTGCTTGTGTCTGTCTGATAATCTAACGAACACTAAATCACGAAGCAACAAATCCTTGTAATTTCAATTACAACACTAAATACATCATCAACAATGTTGTATATAAAAATAATAACTATATATATTCAATTTTAATCAATTATATTTTATACAACATCACAACGCTACAACCGTTCCAAACAAATAAATAACCCGATCACTAAGAATGATCTCAAATGTGACACAACTCATAAAATTATTTCTATACATGTAAACATTATGACCGTAACTAAAAGTACCTAATAATTTAGAAATACTTAACATATCAACTCACGTAAACTTAAGTTTACTAATAACAGAAATTATCTAATAAACAACCATGCACATCATGAAATGGCAACAACTTGATGAATACAAAATAAAACCCATTTTGAAAAGAGAAGTGTTTGTGGAGAACAATTATAATAGACATGAGGCCATGCGTAACCCGCTACGTTCACTCATGTGTACTCATAAGCTATAATCCATTTGAGGATGTCATGAGTGCTTCTTTTCAATAAGGTCAAAATTGATCTTCAAATTTACACTACATAGTTAAGGGTGTGTTGGGTGTGTTCGATAAGGTCAAGATTGATCTTCAAATTTACACTACATGGTTAAGGGTGTGTTTATACCCAACCTGCTATCCATTTCACATCTCTTTATGGGTGGGTGAGTGTATTAGCAAAGTAACATGTTTTCACATTAAAAAAATAAATATAATCAACCAAAACCATGTTTAACTTAAGAGTATTATATGGATATCAATAGGGATTTAATTCATCTCTTTATGGATGGGTAAGTGTATTAGCAAAGTAACATGTTTTCCCATAAAAAAATAAATATAATAAACTTGAACTATGTTTAACTTAAGAGTATTATATATGGATATTAATAGGGATTTAATTCATCTCTTTATGGGTGGGCGAGTGTATTAACAAAGTAACATGTTTTCACATTAAAAAAATAAATATAATCAGCTTGAACCATGTTTAACTTAAGAGTATTATATATGGATATCAATAGGGATTTAATTTTTGGAGGTCCTTGTTTAACTTAAGAGTATTATATATGGATATTAATAAGAATTTAATTTTTGGAGGTTTTTCAGGTAAGGATTCTGTATATATCTTCTGTCTCTCTTGATTTTGAGCATATGATCTCTTAAGAGGAAATACATGTTCTTAATCATTAGGCGCGCTCAGGTTATCTAATCATTAAAGTTCTTTTCTAGTAATTTTGAATATAAATATATGTTAACTTGATAAAGTGTAGATTTCCACAGTAATTCATATTAAAAAAAATATCAAAATTTTTATCTTTATATTCAAATTTTGTGAATACTCCACTCATCATAAAGACTAGAGAATTGAGTGATTATAAATAAGTAAATCTAAATATTTAAATAGAAAAAAACTTGATAACTAGCCATTATAAAATATTATTAAATTAATAAAATAATCCCTAAAAAAGAGACTCATATAAAAAAAAAACTAGTAAATCAAAATATTCATTAAGAAGTACACATTAAAAAAGGAGGATCAAGGTAAAGACTCAACATAGATAAAATTAACTCATTCTAACTTAAAAATAATAAAATATATTAGGAGAGAATTAAAGCCCGAAAGGAAATTTAAGGGAAAAATAAGAGTAATTTTAACTTCAAAATAATAAAATAATAAAATATATTAGGAGAGAATTAAAGCGTGAAAAGAAATTTGAGGGAAAAATAGGAGTAAGACTAGAATCGATGAAATTAAGAAATGAATTTAAATATTTTTTTCTTACATTTTCTTTTCACCTTCTATTTTTTTAAATATTTTTTTATTAAAGCATTTATTTTTATTTTTATTAATTCTTTAATTTGATTTTTTTAATGACTATTTTGATTTTATTTTTTGGTTTTTTATTAATTTAATAATAATAATATCTTTTAATGGTTAGTTATCAAATTTCATTTTATTTAAATATTTTTATGCAGTTTGTAATCACTTAATTTTTTAGTTTTTCATGATGAGTGGAGTGTGCATTCAAAATGTTGGATAGGATAAAAAATTCTCCACATAATTCTGTCTTGAAAATTTTCTCTATATGCTAACTTGTTTTAAAAAAAAATTATATATGCTAGCTTAATGACTCGATCTGATCTTTCATCTCATCTTGAAGATTAACCACACTGGTTGGTTCGAAACACTTGGAAAATTTTCTGTCTAATGTGATGACAACCGAAAGATATATGAAAAATTACTAGGATCACAGAAGCATGAATTCAAATAATAAATGCATTTTTTTTCCCCAAGAAAAATCAAACTTTCTATTAGAAAAACAAAAAGTTACATCGTATATGTGAAGGCATTCCATAAGTCTTGTTCCCATAAGCTAGATGCAAGAGGGTATCCAACCGATCCTCACCCAACGGAGTGAGGAGAGGCTGATTTCAAAATTGCACTCAAAGATCGTAACAATGTAGAGGGGCTGCATAAATGGTGTATGAGTTTGTCAATCATAATGAATTCATCCATACGAGCCTCCAGAAAGGAGAAGCATTTGACAAAAATGTCAATGGTCAGTAACCATCCGAGGCTCGGTCTCAACAAAAGTGAAACCAGTCATCCAAAAATATATAGTCAACATAAAACTTGGTTTATGAAAAAATATGCAATAATTTAAAGTATGAGTTTTATCTGAGAACATGATAAAGACAAAAAATATATATCTGCTCCAGAATAATTTAGTAGTACAAAAACAAAGGAGAATATAACACTAAATATTAGCAAAAAAAATAGGGATGGCCCTCCATTAGTATGGTCTGGTATCCGACACACGGACCACTAGACCATCCTTTCCTTCAATCATCCACGAGGCTAGACCCTGTCTAAGACCGTTTTTAGACAAAGCCTCAGCCTATTGGTTCTGCTCCCTTTAAATGTGGCAAACATAAATCCATGTAAAAAGTGATTTAAGGGCAAGAATCTCATCAAGAATAGGACGCAATAAAAAAAATTGACATCTCTGAGTGTTGTTAAACCAATTAATGACATTCAATGAGTCCCCAAATATTTGAATCGAGGTGATGTCCTTGTGAAGAAGCCAACATAATAGGAGTTTTAACATTTGTAGTTCTGAAAATTTGTTTTTCCTCAATACCAGGCCCACCGAGGCCACGAAATAAGTATTGGAATTTGAATGGATGATCAATTCAGCCCCACAGAGCCCCTCAGCAGTAGCCCCCTCAAAATAGGCCCAAGGAATGTCTGGTAAAAGGACCTCTTTGAGCACTCGCCTAGGACAAACCGTAGAGGAGGGAGAGGAGGAAGCTGAGAATATCACAACACTTTCACAAGCCACCAGCGTCGGGGAAGATAGAGAATCTTTAAAAACAAATTTATTCCTGGTGATCCAAATGCCCCAAGAGATGATAAGAGGAAGACTCTTATGATCCAAATCTTTACAACTCTCCCACCAGGACTGCGATGCTACATTAAAAGTTCCGCCCCTTCGCATGAATTCCACGTTATAAAGTGTGAGTGTAAATGCCCAAACCTTCCTAGAGAAAGGGCAATTTATGAATAAGTGTTCAATAGATTCCCCTGCCTTATTACAGAGACCGCACCACCATGGACCAATGACAAATATTTTTTGTAGGGTATCCCAAGTCAGCACTTTCTTGCGAATTATGTTCCAGAAGAAAAGTTTGGATTTAGCAAGACATACGATTTCCTAGTGAGATTTATACCACCATTCTTTATGCCCCCCATCCTTGGCAGCCATGATGTGAGCATAATCGTCCATGGGTGAGTACCTCCCCGATTTAGATTGTACCCAAACTAAGGTTTATGGGGAGTCTTTTATGTTAGGGTCCCATGATTTGGCTGATTGGCAAGCCAAATGATAGTGTAACATCAAACCAATCTTTGGAGCCCAAGGACCTAGCCTTCCTGGACTCAGAGAGGGCTCTCTCTATTTTTGTAAGGGATATCTGTGTGTTTGCTTATTGTGTTCTTGATTTTAGGCTAGTTATGAAATAGGTTTTTGGTTTTTAGGGTGTGAGGGATGAACCGATCAAAGACTAAGATAGGTAAACAGATGTCAGATAAACTGGGCTATGGGGTCGAAAAGGTCATGAAAGCTGTCAGATGGTGATACAAGGTTGTTGAAGGGTCGATTTGATTCGAGGTAAAATGGATCTTGGGGTAAAATGGAGTGAGATGGACATTAAATTTGTGAAGAACAAGGGATTTCAAACATAAATAGTTTAATAGCTGACATAAACATGGTAGGCATAACCCTTAATCATGAGAAATGTAACTATAAACTGATCAATACATAGAAATAAACATTCAAGCCATACATAGAGATATATGACTCTCTAACTTTAGGAAATGGCTATCAGACTTTGGGGAAATACATTTAAGACAAACAAACAACTCAAATCACTATGAAGGAATGCCTAAACATAGTATTTCAAGCTGTTGGGCACTTTGAAGCAAGATTGCATAGTTTTAGGCAAAGGGAAAGATCAGTACAAGACCTCATTGGTTCAACAAATGACAATCTAATCAATCAAAGAGAAGTTTCAGAGGTGGAGCTATGACTAGCCATGAGTAAGCAGGGAATACCGTGAATCATACTTAGCATGCATAAAAACATAAATGAAACAAGCAAACAATATTCTTCAGTTATCAAAGAGCAATCAAGGATTCTTTGATATGACTAAGAATGAAGAAAACATAAAAGCTATAAAGAAACAGAAAATTTGAGGTGCCTCCAAGGGCATGTCTCAAATCTATTCTCTATTGTCTTATAGAAAGCAACAACATGGAATTATGAATGAAAACTAAGAAACAAAACAGAGAGAGAGAGACACTATACCATTTTACCAAGTCATGGAATCCAACAACAGTCCTCTTTCATCATCCAAAAGCACTCAATAAACTCTCCAAAAGCATGAGACAAGTGTTTCTTCCAAGCTTGTATAACCATATATTGCTTCTATTCATCAAGTTCAACCTTGCTTACAATGAAAGACTTTGGAATATATAGGCCAAAGTGAGGAAAACCTCCTAGTTCAACTTGCAATCTCATTGGCCTATCCAAAATATATGATTTTGTCCTTGAGGCTTTGCAAAGCCCAAGGCACAAAATATTTAATAAAATATCTCAAAAACGCTAAAAAAATAAAAATATTGACTTTTCATAACTAATCATGCACAAAAATAGCTAAACGGACATGAGGAAAAGTCACTTTAGAAATGTTCATTTTTTACAAAAATACTTAAGAAATACATCAGCAGAAAGTCCTCTGACTTGACGGCAACTTTTGGAGGCCTTCCCGATGTCAAAACGAGGCCCGTGATGGCTCGTTGGAAAGCTCTGAATGTATATTTTATGAAATTGTTTATTTTGCTCCAAACGGACCATTGTAAATCCATAAAAATCTGACCTTTGTGTAAAAAAAACCAAAAAATAGACCTTGCTAATAAATGGGGCAGAGTGTAGAAAAAGTGAGTGTTTTTAGTCATTTTGGGGAAGCAAATCATCTTCAATTTATCTGAAAATCGCTGAGTACATGCCCCTAAAATTATTCCATCCTATGATACCATTTTCATCCTTTTAAGATTCCCCAAACAAAAATGGCGATGCCCATGAGTTTTAGCCAAAAAACCAAAAATGACAAAAAACCAAAACTTGTTGAATTTCACCCAATTATGGCGAGCATGACCCTCAAGGGTTTTCAGAAACATGTTGTGAAGATGAGGCCAAAATTTGGAGCTTTGAGATGTCTTTCTTCAATTTTGGTGTCGGGCGCCTCCTTTGAGCCTCAGTTTTTCCTGTGTGGCCTTCAATTTCCACCGGGCAAACTGATTGAGCTTCTTATAGTGCCCGGTCATTCTCCGTTGAAGGTCCAAATCTCTATTTGACTTCTCAAACTTCTTTTCTAAGTGATCATTCACCCTTTCAAGTGATGCTTCTCGATTGTTCTCTATCTCTTGGGTGAACAAAGTAGTGAGAGGAGTAGATGGGAGAAGGGAAACTTCTTCTTCCTTTTGTTTCTCAAGGGCTCTTTTGAGCCCCATGGTTCTTGGCCTCTTTATTCTAGGTTAATCTTCATCTTCGCTCTCATCGAGCTCACCCATGAGTTCTTCTAATATCACTTGTGCCTTGGAGGCCTCTTTTTTGTATTTGATGGCCCATGTCTCATATACCGCCATATGGAAACTCATCTGTTTGTTTTGAATTTGCAAAAAGTGATTTAAGTTTCTAGCCCTCTCTAGATCAGTCCTCAAAGCATCAATTTGGTTTTCTCTATTGATCAAGAGAGTTTCTAGGATTCGGGCTTCATTATCGCTATCATCACTTTGGATTTGAATTATGTCAAAGTCCCTTTCCTTTTCATGGCTGCTTTCTTCTTTCTTATTTACCTTGCTTTGGGTGGCTCTTTTAGTCTTCCTCATTTTGGGAAATTCGACAATGAGCTTCTTGGGAAATTTCCCCTTGCTTCGGAGGGCCCTAGTAACATTTGGAGTTATAGCTTTAGGCACCATTTTCCTTTATGTCTGGGGTTTAGCCACTTTTGGAGAAGAGAGCATGGCCCCTTGCCTAGGAGAGGTAGCTAGCACATGCTCTATTGGCTCTTTTCCTTTGTTAATTTCCTCATCATTCTTGCCACTATCTTGAGTTTCTTCATGGATGCCTTGAATGTCCTCTTGCATTTATTTTTTAGGGCTACCCTCCTCACTGTGTTGCACTTATTCATCATGCTGCCCTTCTTCTTCATCAGGCTACCTTCCCTCACTATACTGCACCTGTTCATCATGTTGACATTCCTTATGATGCTTCTCATCATCATCTTCCTCTTCATCATGCCCTTGTTCATCATGCCCTTCTTCCCCTTGCTACTCTGCCTTGTTGTGCTCTTCTTCCCCTTACTGCTCTACCTCACTGTGCTCTTCTTCCCCTGGCTGCCCTGTTTCATCATGATGCTTCTCATCGTCATCTTCCTCCTCTTGCTCATGCTCTTCTTCCTTATCATGCTATTTTTCTTGTTCAATGGGAAATTTGAGCTTCTTGGGAATGAGCTTGCTTGAAGAAGGTGAAGGATGGTGAGTGGAAGGTGAAGGAGATGTATGAAATGAAGGGACAGTGGCAAAATATGGATGTGCAATGAAATTATCCCAAGAGCTTTCCTTCTTCTCAAGCTGATGAAGAATAATAACCTTGATGAGGGAGTGATGGAAGAGGCAGACTGTTTGCTGAGAAGGAGGTTTCTTCTGAACAGTGGAGGCCATTTTCTCAATACTTATATCTAGGAAGAAAGGGAGATTTAACAATTTGGCTCTTGTGAAATGCATGAGCCATCGGACATGGTAAGCATAGACTCAGGAGAATCTTCCCTCACAAGTGAAGTATTTCATGATTATCTTCATGAGGGGGGCATAACTAGTCAATAGACATGAGAAGGGAAAAATGGATGGACATGAATCTCTATGCTCAGGCTTCATAAAAGGCTTGTATTGTTCTGAGTCTAGGTGGCTTTGTTTAAACCACTTCTCTCCAACGTAAGGGATTTTTGTGGCCTTGGAAATGGACCTTGGAGAGAATTTGAAATCTAAGCTTGCCAACTGAAAATGCTTCTCTTGAAATCTAAAAGCACAAATATGTGTCAAAGGGGAATAGCTGTTCACCTCCTGCACCCTTTGAAAAAACTCTAAACACCCAACCTCATGAAATCTAAACAGGACTGATGGATGGGCATTTACCTCTTCAGTTGAAATAGGCTCAAACCTCCTATGAAGGCCACTTCTACTGTCTTGCCTGGGAGGCATTTTTGTTTTGAATGTTCTTTGCAAAACCAAGATGTCTCAAATGACCCTTGAAATTTTTTTCTCAACCACACCTCTGTCCTCCTTATCAGTCACTGTTTTGTCTTCTTTATGCCAAACAACAAGAATTTTTCAAAATGAAACAAACTCAATCTTATCACTGTGTTTGGGAAAATTATTTTGAAAAGAGATGTTTGTGGTTTGTTATTTGAACAAGGATCCTTTGTGTTTTGACAGGAACAAAACAGCCTTGTATTTAGACAAAAACAAAATCACCCTTCCCCAAAAAGTGCTCTTCTACTGTTCACTGGTTTCTATACAAAGGTATACAAAAACACCCTTGAGTTATCTAGAGAAAACCTTTCAATCACAGACTTTGATTTTTGGATTATGGAAGCTTCACAAAGTTTGCTTTTTTACCATGCAGAGAGGTCACTTTTTGAACTGACAAAACTTTCACATCATGATCACTGTTTTCACCTTACAAACACTGTTTTCACCTTATAAACACTATTTCACCTTATATTTTGCAAACAGAGGTTAATTATGTTTTATCACTGTTAGGACAACTTACAACAACTTGAAAACCTCTACCACTGTGTTTTCTGTCTTGTCATTAGTATATGGTTTATCACTTTACTTGAAAGAAGCTTTAGGCCTTTTGAAACTGATATAAACACACCCTAGCCTTCTACTGTAACAATATTTGGCAACACAGTAACAAACCACCTTGATTTTCTACCAAGAAATCCACTCTTCAATCACTGTTTTAGTCTTTGTAAAACATGGTATCAACACCCCTTTACAATTTCAAATGCACCAAGGGGACTGGAGAATACCTTGAAAACCTTTCAAGGGCATTTGTTGATCATTTGGCAGCTCCAAAGATGATTTTCGAGGGCCCTTTGAGCGAGCGGCATGTTTAGATGGAAGAGCGTCGCGCTGTGTAAGCTGTCGGGTCAGCCTTCAGGAAGTGGTGATCAGTGCTACAAGTGCGCTGCTATAGGCATGCCGTGCAACTATATAAAGCCTTTGTATTTTCTCCGCTAAACGTGTCACACGATTTTCTAGGTGCACTGCGGAGGCTTTAAGCCTTAAAAAGCTTGGAAATTGCTCGAAACTTCTTGCTCTGTCCGGTGAACAGCCAGGGGAGCACTTGGTGAGTTTTGAATTTACAAAATGAGCTTTGCAACAATCTCCCCACCTCTTATATGAACTCAAACGTCATATCTATTTGCAAGGGTTTTGGATGCCCTTTTTCTTAAAAAGGCTTTTTGGTCATAACCATACATAAAGCAAATGTCCTTTTTAAAACATAACAGAGACTCATCTTTGCTCAAGTTAATGACAAAGTGGTGAGGCCAACCTTTGAATGACACTATAGTGATGGCTCTTGTTGAAGTAAAAAGGTTTCTTTAAGAAACAACAAACCCCTTCTACTGCCTTTTCAATGTTTCTCATTAAAGAAGAAACTCTGTCTCCTTTTGCCTATTTCTGACCCTTAAAGGAAAAACCTTGCTCAAAGACATATCAATGATTTGTGAGGCATCCTTTGCCATATCTTGGAAGGAGATAAATCGCCACTCTAAAACTTACTTTGACAATTCCTGCTCTCCTGGTGTTTTGATGATAATAATGCCCACTATGGAGTTAATCAAACTGTCAGGTGCCTTTTGAGATTTTATTTTGACTGTGGGTGAAGAAACTCATTTGTATTCACCTAGGTTTTACCATCATCTGTTTATCGAAAGGAACTCCATTAAAAATCCCTCCTACAATCAAATGCAACAGCAAAGTATTTTACATGTTTTCATAAAGAAAAGGCCTTTGTTTGTGACAGTGGCATGCTTCATTTTCTTTGAGTGTTTTTTCTAAATTCAAAACACTTGCCACATCCTCTCTTACACATACTGTCTCTATGTGTCTATTTTCAAAGCCTTCTTCAGAAGCCAGGCTTAGGTTACCTTCTTGTCCATTTTGATAAGTTTTTTGAACAATATCTTCATAGACAGGAAGAGAAAAGTTTCTTTGAATCTTCAACACATCACTCCCTGGCTACTGCTTAACAATATTTATCCATTCATAATAATGCAATTAGTTTCACACTGTATTTCAATTATGTGTTTTAACAGTGAAACTCATGTAAGCACCTTTCAAAACACCACTACTTTCCCTCTTATTTTAACACCATTTTTCTATTCATAAGCCTTCCATTTTTTCCCACTGCACTTAGACTCTGTCTTTCAACTAGTGAAACCTTATAATCAATATTTGAGACACTACTGCTATGTTAGTGGTCTTCATCTATTGGAGACAAGGTGTTAAAAAAAAATTTCAAGTAGTTTGCATCATTGTTAGCTTTGTGCCCTTTAAATGAGGCCATACCTCTGTTCCTAGCCCTCTGCTTATTAGATGAAGGAGGCCTTTATCGCATTGCCAAACCCTTTGCTTGTAAAATGAAGGAGGTTTTCAACCAATAACCTAACCATCTGCTCATGTTTGGAGGAGATTTTCAACCAATGACCTAACCATCTGCTCATGTATGAAGGAGGTTTTCTCAGACTTTCAACCCTCTGCTCATGTTTGGAGGAGGTTTTCTTAGTCATTCAACCCTCTGCTCATGTATGGAGGAGGTTTTCTCAGTGATGCCATCTCATCTTCTTTCAAACAGTGTCATCTTTCCTTTTCACTGCCTATTCATGATTAAGCAAATAACAGTGACAAATTGACAATATGCCATGATGGGCATTTCTTTGAGACATGTAATCCTACTATTAAAATACCCTTATGCACCTTTAGACATCAGAAGCAACCTGACCAGTATCTTCGGAGTATTACTTGTTATTCATAAGTCACTAACCTTTTGACTGTGTTTGCAGGAGCTTATTGAAATAACTCTTTGTCCAGTACTTGCATTCCAGGCTCAAAACCACATGAGAAGCAGTTGTCTTCTCATGTTAAGTTTAATAATGTCTTCTGGAACACTGGTACACTTATGCTCTTGAAAAAGACATTGAAACACTGTAAATCCACCTAATATCAGTTTGACCTATGGCATATGCACTGCTGAGACATTAAGGTATGTTAGTGGCGCGACCTAAGGGTGTAATCAAGATTTATTTGTAGAATAGGAAGGTCATCTAGGACTGGTTGATATTAGATAGAGGTTTTTTTTTTGGCTTTAGGATAGTTTTCCAAGGGAAAATCGCTTAAAGCGCCACTACCTAACTTAGGGGAGAATTTTTGGATAGATTTGGAGTATTCTCTTTGGAGCTGATGGAAAAGTTTGTATGACTGAGGCTAAGTAGGGCTTGAAAATTAGGTTTTATCTCATCATGGGCTGATTGAAAAGGTAGGAGGGAAAAAATGTTTATGGGTGTTTTTCAGCTCGCAAATTTGACAAATTGGAGATTAGCTACTAGAAAAATTGGCTTTAAAATCTAGTAATCATCAACAGGTGAAAAATACCGATGACTAACAGTGGCTCCATTTGGGGAGGGCAGCTCCTTTTCAGGAGGTGTCCATAATTTCAGATCTCAGTTCTTTGAAGACCAGTGCCTTTATCCATTGGTGCAAGTTTCTTTCTTCCTTGATGCTATTCCTGAAAATTGACAGCATGATTAACATCAATGATATTTCTACCTACCCCACTATATTTCCTAACATTTTTTCTTCTTTTGAGTGCATTTTGACTAGCAACCCTTTGACATAATATTTTTGAAAAATGATACTATCTAATTCTACACGTATATTGGCTGGGAGTTCAGATTAAGCTGATGAACTCCTTCGTTTCTCTACCTATGCTAGATCGACTGTCAAGGTTAAGCTGTTTGACAGGATTTTATTCTCTAATCTAAAACATGAAATTGAAAAAAGACAAAATCAGGATTAGACAGTCTGATTTGTCATGTACTTGTGGCATGAAAGACAAGCTGCACACAAATATTATTTTGCATAAAATGAAAACTAGAAAAACAAGGCTAGGATACACAATTTATTTTTCATCCCTGGTTTCCTCTTTGGTTTTGTTTTGTGCATGTGGAACCAATATATTTTCCTAATCTACTCTCATTGATAAGTCAAGCTTACACAATGTTGACTATCTTTTCCTCTCACTAACTTATCAGCAAATAAATTTAAAACATGTTCATTTATGATTAGGCTAGATAACTGAACAAGACATTTGAGCACTAGTAGCGGCATTTATACTTGCGCGCTTTCCAAATGAATATTTTTTGAACATGGGGCTTTCTTTCTATTTTTCAAAACGCCCTCTTTTTCTATTTTTCTATTCTTTTTGAATTTTCTGTTTTTGATTTATTTTTCAAACAATGGTATGTAAAATGATTGAAAATGTTTTAACTCAGAAATCTTGGAAATGGGGAAACTTAAGCGTCCTATCTTCATAAGGATCTCCTACCACTCTTATTCCACTCAGCTCTTGAAAAGAAAAATTTGGAAAATTTTCTCTTTCAAACATGACGTAAGGATTCATGCAGGAATCTCTAAACAACCCTGTATCTTCCTGCTATACCTATTTATACTTTTGATTTCCACTCCTTTTGCTGTACATATTTTTCAAATAGTGCATATATTATTTGTCATTTTTGAAGTATATGATGACATCATCAAGGTATGCCAGAATGCAGAAATTCAGAACTGGAAAAATGAATTTTAGGAGCATGTTTTTGATATCCAGTGGTTTTGAAATTCTGGGTTTGAAAATGGAACTACTTCCAGCATACTTGAAAAAATCTTGGAGCTGTCTGCTTTGCAAAGGAATTATTTGGTTATATCTTGAAACATTATTTTGCAAATACACATTATTAAAAGAATTTATCATTGGTATATCATGGTCTTGGGCAGGAAGGATATAGTTGCTGTCACAAGGGTGTGTATTATTATTTCCAAAATCAAAACAAATCCTATGACCAGTTGTTTTACCTTTGACTACTACTGTTTGGTGTAGATTTTTGTATTTTATTTTGTCGAAGTTGTTTGCTGGAGTGATGGCAGTGGCATAGTACTTCTCACTATTTTCCCTACATGAAGTAGTATTTTGCAGAATATTGCAAATTCTGGCGGTTCTAAGTCTTTGGTGGAGTGGCAGAATACTAGCTTGTTCAAACAACTCAGGTATATTTGGACTGCAGTGATCATATCCTTTTATAAGAAGTTTTTCAGAATTTTTTTCTGGATTTGGAGCTGTTATAGCTACAGTCAAGGTTTCATTTGAAGGGGTAGAGTTATGTGATGGAAAATCCTTAAGGCATGGTAAGAACATTAATCTTCCCTGTCCCTGAGCTCCAAAGAGGTTTGTGATATGCAAGTCTTCTAATGACTTTGTTCTGAAAAAGTTTCCTGATGTTAATGCTAATGTTTTCCTGAGGTTTGAGCAATTTTCTTGATGGTATATAATGGTTCGGGCTTCTTGCTCTATCCTTGTTACAAAAGGTACAAACTCACTTTCCTCAAGAGACAGCTGCTCATGGTCATGATAATTTTGAGCATCTAGTTCATTATAAAGAACTTGGGGAGGCTGATGATGTGGGTCTAAGTTTGTTTCAAATCCTTCTGACTGTTATTCAATGTCCTCATCAGTTTGTAAAATGAAAGAGTTCATATCAAAATGGAAGGAATGCATCAGGATGTTATCTGGCCTTTCTTGACTACTAACCATATATTTCGTGTGCAATTCCCGATAGAGTATTCTAGTTTGGTTAAACACAAGAATAGTGGCGTAGGACATATCAAGTTGAATATTTCCCTGAAGCTTAGCTCCCCAAGTTCCGGATAAAAGCATTCCATACTTGGGGGGAATGTCTGCTACCACTATGTCCATGATCAGGTGTTTTGCAGGTATTTGGGCCAAACTAAAACAAATATATTTGATCAAGCCTAGACATTTGACTCTACTCGAATCAAATGAATATAAGTCTTTATATGGTCTTATGATTTGTAGGCCTAATCTTTCCATCACAACCTTCAGCATGAGATTATGCGAGGTCCCGGAGTCTAGCATGGCATTGTGTAAGATTTGGTCATGGATATTCAAACTGATGTAAAAGGGAAGAGTGGTTCCTTCTTGGAATTTCCCTTCTATTTTTGGACCAAACAACACTTCAGGAGTGTCGTCAGCTAGATTAAGGGTGTTTGCATCATTTCCTATATTCAGGACCTTTAAAACTTGGGATTTATAAAAGCTTTGGGAGATAAGTTCAGTGAGAGGCATGGTAATCTTTATTTTGGTGATTTATCCCTTAAAACTGAAGGGTGCTTGTAGTTTAGACATGTTTGCTTCAGTTTTTTCAGCCATGAATTTTTCTATGTTCTGAGTCTATTGACTTTGTTTCAGGATTTTTTTTGACACTGCCACCTCGAGAATCTTTGTGGAGGTACTAGGAGCATCTGAGCCAAGACTTGTTTGAATAGCTTTATCTTTGTTTTGGTCAATTTTCTTGACCACGAATTTTTTGTTATCCACTGGCTTTTTAAGGACGGTATCAGGGGTTTTAGCAGTGTCCGAGCTACCTTTCTTGGAGTTGTCTTGGTTTTTTTTGCTTCTAAGGTCATATTTCCTGTGAGCTTCTATTATGGCATTCTGAAAATCTATGGCAGGATCTTCGGGATCTTCATAGTTGGTTTCATCTTGACTTGGAGAGAAGAATGCTTGTTCTTCTTCTGTGAGGTAAACCTCACTCTCGTTATCAGAACCTATGAGGTTCAAATGATTTTAATCAATGGGTTTTGTATCCCTTTCATATTCTTCCACATAATTTTCATTAAAGGGTGGCCTAATTTGTTGGTCATTTTCCCTTGGTTTGTTTTGAGGTTGTTCCCTCCTAAAATTTTGGTTCTGGTTTCTATTTGGATGGTTTGGCTGCTTGTCCCTAAGAGGTGTCTTCTTACTTATCTTTTCCCACATTTTCTCCATGGATCTAACCAAGTCATCTACTCTAGGATCTAAGGAAGGGGCTAAAGTGGAGACCTCATCCCGGTATGTGACTTTCCTTTCTGATCTGGTCCTAGCTCTCTTTTCTGCTAAGTTAGCTTCTGCACTTATGGCCACCTTTTTCATTTCCTCTAAGGTAGCGAGGTCCTTATCTCTTAGTTGATAAGTCATGTTTGGGTCAAAAAATTCGTGGAATTTTTCCAAGGCTGAGCCAAGTGGAGGTTTGAAGTGAGGCGGGAGGGCATTATAAACATTGTTGAACCTAGTGTAGTATCCCTGGACACTTTCCCCATTTTCCCGTTTTAGATTGTTATACTCTAACAAGATTTGAATGGGGTTCTTTCAGATTTCCCACTTATTTATGAAGGTTTGGTAGAGTTCTGGGAGATCGTGGATGTTGTTTGGAGTTAAGATCTTAAACCATTTTTTGGGTTCTCCACCTAGGCTTTGGGCAAAAATCCTCATTATGCTGGTCTCGTCTTCTATTTCCATGTATTCAAAGGCATCGCTAATTCTATCTACATGTTGTTGAGCTGTGGTAGTCTCAACTTCGATAAAGTGTGGGATTTTGGATTGATAGTCATTTTTTAAGGGAGCCCAAGGGTGTGGCAACACTAAGGGTGCATACCAGGCTGCCATGGCGGGAGCTAATGGATGATGTACAAAATGAGGGCTTGTAGGATGAGCTGAGGTGTTTTGAACAGTAATGTCTTGGATGGGTGTGGCGGATGTACCCTGACAAGTGATCTGATTTTGAGCAGACCTGGGATAGTAGGAGCCAAAGTGATGGAGAAGCTGAAAGTCGGGAGGTGTAGTAGGTGAGGCTTCTCTACTAGGACTCTGTGGCAGATCTAGGGGCTCAAGATCGTCAAAATTTACCTTACTTTTTTATTTTCTTCTAAAAAGGGTTTTTGTTGATTTTAAGTCAAATGGGGAATCCTACAAGGTTGTGAGGTGTTCAGGTACTGATATTTCTTTACGGATGGACCTATCGGTAGCTAAATTGCCAGTTTCAGAAGCTTGCCACAGAATCTTCTCTGGGTCATCTACTATGATAGGGGGATTTGGGTCTGGATGAGATCTGGTGTTGATTCTTCATGAAGCCAAATTTCAAATCTAGAATTTAAAGAGGATGGTATTTGTGATTGTTTCAGATGGATGTCCTCTCTAGGGGTTTACTAATGTGAAGGATGGTCAAAACAAAAATGAGGACTAGTGGAGTCGCCAGGTGAATTTCTGTAAGAACTATGGTCCACCACCAACACTATCAAAGATGCTTTCGGGAAAAAAATTTCTAGCAAACTTTGAGATGAAGACTTGCAAGGAAGAGTGATTCACTTGGTTTCAACAGTTTGCTAGGATGTTTGGACAAGCTAATTGTTCTATTTGAAAGATTATTTCTATTTATCTCCTATGTTTAGGTGAAGTCTTCTAAATCGCTAATTTATACTCAGTTTTTCACTGATTGTAGAGTTTGCACCATAATTTTTAAGTTTTTGGAAAGGATGAGTCAACAGAAAGGTATGGTTTATGAATTTTTTTTTTTTTTTATGGGGTTTTTTAGGCCTACTAGAGGCTAGTGGAGTCGCCAGGTGGAACTTGGTTGTTATTTTAAATATGTAGCTATGGTCCACCACCAATAACTAGGGAAAAACCAATCTGGGAATTTTTTTGGGGTTTTCTGAGTTTTTATGTGCAGCCTATGGCTTTTTAGAGTTTTCTAAACTTGATTCATCACTTTGCTAGGGTGGTGAAAAAAAAAAGATTTTACTCTAAATGATTCTATGGACTTCTTTCCTGTTTAAATGAAGACTAATGAATCTACAAGAGTCTGCTAGACTTTCATGTACTCAGTTAGTCCCACCGTGATCGCCATTATGTTAGTGTGGCGATGAGGTGGCTAAATGGTAGGTGTGCATAGTTCAAAAAGGGGCTTTCCGTGAGTCTTGAAAGGTATTCAGATTAAAATGAACTCAGAAAAGTCCCACCGTGATCGCCATTATGTTAGTGTGGCGGTGAGGTGGCTGATCGGATAGTATTCTAAAATTTAGCAAAGTAGTAAGGCCTATTGGAGGCTAGTGGAGTCGCCAGGTGGATTTTTAGTTGTTTTGAGAGTATATCTGTATGGTCCACCACCAATATTGATAAACACCAATCTAGAGATATTTTGGGGTTTTCTAAGTTTCCTATATGTAGCCCTGAGATTTGGAAGAGTTTCCTATAACTGAATCAACATTTTGCCAAGATGGTGAAGGAGCTAGTTTCTACTCTTCAGACAATACCTAAGTTTTCTAATTTTGACTGAGATTTTGAGAGATCCTAAGGGATACCAAGGATGGTTTGACTCAAATTCCCATCATGATCGCCATTATGTTAGTCAGTGGTGGGATAATTCAATCAGATAGTATTCTTAAGGCTGTTGAAATGTTTAGGGAATCTAAGTTTGTTTATCACTCAGAGTCCCACCGTGATCGCCATTATGTTAGGGTCTCGTGAGTTGGTTGATTGGCAAGTCAAATGACAGTGTAACATCAAACCAATATTTGGAGCCCAAGGACCTAGCCTTCCTGGACTCAGAGAGGGCTCTCTCTATTTGTGTAAGGGATATATGTGTTTTCTTATTGTGTTCTTGATTTTATGCTATTTATGACATAGGTTTTTGGTTTTTACGTTGTGAGGGATGAACTGATCAAAGACTAATATAGGTAAAAATATGTCAGATAAACTAGGCTATGCGGTTGAAAAGGTCATGAAAGCTGTCAGATGGTGATACAAGGTTGTTGAAGGGCCAATTTGATTCGAAGTAAAATGGATCTTGGGGTAAAATGGAGTGAGATGGACATTAAATTTGTGAAGAACAAGGGATTTCAAACATAAATAGTTTAATAGCTGACATAAACATGGTAGGGTTAATCATTAATCATGAGAAATGTAACTATAAACTAATCAATGCATAGAAATAAACATTCAAGCCATGCATAGAGATATATGACTCTCTAACTTTAGGAATTGGCTATCAGACTTTGGGGAAATACATTTAAGACAAACAAACAACTCAAATCATTATGAAGGAATGCCTAAACATAGTATTTCAAGCTATTGGGCACTTTGAAGCAAGATTGCATAGTTTTAGGCAAAGGGAAATATTAGTACAAGACCTCCTTGGTTCAACAAATTACAATCTAATCAATCAAAGAGAAGTTTCAGAGGTGGAGCTATGACTAGCCATGAGTAAGCAGGGAATATTGTGAATCATACTTAGCATGAATAAAACCATAAATGAAACAAGCAAACAATATTTTTCAGTTATCAAAGAGCAATGAAGGATTCTTTTATATGACTAAGAATGAAGAAAACATAGAAGCTATAAAGAAACATGAAATTTGAGGTGCCTCCAAGGGCATGTCTCAAATCTATTCTCTACTATCTTATAGCAAGCAACAACATGGAATTATGAATGAAAACTAAGAAAAAAAATAGAGGGAGAGACACTATAACATTCTACCAAGTCATGGAATCCAACAACAGTCCTCTTTCATCATCCAAAAGCACTCAAGAAACTCTCCAAAAGCATGAGACAAGTGTTTATTCCAAGCTTGTTGTTGGGCAGTGAAAGAGGTATGAAATTATTGTGTATTTACTCATTCT
Organism: Pinus albicaulis; assembly: GCA_034641835.2. NCBI lineage: Eukaryota > Viridiplantae > Streptophyta > Pinopsida > Pinales > Pinaceae > Pinus > Pinus albicaulis. The sequence continues at coordinate 1,257,418,221 of CM076581.1, forward strand.
TTACCATAAATATACTCTTGTTTGCCTTGGAAAGGTAATTTATCATAGGAATTACAATAGAATTGGAAAGGTTCATGTTTAATACGAAAATATGACTAAAGGCTATTTTTTGATTGACAAACAAGAATTCAGAGAGGTGAACAGCTATACCAAAGGCGGGGTTGAGAATAATCTAACTGCTGCTCCATCAGCGTTGAATCATATCCAGCCAAAGGCAAGGAGATTTGAATGAATAGCCCAGAAAAGACAGGGAACAACTCGGCCTCAATCAGCACAAACAGAATGATGACTAAACACAGAGGAGCGAATCCCTCAGGATCTTTCGATCCTGAGGGATCGCTGTTCAAACTCATCTTGTTCCTTGATTGGTCCGTCGAGATTTGATATATAAAGCCACGTCCTTTAGTGACAAGGGGATGGATTGTTGTTGAAGTTGGGAATCGGTCGAAAGACTTTACATTTTCTCTGTAATGTAATGTTTTAATTAACTCTCTGTTTTGAGAGAAACCTTTCTATAAAACTTCATGTTGGTTTAATACAAGACACGCGTTTTATCTACTTTCTGTGGTTCTGAATTAGCCCAATAGTATTTCACTGGCACTAAGGGCCCGGCTCTGGTGGAATCACTTCACTATTTTTATTTTAATCTTTGCTTATTGTCGTGTGGAGTGCACTTAATGTTTGTTTTAATTACAGAATTGGTTTATTGTTGATCGGATCAAATACAGAGTCATTGCTGTTTCATTTCTTTACAAGAAGCATAATCCGTTGTTCTATTATCTTGCTATTATCATAAAGCTTCGTTGACTTGTATCTGATTTGAGTTGTTGTTCCTTTAGTTTATAATCTGTTATAATTGATTGTTGCATGGTGAGAAGCTGTCGACAGAATTGAAGCATAGAAATCTGGTGGCTTGAATATTTTAGAATTGTAATTGCTGTTCATTTCACGTTGTTGTTCCATTTCTGTTCATTACTTTTTCATAGTCTTTTATTAGTAAATAGATGAGTTGTAGTTACATGATGTTGTTCCTTTTCAGATTGCGTTTCTTTTAAGCTGATTTCATTGAATCTACTCTCGTTTCAATTGCTTTAAGATCTCCAACTGTAGAGGATAGAGGCTTTTGCTTCCAAGTCCCCAGATTGGTCATCTTGCATCGATTTCTAAGGGAAAGAGTTACTGCTACTGCATCCCTGATCGATGTTCTACAAGATTGAAGTAGTTTAATCTTTCCATTTATGGCACTGTAATTAGGTTTCTTTTCAAGCATTGGTTACTTTTGTTTTTTCTACTTTATACTACATCTTCACAGCATTGCTCTTAGACAATTGCAGCCTCAGACAGAGTACACTCTTGAAATAAAAATACGCTCCCGGATTGATGATTAATGTAGGCTAATTAGGTGTTCAAAAGATACCTTTTTATGACCCAATATTTTGGCGCCGTTTCTGGGGAGAGTGTATGCCATTTTAAAGGAGTAATGCACAGCGAATTTTCTTCTACTTGCGGAGAATTGGGTATTAAAGACGGAAGGTAAGAACCTGTGCACTGGGCAAGAAACACACTTGCTCGCAGCCCGCTTCATAGTAGAAGTAGGTAAGCTTATTTCTTTAGGTAGGAATGAAGGTTTGTTTCTTTGAATGAATAAATCAACTAAGAGAAACAAAATTCCTCCTAAAATTGAAAAACCTAAGGGACCGATGACCCTTGGGCGCACAACCTTTATTGACGAAATCCTTAAAAGAACTGAATCTTAGCCATCAGTAGGATTTAAAAGAACTACTTCTAGACACCCTACTAGTTCCCTTCAGGCTACAGAGTCACCATCTAAAGCCTTTGTTGAGATACACAGTCAAACAGAGGGAATTAAGCAAGATTCCCAAGAAATTGATAATCCTTGCATAAGTTTCCTTCAAGAAGGGAACACTAGCAATCTCCGAGAAGGAGAAGGGGAAATGAGAGAAATCACAAACTTGAAATCTCCTATTGAAACTGCCCAAATAATAAGCAGCCCAGATAAGGGAAGTGTTGTTCAACTTATTCAAAACCAAGGACCTGAATCACCTCAAACAGTAGGTCGACAGGAAATACTTATTATCCCAGAAAAAGGGAGTGTTTTCAAAGCCATTCCTGCCCCTGCTCGTCAACCTAGAAATTCCTTGGAAATCCCAGAGGGATATTGGCATATATTCGATCAAATGGCCCAGAACCAAAATCAGAATCAGCAGCGGACCTCTATTCTGCAATATCCTATAGTAGATACTGCAGTCAATGCACCCATGAAAGCTATTCCTCTTCAACATATTCCCACATTTCATGGCTTAACATCAGAGGACCCAGATGCGTTTTTATTTGAGTTTGATGTGTTTTGCAAAGGATATGACTACACAACCGATGCCCAAAAACTAAAACTATTCCCTTCTACATTAAAAGGGGCAGCCCTATGATGGTTTATGGGATTAGGTGGGGGTTTCATAACTGATTGGGATCATATGAAGGCTGCATTTTTAAAGAAATATCAAGATTATTGTAGGTCTCGGGAATTAAAATATGAGATATTCTAAATGACAGCAAAACCAAATGAGACCTTGGAAGAATATGTGGAACGGTTCCAATACAATCTGCAGAGATCTCCTTATGCATCTTTACCCTTACCTGATAATGTTTTGAAAGCCACGTTAATTAGGGGAATGAAAGATCAATGGGTTGAAACATTGAATATTATGGGAAAAGGTGATATATATCAGGAAAGTTATCCTAACATCATTGATTTGTGTATCAGGAGTTCGAGGGGCAATACAAGGTTGAAATCAGCAGAACGTGATATAATCACAAGGGAAAATAAGACCTCTAATGAAGGTGTGACTCGTGCAGATATTGGAAATATGCTAGAAGACTTTAAGATAGACATACTTGGGACTCTAACAACACAGTTCGATATTATGCAAGCCAAATAGAAACAGGCAGAAGCAGAGCAGAACTTGGAAATATTCTGTCACAGATGTAGAAAGAAGCACAGCCAAAAATAATGCCTGTTGGATGTGATTAAATTCTGTGCCATTTGCATGAAATATCACCCTACAGAGGGATGTCCTTCACTTCCTGGCCTAAAAGCAGTTTATAAGGAGGCAGAAGAAGAATCAGAAGTGGTATGTCTGCTTAATCAGCGCCAACAATGGCAGCCACGACCATCAGGTATGCCAAATGATCCATTTTCTTTTCAACCTCCTTAATATAATTCTCAACAATATAGTGAGATGTGGCAGAATCAACCATCTTTCCCTAATTGGTCACAATAGCCATTTCCTCCCACATCTTGGTCAAATCAAACAAATCAAAATAATTGGCCTAGCTTTCCTTTCTACCCACCTTTCTGTCCTACACAATGGTCCCTTTCTACTTCCCAGAGTCAGGCCTGGCAGTCAAACTAGAAAAAACCTACAAATCAGCCAATTGGATCAATTCCTCTCTCTCAACCTACACTGCCAGCTCCTTATACAAACCCCCAGACCAATTTAAGACCACAACTCCCAACCCAAACCCAAATAATAGGCCAATTCATTCTGTTCAAATCATGGAACCCCCAGAAGTAGAAACTGAACTGAGGGAGTGTAATGATCTTCAATTAAGGTCTGGGCGCATAGTTGAAACAGAGAGAAACAATGATTTCCACACTGAAGATCCGTTACTTGTAGAAAAAACAGTACAAAGTGAGAAGGAAGTTCAGTAACAAAATCAACAACGAAATCAACAAGTAATAACTTCCTCTCCACCATTCCCAGAATGATTAATTATACCTCGTCCATTAGAACAACCTAATTTTGATCTTCTGGGAGAATTAAAAAAATTGTGTATAAAAATCCCTCTCCTCCAAGCTATTCAAGATATTCCTATATATGCAAAAACTATTAAGGAATTATGCATAAAGAAGCCAAAGAGGAGAACAACAACCAATCCTATTGTCCAAATAGTTGGTACCTTATCTGAATTATTATCAGGAATGGAAACACCCATCAAATATGAAGACCCAGGAAATCCTATAGTGACAGTGCAGATCAATGGCCAATCATATCCAAATGCCTTAGTTGAATTGGGGGCAGCAATCAACATTTTAACAACCACCACCTGTCAAAAACTTGGCATTACATCACTGGAACCAACAACAACCTTGTTGGAATTGGCTGACCGATCAGTAGTCAAACCAGAAGGTATACTACAAGATGTAATGGTATCTGTAGATTCCTGGGAATACCCCACTGACTTCCTGGTTATCAATCCAAAGAATCAACTAGATGGACATCCGTTAATTCTAGGTAGACCTTGGTTGGCAACTATCGATGCCTATATTGGATGCTGACAAGGCAACATGACAATTACAATGGGAAATTATGTCAAGAATTTAGCCCTATATCCCCCAACCCAGCTAAGTATATCAATAATCAAAACAAGAAAACCACCTGCATCATATCTTATGGAAAATATGAGATCACCTCTAACTATAGAAAATTCTCTTGATTTTAAAGATCAAATAGAGGATGATATCATTAATAATTTTATTAATAAGTCACAAACCAGATCTCATTTGCAATGTCACATGATCAAAGAAGCATTCGATAATAACGAAGAAGAAGATCCTTTCAAAGATATTCCTGATCAAACAATACCTACTAATTCTATGAGTAATAGCAAGGTTGTAGAAATTGAGCTAGGAAAAACTTTAAATATTAATAAAAATATCACTGCTGAACAAGAAGAGAAATTGGTCCAATCACTAGTACATTTGGCGGAAATTCCGACACTTGGTTCCGACGCTTTTGACCAAATGTCGGAGATTTTCCCAAATTTTTTCCATCCCACCCGGAACCGTCGCTATAGCGACATCTATAGAATACTGTCGCAATACCGACGTTTAAAATCTGTCGCAACTGCGACGTTTGAAGGAAGACGCCGCAATTGTGACACCATGGCCCAAAGCGTCGCTAAACTAGTACATTTGGCGGAAATTCCGACACTTGCTTCCGACGCTTTTGACCAAATGTCGGAAATTTTCCCAAATTTTTTCCATCCCGCCCGGAACCGTCGCTATAGCGACATCTATAGAATACTGTCGCAATACCGACGTTTAAAATCTGTCGCAACTGCGACGTTTGAAGGAAGACGTCGCAATTGAGACACCATGGCCCAAAGCGTCGCTAAACTACTACATTTGGCGGAAATTCCGACACTTGCTTCCGACGCTTTTGACCAAATGTCGGAAATTTTCCCAAATTTTTTCCATCTGGCCCGCAACCGTCGCTATACCGACGTCTATAGAAACCTGTCGCAATACCGACACCTAAACCCTGTCGCAAATTTTTTCAATCTCACCCGAAGCCGTCGCTATACCGACGATTAGAGAGATTAGTCGTAATACCGACACTTAGACAAAGTGTCGCAGTGGAGACGTCTGAAGGAAGACGTCGCAATGGCGACCCTATTCTCCGCGGGGTCGCTATTGCGACAGATGCGTCAAACGTCGCAATTGTAACACAATGTCTAAGTTGCAATTGCGACGTTTGGAGGCATCCGGCGCAATAGCGACGCTTTGTGTGTATGTGTTGTGAGGAATAATTATATAGTTCAACTTAATGGTTCATTATATAATCATGTGATCATCACCAATGATATATCTTAAAAAGCAACTAAAAAGCCATGTGTACAAAATCGATGTATACTCTAGAGAGTGGTTCTCATATCACTATGTAAATTGTTGTATGCTACTTCAACAAAATTATAAGATAAACTGTAATACACATCATATATGCACCATAACAATTGGTAGAGGGTAAAACCCACCTTCCACACCTTTGTACTCGATCCAATTTTCTCTGTCAACTCTTCTAGCTGTGGGAGTTTCCTTCAAGGATCATAATACCCCCAAGGCCTGTTATCACCCTAGTAATTCTCAGGTTGTGGGATAGGGATTTTTGTAGTTAAGAACACCAGGGGTAACCAAGAACCACTTTGGGAATTCAAGATCTAGCCTTCTTGAACTCTAGAGAGGGATCTCTCCGTATGATTTAGCTTTGTTTTAGTAACGGATATTAGGCTAGCTATGATTGTGTATTTGGGTTTGATTTTAAAAGATTGGTGGGAATAAAGAGATTTCAAGGTAAACCAGAAGGATCTACCAGAATATTGGGCAATGGAGTCAACTCTCTAGGCAAACAGAACTAAGAAATAAGGCTCAGAGATGCAAATGTGCTAAGGGCAAGATAGGTGACCTTCTAAGGCTATGTATAGGCTTGATTTGATGGAGTGGATGGAATCTGAGCAAAAGGGCACTTAAGAATCCTTAAGCTACAGATAAGAAGATTGAAGAAGGGGATCTAAATGGGAACCATAGAACTGCCCATAAGGTTTTACGAACAGGCTATTACTGGCCTACCATCTTTAAGGATGCCAAAAAATTCGTGCAGGCCTGTGATAGCTGCCAAAGGGCAGGACGCCCTGGGCAGTCTGATGAAATGCCTTTGAACCCTCAACTAGTGATTGAACCATTTCAACGCTGGGCACTTGATTTTGTTGGCCCTATTAGTCCTCCCTCAAACCAAAAAACATACATCCTAGTTGCAACTGAATATGTCACTAAGTGGGTCGAAGCAGAGGCAGTTTCAAAAGCTACAGAGGACTCTGTAGTATAGTTTCTTTTCCAAATCTTTGTGCGCTATGGTCTCCCAAGGGACATAATCACAGATGGAGGACCACAATTTGTGGGTAATAAATTAGCTGAAACATTGCAAAACTACCACATTCAGCACAAGATTACAACTCCATATCACCCACAGGCCAATGGCCAAGTAGAGAGCACGAACAAAGTAGAAAACATTAAAATGCCAAGTAGAGAGCACGAACTATAGTTGTCTTGAGAAATTTTATTCACACTGAATACTTTGAATTGTTAAGTATTTATACAAAAAAATGTTTAAAAAATATCTCAGGAATTGAGATGATGTTTTAATCAAAAATAGGAAACAATTTCCTGTTTTTTATCCATTAAATTCACAGCAAATCTGTGAATTCTTGCCACTTTTCTGCAGAGGGGATCTTCATAGTCTTCAATTTTCTGTAACTTTCATCTGCCTCTATATACTTGGCAAAGTTAGGCTTTATAGTGAACATATGCCTGATCTCATTATCTAAAAAGAACAGATTTTCAAAATACTGAAGAAGTATTTTGCCTGTTGGTGATCCTTGAGGCAGTTGTTGTCTGGCTTGCTCTTTTGCATGATTTCTGATTTTTAGATCATAATCTTTTTGAGGCATTAACTTGTCATTCAATGCGTGAATATCAGGCAAACCTGCTTCTGACAATGTTTTGTATTTGGCTAAAAATCTTGAGATGGATACATTCATGTCTTTACACCAGTCCTCTAGATTACTCATTATGTTTCTTTTGTTCGGGACCTTTTTGATTTGAAGAATGGTTTCTGTTCTATCAACAATTTTCAATTCTTCCAACTCTTCCCTGGTTTTACTGTTTAAAAAAGCTATGAGTTGGATTGCTTGGGCTGGTTTTTTGTCAATTTCCCTCTTAGTCTTGTCAATCTCTGCACTAGCAACTTGAAGTAACTCCCTCTATTCATAAATTATCCGAATTGAAGGCCATTGAGAATGAATGCCATCAATATTTTTGGTCCATAAATGACTTTTTATAAAGGCCACTTGATCTGTAAGATTTACTTGTGCTTGCAGAATCTTTACCTGTTCTTGTAGTCGATCAGCCCTTTGCTCATGTCCTCTAGAAGTAATCAAGGCATCATTTTTGGATTTTTCCAAATTTTTAATAGTGCCTCTCAAACTAAGAATCTCTTTATCTTGGTCTTGTGGTTTGGTCCTCTGTGAGGATGAAGAAGAAGAGGCAGAGATTAGAGAAGTAATTGGCACTGCAGTTGGCAGTACTCCCTTCGGTGCCAAGTGTTCTGCCAAAGTAGATGGTATAGCAGTGTTTACAGTGGGGATCACTGTAGGAATGACCATTGGTTGTGCTTTTCTTAGTTCTTCATTCTCTTTCATTAAAGCTTCCATTTGAATTTCCATTGTTTTTATCTGACCTGACATTTGATGTACAAGCTCCTTTAAATCATCATTCTCTGTTTTTTGCTGTAGAATTTCTTTTGCTTGAGAGTTTTCACTCTGAGGCAACTTCAACTGTTTTCTAAGAGCAGCTATATCCTCATTTTTCTGTTTAATTAAGACTTTTTCCCCGTCAATGTTGGCTGGGTCACCCCCTGCTTCAATCACTATATCTTCTAGTGCTTTTATTCTTAAATTATTAGCATACAGTGAGGCTTTGTCCAACCTCATTTGATTTTGGAGGTTGAGCACTGTTTTCTCAAGCCTAATTTATTTCATAGTTTTACTGACAATTTTGGAATATAGCATTTCAGTATTGCTCCTATGAAATTCAATTTGATCTAATTCATGAATGGCATATGCATCCAGTTCAAGATCTGTTTTGGAATAATCTGCCACTGATTTTGGCTCAGCCATTGTAGGCTTCAATAATGACATTACCAATTTATTGGATGAATAATCAAATGCTGAAAGAATCCTGTCTTTGTTTCCAGGCTTTTCTTTAAGAAATCTAGAATGAGCTTGATTCTTGAGCTCTTCATTCTTCTCTTTAATCTGTCTGAATCTGATCTGAATCTCTGACTCTGTATTGTCAGTTTCCTGAGAAGAAGGAGGCAAATCGACAGTAGCTTGGTTTTCCTTCATGACTGTATCTTTTTTTTGTGTTCCAATTTTTACATTTTGAAGCTCTTCTAATGTTTGAGTGACTATTCTTGTTGCTTCATCATTTATATCAATATTTACAACCTTATCCTTTTCTTCTTCTGTTGACTTGCTTCTTTTACTATAAGGAGTTCTGAATTTTATGTCCTCAATAGTCTCAGCTATGAAACTATCTCCTTCTCTGTCTCTTTTATGTACATTATAAATATCTTTGCTTGTAGAAGCCACATGTACTGTCTGTTCAATCTGTTTGCCTTTGCCACTGTCTACCTGTATTACCTGTACTGCCTGTGAATCATCATCAGATAGGGTGTTTGGCTCCCATTCAATTTTATTTACATATCTTTCAATATGGGGCTTAGGATCATGCAAGTAAACAGGCAACTTACATTTTACCCTTATTGCACTCAAAATACCTTGTGGGTCATACTTCCATGTAAAACTACATGGGAACTTATACTCTTTAGGTTTGACATTTATCTCATTGGCAGCTTCTCTGATATTCACAATGAATGGCCCAATTTGATTTTTCAGCTTAAATTGGGTCTTTTTCTTGTAAGCTATGAAGTGGATTTCATCTACATTCAATAGTTGTCTCAGATATTCTAAAGCAAATATTCTTGTAGTTACAAATTTGGGTAACTTATATGGGGCCAGGGATGAGCCATACACTCTGATTTCTATATGATTTTGATATAAATACCAATCTCCAATTTTGTAGCTCTCTGATAACTGCAGAATTCTTCTTGTCTCATCATTGATCCTAGGGATCTGTTGTTTTTCCAAGAGATACATAGCAGGGGCTATAAATGAGTCATTGAAATCTGTAAAACTATACTCTTTGTTTCATTTCCTTAGAATAGATGACCAAAATACTACTGATAGAACTTTTCCTTCTGCATCCACTTTCTGACATTCAATTGGAAACTTATCTATTTGATAATATAGGAAGAGGTGTAGTAGATAAGAGGAGTATCTGAAAACTCCTTCTTCTGATAATTTGGATAACTGATAATGCATATTATCAGCAATACATCTAGCAAAATTGAACTGCATGGATGGTGATTGACCAGGGTTTAGAGTTGACAGAAAACCTAGGATAGCCACATCAGTGAATTCATCACTGGCGTATCCTAGTATGTAGGAGAGCATTGAGACAATCTGTCTAGTTTCATCTGGGAAATCAACGGTGTCGAAAGGAGGATCTAACTTAGGAATATCAACTTGATTTAGACAAAAATTCTGGTATATTTTGAATCTAGCATTGAAATCCAAGTCAAGATATAGTTGGGTTAAATCTTCTCTTGTTAGGGTAGCAGAATCGGGGTCATGATTCATTTGCAGCATGGAATTTATCGAATCTTCAGTGATGTAAAACAGGATTTATTTTTCTTTGTTTACAATACATCTTTTTTCTGGCATATAATAGGCTTGGCATAATCTGATAAAGTCAGGAACAGAATGAGTGAGAGGGACAATATATCTAGGCAGATTGGATTCCCAAATTGGAATATCTTTGTCACCCTTTTCCACTGATTTTCCATAGCACCAATTATAGACATCAAGCGCGTTAAATTCTACATTAGGGTCTATTATTAGACAGTCCTGATCAACTAAAGGGCTCTTCTCTGGAGAAATGACTGGAGGCTAGACTGGTCTGACCACTTCTGTAGAATCAGCCGTGAGTGCAGGAGTTGGTTTGTCGATTTTGAAGGACATAAGCTGAGGAAACTTTGCAGAAGACTTATTTTCAGATTTTGGGCCTCCATTCTTGGGGTTACCTGCTTCTTGGTCATTTTTAATAATGAACGAAGCAAGCTTAAACGGTTTGCTAAGTTCCTTTACGAGAAACAGGGGTTTCTTGGCGAATTTATACTGAAAATGGGGTTTCTGAGCAGGGTTTTTAGGAAATGCAAGGAATTTAAAGCTCAGGACGTGTATTTAAAATCGATTTCAACAGCAAAACGGACCAGGGTATGGAAAAAACTGCGAGGAAGGGCAATTAGGGATTCCAGGGAAATTTTGACAGAGTTTTCCATGAAAAATGGACACTTTTTTGCAGTAACTTTGGTAATTATTTGAAATCGACAGGAATTTTGAAATCTCAGAGGGCAACTTCGAATAAAAGTACCTGGAGAACCAGCGGAATTCGGTTGAAGACGTTGCAGAGGTGCTCAGTCTTCAATTTTTTGAAAATGGCTTCGCAGAGGACAATGTAGTACTTTGTAATGGAAATTCAAGGCAATGGGCGTCGAAAAATGGTACTGGTAGGTTGAAAATGGCTCTGCAAAGTTTCTCGGGGTTCAAACGGCGTGATTTTGAGGAAAACAGTTCTGCAATGTTTTTACAGGTTTAAAGCGAAAAGGTGAAAATTTGAATGCAAATAATAATTTTAATGTTATCCTTCGATGGTATAACCATAGTTAAATGACATTAAACTCGGGTTAAACGGGTGAGGTTTAGGGAATACCGCCATTGGTATTCGTGAAGGTAAATGGTGGTAAGCGGAAACTAGCTTTTCGAACGCGATACAACGTGGTAGCGACACGTAAGCGCGGGTGGTTTGGAAAAACCACCCATTTCGCGCGGCTTCGCCAAAACATCAAATGATTACTTTATGAGCGCGGAAATGTATTAGCGCCGTCGGATCTGGATTCAACGAGCGAACGACCACAATGAAAAGGAAAGGTGCGGGGAAAATCGGTTAGTTATCGGGTTCAGTGCGATACTATTGCAAAAGTGTCACAAGACCGACGAAAATGGAAATCGTTCAAAACGTCAGTAAGAGCGACGCTTACCGAAAAGGTGAAAGGTAAGTTATCGGGTTCACTTTGGGTCATTGATCTTGGGAAACCGTCGCTATATCGACCTTTAGAGAAATGTGTCGCAATACCGACACTTAGGAAAAGTGCCGCAATTCCGACACTATGCCCCAAAGCGTCGTTAGACGGCTTCCTCCAAACCTCTCTATTATATGTTTTACGAAGATATGGTAAGTAACTCTCTCTTGTTCTTCGTAGAAATAATTATATATAATTTTTATTTTTATTTTCAAAATAGATTAACAAAATTGTATGAGAAAAATTATTAATTCATCAATATGTGTGTGTTGTGAGGAATAATTTCATAGTTCAACTTAATGGTTCATTATATAATCATGTGAGCATCACCAATGATATATCTTAAAAATCAATTGAAAAGCCATGTGTACAAAATCGATGTATACTCTAGAGAGTGGTTCTCATATCACTATGTAAATTGTTGTATGCTACTTCAACAAAATTATAAGATAAAATGTAATACACATTATATATGCACCATAACAATTGCCATACAACTAATTTGTTTTAGGATACATGTGGCATTCTAGGGGTAAATTCTATATGATGTGTATATCAATCTATTAGGTGTTGGTAAGTTTTGGGTATCTAAGAAATGATAAGGAATATCCATACATCATGATCTTGTAATGTGATTATAAATTGTGTCTATAATTTCCATAAAATGTATAAATGATTTGTTTAAAAAAAATCAACACAATCAACCCTAAACAATTCTCATGATGTGGAATGTCATTGGCAAAACCAAAATGATGGTCACATGTCCCATTTCTATGGTAATGGTGATCATATATATGTTGTAGCGACACTTGATGAGTAATTAAATAAATCTAAGAGTGTGACTCATTGTGCCATATTTGGAAAGCTAATTAATGATTCTTTAAGTAATTAGGACTTAATGAGAGATCATCTTCACATCTTCACTGAAATATATTGGTAATTGTAGTCACTATATGGACCGCACATGCATGCTAGAAAAATTGAAATATAAGCTATAATACAAATCTTATATCTGCCATAACAATTGTCATACAACTTATGGAAAGCTAATTAATGATGCTTTAAGTAATTAGGACTTAATGAGAGATCATCTTCACATATTCACTGAAATATATTGGTAATTGTAGTCACTATATGGACCGCACATGCATGCTAGAAAAATTGAAATATAAGCGATAATACACATCTTATATCTGCCATAACAATTGTCATACAACTTATGGAAAGCTAATTAATGATGCTTTAAGTAATTAGGACTTAATGAGAGATCATCTTCACATCTTCACCGAAATATATTGGTAATTGTAGTCACTATATGGACCGCACATACATGCTAGAAAAATTGAAATATAAGCTATAATACACATCTTATATCTGCCATAACAATTGTCATACAACTTATGGAAAGCTAATTAATGATGCTTTAAGTAATTAGGATCATCTTCACATCTTCACTGAAATATATTGGTAATTGTAGTCACTATATGAACCGCACATGCATGCTAAAAAAATTGAAATATAAGCTATAATACACATCTTATATCTGCCATAACAATTGTCATACAACTTATGGAAAGCTAATTAATGATGCTTTAAGTAATTAGGATCATCTTCACATCTTCACTGAAATATATTGGTAATTGTAGTCACTATATGGACCGCACATGCATGCTAGAAAAATTGAAATATAAGCTATAATACACATCTTATATCTGCCATAACAATTGTCATACAACTTATGTAAAGCTAATTAATGATGCTTTAAGTAATTAGGACTTAATGAGAGATCATCTTCACATCTTCACTGAAATATATTGGTAATTGTAGTCACTATATGGACCGCACATGCATGCTAGAAAAATTGAAATATAAGCTATAATACACATCTTATATCTGCCATAACAATTGTCATACAACTTATGGAAAGCTAATTAATGATGCTTTAAGTAATTAGGACTTAATGAGAGATCATCTTGACATCTTCACTGAAATATATTGGTAATTGTAGTCACTATATGGACCGCACATGCATGCTAGAAAAATTGAAATATAAGCCATAATACACATCTTATATCTGCCATAACAATTGTCATACAACTTATTCCGTCACATTTTTGATGACGTCAAGCAAATTTTTTTGGCACCTGAAATTGAAATTTCCGGATTTGAAATCTCACTGAGGCGGATTTAATAGAAATTTCGCATCACACTCAGCCGTCCACACGAGTGCCCAAAATCGGACGCGAAAATTTCATAAAGCAGATTGAATAGAAATTTCGCGTCACATTTTTGATGACGTCAGCAAATTTTTTTGGCACCCGAAATTGATTGAAGGAGAATTTAATTTTTGGTTGACGTCCGCTGGTCAAAGTTCTTTAATGTTTGTTTTAAAAATGTCGTGCGTACAGGTCCATATATATATATATGTTTTACATATATACATCATATGCACAATTCAAAGCAGTGAGTTGTAAATGCACAGATAGAGTGAAATTTTAGAGTGTGAGTTAGAGTGAAATTTTAGAGTGTGAGTTTTGTGTTGAACTGTTATTCCCCGAGTCAGAGGAGATTTTGTAACCAAAGTTTTGAAGTTTAATGAAATAGTTTTTACAGTGAAAACTCTGTTTCCAGTGAAGAATTTTTTTTTTATATTTTTTGTTCTGGAATTTTAAATATTCCAACACTATGATCTACTAAAAATTACTTCAAAAATCAAGTAAACCTTCCAATATAAAGAAAAAAACATGAACGAGCTTTCCCTAAATTGCAATAAATTTATGTTTATTATTAATATTGCATAATCTGTCTTATAAAAATTGCACAATCGGACTAAGAACAAATCCTCAGTGCATTTTTTATTGTTGTTGTGATTAAAAAAATGAGCCAAAGAACGCTAAGGCACTCAGAGAAATCAATCTATGTATTATTTCTCACAAAACATGTTGAGTAGTGGAGACTAAGCGCTAGATTTTTTTATGTCCTCAATCTCTCTATTAATTATGTCTATGTAGTTATAAGAATAACAAGCCAAAGAAATTTGAGGCTTCCAGAGAAATTAGTCTCTGTGTGCAGAAATTGATGATTACTGTTGACTAAATGTTATACCATTTGAAATTGCTGAGCGAAATTAATCAGGCCATGATGTACCATTTGTCGGTATCTATTTTCTCATGTATGAAAGTTTTTTTTTTTCGAAGTAAAAGTAATTATATTAACAAAAGGAGTACAGTACAGCGGGCCGAAGCCTGATCATTGCCGAGTGCTGTGGCATTTGAAACAAAAAACCATAGTTTGAAGACTTCCCTGCAAGAGGGAAACCAGTCTGAAACAGTTCATTTGAAAAATCCCGCGCAGGGGAACCAGAGAATTGTAGTACTGGAGACCATATCGAAGCAAAAAAAACAGATGCATTTTCAGAGACATCAGGAAACAGTATATGAACAGGCCCGTGAGAATGGGCAGAAATAGAGCAAAAAACCAGAGTGAAGAGGAGGAACTATTCATCAGGATCAGGTTCGTAGACAACTCTGCACCAGAATTCATCTGGTTCCCCGTAAGAATTATACAGGTCAGCAACAGAATGGATCACCTTCCCGCGAGGAGGAGGAGTAATCTGCGCCTCGCTCGCTTGCACTGCGTCCTGCCTCTCAGTAGGTTGACCCACCGCTTCCTTGTTCGCCTGGTCCTGCGTGGCCTTGCCCATCTGACCTGCACGTTCACACTATCAGGTTGCTTCAGCCCAACAAACTGCGCCGAATCCTGAGCCGCCGAGAGGCTGCATTCCACCGGGCGAGAACTGGGAACAATTTCCTAAGGCTCTTCACGAAAGACGACCGTAATTGAGGCAGTCACCCTGGGTTGATTGAGAGTGCTGTTAAAGGAAAAATGCGCGGTGTGGGTTTGAGCAGGAGGAGCGGAAGGAGTTGGGGAAGCAAGGCGACGGCCCGAGCGGAGAAGAAGCCCTCTAGGTTGACTGTCAGAGTGGGAGATAGACGCAGAGGAGGTGCCAGAGGTGGAGGGAGAGCGTCGAATTTGGCGCCTCGTGGAGCCTCTTCGGCAGCGCATTCTCTGCCTGAGGCGCGGCATAGTCGCACTCGAGACAGCAGGGCAGGGAGGCAAAATATGGACAGAAGACTGAGGCGAGAGGGGCAACAGGGCGAAAGAAGCAAGCTTGCAGGAACCAGCGTGGCAGAAGTGGAGATTTTCTCCAAAATCCAAACAACAATTGAGACAGCTCCTCTTACCAGTTATAGTGCAAACATTAGAAAGCCCTGCTACTGGAGCGCACCACAGATTCACAGGCGGGGGAATTCTGTTCAGACCAGAGGGACGTTCCATAATAACAACCCAGTCTACCTTGCAACTGTGAACCGACTGCTATAAACCACCATAAATATGAACTGGAGGCTGAGTAATGTCGCGGCATGCGAATGTGTATCGAGGAGCGGGACTACGGTTTATTCGAGCGAGTAAATGGCATTAAACGCCGATCAGTCGACATTAAGAACTGAATGACAGCACTCTTGCGGGTGGGCCAGTGGCTTCCCCTCCCCCATCCCATGACGTTAAACACCACCAACTTCACCTGATTTTTGCATGGCCATTGGACAATGATTTACTATGGTTTTCCTACTAAATTCCAATGGATGATTATTCAAAAATATTGAGAATTATTTTAGTCTCAAGGCATAGCCAAGAGTCTTACTGGATAATTATAGATTACCTCTCCAATGGATGATTGTACATTTTTCATGTACTTTTTCACGTGAATTTCGGTTGATGCTAGATCTTACATTAATAACTATACTTGCATGAATATCCATGCTTTTATACTTCCCCACTATGGTCAATGTTGATGTATGGCCTTGGCCCATTGATCTTACAATTAACTCACTATTCATATTCAATTTTATCCAGTTCAACCCAATAAAATAAGGAAAACAGAAAATTCAAATGCGGGCTACATAAAAATGATTTTTTTAAAAACTACATTAATGTCTGATATCACGCGCGCATTCGCCCTCAGCTCGCGCATTCGCCCTCAGCTCTTGCAGAACAGCATTCGCTCTCAGCATTCGCCCTCAGCTCTTGCAGAGCAGCATTCGCCCTCGATTCTTGCAAAATGGTAAGTTCTTACTGCAGGCCCTTCCTCCTGTAGTAGGGTTGACCCTATTTGGGTTTTTTTGGAGAATACAAAGGTTGTGATTGATTACGGGGCACTGCCTATATTTGTGGAACTTCTTGCCTCTGGGAATGATAATGTTCGAGAATAGGTAGCACGTTCATTTTAGAGGCATAAAATTATTCTTCCCAACTATCTTTATACGTCTGTAATTTTGGAATTTGATTTAAAAAACTACTACCCAACTTTGAGTTCAACTAGTGTTCGTGTAAGGCTGTTTGGGCAACTTTGAGTTCAACTAGTGTTCATGTAAGGCTGTTTGGGCTTTGGGAAATATTGCTACAGACTCTACATCATTTAGGGATCTTGCCCTCGGTCATGGAGCTCCGAGGCAGTGCTTGCCCAGTTGAATGATACTGCCAGAATTTCAATGATACGAAATTGTACATGGGCTCTGTCAAATTTTTGCCGTGGTAAACCCCAACCACTATTCGAACAGGTAAGTAGAACACATTTTCTGCCTCTTCTTCTTAGTTCGCAGATACTGTGGATTTTTTTTTATAGATCTTGGTGCTTGGTAGATTTGGACGTAATATGGACCTAGGCGCTTGTTCATTACAATGTCTCCGTCATCAGGTTTTAGAAAATGATCAGAAATTTGGGTTTCACAAGGGGATTACCCTTGCTTGCAATTATCGATTATCAATCACATTCAAAAAAAGTCTTTCGTAGCATTGCTGAGCTCTTTGTAGGTGAATTTCCGAGGCAATTTCACAATATATGAACTAAATTTGTCTGTCCTTTTCAATACTCTGTGCTTGTAACAGAACCAGACAAACAATCTAGTGGCCAATGCAACAACTGTTGGAATTTTACAAATTCTAGAACAGAATTGGAGAATAAAACTCCCCTTCTTAACACAGAGAAAAAAATTTTAAAATTTCATTCACAGACAGAGTTTCAACTCAGAAAAATTTATATTCCATGTATAAAAAAACTGCTGTTACAATTCTTCCTTAGTTGATCCGGAATATGTGCATAAGCCACACATCCGAAAACCTTCATATGTGTGACACTTTGGTGCCACTCCATGCCTCTTCCGGCACTTTGTTCATAACAGCTTTTGTAGGGCACCTGTTCAAAATATACGCTGCACAATGTACAGCTTCAACCCAATAATCATTAGGCAAATGCTTTGCCTTAAGCATACTCCTCGCCATGTCCATTATGGTTCGGTTCTTCCTTTCGGCTACTCCATTTTGCTGTGGAGTATATCTAGGTGTAAACTGCTTTTGAATACCATTTTCTCTACAAAACCGTAGAAAATCTTTAGATATATACTCACCTCCTCTATCAGTCCTTAAGACTTTGATATGCAGCCCACTCTGATTCTCAACAAGTGCTTTGAAATTGCGGAATTTTTCAAACACTTCACTTTTGTTTTTCAAAAAATAAACCCAAGTTTTTCTTGTAAAATCATCTATGAATGTTAACACATAGTGGCTGCTAGCAAGCGATGGAGTTTGCATCGATCCACATACATCTGAGTGGACAATCTCTAAGGGTGCTTTTGCCCTTATGCTTTTCCCGGAAGGAAAACTTTCTCTGTGTTGTTTCCCAAGAATACAACCTTCACAAAGGTTGTCCGGTTTCTCTATCAATGGTAAACCACTTACCATCCCTTTTCTGTTCAACAGATTAAGACCTCCAAAGTTGAGATGACCAAATCTCAAGTGCCATAACCAATTATCATCTTTTGGTTCGCTTTGGAATGTCTCTTGTACTACTGCTGCTTTCTCTTCACCATTCATCAGATCTGCTCTCATTCTGAGAGGGAACATCCTGTTCCTTGTCATCTTCATTTCAGCAATACACTGTTTGCTGGGTGTTTTATCCATGATGGTACAAACATCATTATCAAAGAAAACATTATATCCCTTATGGACAAGCTGTCCAACACTTAAGAGATTACACTTCATTCCTGGAACATAATAAACATCTGCTATGGTTTTCTTTGCACCTAATCTTGTTAAAACATTTACATCTCTTTTTCCCATAACAGAAACTTTGCTATCAGTTCCTAGTGTGACTTGTGACTGCACACTTTCATCTAACATAGAAAACATTGCTAAGTTTCTTGTCATATGGTTACTACAACCGGAGTCTAGAAACCATAAGTCTTCACTCTTTTCTTCAGCCATATTACAAGCTAAAAACAAATTACTTTGACTGCTATTTTCTTTTGTGAAATTGGCACTAGTTTCACTTCTCATATCATTATGCTTCTTCTTTCTACATTCGTTAGCATAATGACCATATTTTTTACAATGGTAACATTGGACATTGGATTTGTCATACCTTTGTCCTTGTGCATCCTGCTGACCATTCTGTTGGCTGCTGCCTTGGCCTTGATGCTGATTTGGATTGTTGCCCCTTCCTTGAGCATTTGCTGGACTGTTCCTTCCACCTTTGTTTTGGCTTCTGCCTCTTCCTCTCTTGTTTCCTCTGCCTTGCCCTCTTCCTCTTATGAAAGACATCTGGGTCTTAAAGGCTTGCTCAAGAGATGAGTTTTCACTCCTACCCAATCTCTGTTCATGGGTCATCAGTGATGCATGTAGTTCATCCACTGAAAACTTTGTGAGATCCCTAGTCTCCTCTATGGTGGTGACAATCACATCGAATCTTGAGGGTAAGCTTCTCAAGAGTTTTTCCACAATCCTCTTGTCCTCAAGAGTCTCTCCATGAGATCTGATTTGTGTGACCATTCCAATCACATGAGTGAAGAATGAGTCAATGTTATCTGACTCCTTCATACAGAGAGTCTCAAAGTCTCTCCTCAACAACTGAAGTTTTGCTGTCTTCACTTTCTCCATACCCTGATAAGCTGTCTTCACTTTCTCCATACCCTGATAAGCTGTCTTCACTTTCTCCATACCCTGATAAGCTGTCTTGAGAGTTTCCCATGCTTCACTGTATTTCTTGGCTGTTGCTATCCTTGGAAACACACTCTCATGCACAGCTTGATATAAGAAGAAAAGAGCCTTGGCATCTTTCTTCCTATTGCTCTTCAGAATCTCTCTTTCTGCCTGAGTTAAAAGAAGAAACTCCACTTCATTTGCTGGCTCTTCAAATCCATCCTCAACTAATTCCCATAAGTCTTGGGAGACAAATAATGCCTTCATAGTTATTGACCAGTAGTCATAATTTTTCCCATTAAACATTGGGAGATGGATATTTCCCATACCCATACCTGTGCTGGCTCCAGCCATTCTGCACTCTTAACTATGATAAAAACACTTGACTGTGTGTTTAAAACTAACCAACTGTACTGCAACAGTAACACAAAACTATATAGAGAAATACCTTAAATCCGTTATGGCTGAGTCTTCACACTGCTGGAGAAGTTGCTGCAACAAAGAATTCGTTTCCTTCAGCTTATTTGACCTTCAAATAGCCTGGATTGGCTCTGATACCATGTTGGAATTTTGCTGAATTCCAAAATAATAAAACTGCCTTGCTTAACACAGAGAAAACATTTAAAATTTCATTCAACAGTGACAGAGTTTCACATAAAAAAAATTCTATTAAAAAAAAACTGTTGTTACAGATTCTTCCTCAAAAGAGGGATTACAAAACAAAATCTGACTGCTGCAAACACAGTTCAGAAATATCACTCTATCATTCACTGCTGTTACAAAATATTTCACACTGCTGTGTAAAACATAAAACACTCTGTTTTTCTGTCTCTGTTTGAAAAAAATACTCTGCTGTGTGTAATAATTAAAAAAAATTACGGCTCTCTGCCTCTGTATATTAACAAAATATCCCAGATTCAATTAATGCCATTAACTGACATTCAACCACAAAATTCACCGCTTGGAAAAACATTAATGGTCTCCATTAACTTCTGTCAGCACCGCTTACAATTGGCATTGATGGCAAATTGAATTTGTGGCACCGCTGTTCTTTCTTCCTTTCCGCACTGCTGTGCAATGAAACTGTTGTCTTTTAAAAAAAAAAAGATTACACTGTAAAATAAAAATTACAGCCACGACCCTCTTTTTTGTTTTGGCTTTCGGGCCTTTAAACTTTCCAGAACATTTTTAAAAATAAAACATATTAGATTAAAAATCTTTCGGGAAATCACATGAAAATATTAGGATTTTATTTTTGGTAATTTATTTATTTGTTTACTTATTTTTATTTATTTATTTATTTTATTTTATATAATATTTAATTTAATTATTTAATTAGTTATTTGTTTATTTTATGTATTTGTCAGTATTTTATTTATTAGTTTACTTATTGATTATTTTATTTATTTATTCTTTTATATTTATTATTTTATTTTATATTTAATTTAATTAATTATTTATTTATTTTTATCCTAATTGAACGTAATTGAACGTTATTGTTTTATAGATTAATTTCGTTTATGAGGACTTTGACTTTTATTGGATTTATGTTTTTATTTTATTTTTATCTATTTATTTATTTATATTTTGGGGTCATTTTAGTTTTTGGTTTTGGTTTTATATTATTTTTAGTTTTGACTAGTATTTTTAGGGGTGGGTTTGTTATGTTTTTTGTTTTTATTTCTATTTTTATTTTTGACTAGTTAATTTTGATTTTAACCGTCCTTGGATTTGACCGTTGCTTCTCTCCTCATGGTATAAATAGGTGTGTCTGATCAGCCATTCTTCATTATCCTGATGATGAACTACAGTTGGTAGTTCGAAACGCGTTTTTGGTCCTAAAATTCTCATGTGATTTCCCGAAAGATTTTTTAATCTAATATGTTATGGATCACAGAAGCTTGCACTCTTAAAAATAAAACATTATTTATATATATTATAAATATTAAAAATATTTATAATATATATTATTATTAGTAAAAAAAATTTACCGAAGGTCTTTTAAAAACTTTATGAACCTTTACGGATTTCAAAAAGTAAATAAAACTCCTTTTGAAAAAAACTTTTCGCGTTCCAAAATCGAACACTGACGTAGGCCCAATGTGTGACGCGAAATTCAAATTAAATCCACCCTGTAAAATTTCGGGTCCGGATTTTGCTTGCTGACATAAGCTTCAAAATCAACGCGATTTCATGTGTTTTCTCCACGGAAATTCCTGTAGCGTTGCTGCAGTTGAATTTAAAATTCAACAACAACAACAACACCTCCTGTTGCAATGCCTGCAATTCACCCTCTCTGCACGCATGAATGACTATGGCACCCTCTTTTGTGAACAGGTACTAGAGCTGAAGGTATTGGTTTCCATTAGGATCGTGGAATTCAACATCCAAAATAGTATCAAATTCCACTGCAATAGTATTCCCCGGCGAGGGCAACAGTTCATTGAGACCTATTAGACTCATCACCCCCAAATAGCCTCCAGGGCTACCCAGAGTGTGATCATCTGGAGCAATAACAAATGCTCATCCATCCCCAATTGAAACAAGAACAGGACCCACATTGGTTACAGAAAAAGAGAAACACGTTTTGAAAGAAGAAGAAAATTTTGTATTAGGGTCCAGAAATCTAACTGGTCTATTGTACAATGCCCTACCTGCACTTCAAATTGGTACTCCCAACTCCATGCTAAGGCTCACTATGCCATTCTTCAGATGAGCATCTTAACCTGAAGTTTGATTCCAAAAAACCCAAGTCCCCTATTCTATGCCCAAGACCTCTGTTACAACGAGTAGAGTTCTGAGCGAAATACTTCACAATAGGAAGAAAAAGAAACATCGCAAAATTGCTCCGCTTTAGACTGATAATTTTCTGTGCGAAAATTCAACTGCGGACAATAAAAACATAATATCAAACACAACCAATCGACAATGGAATTTGAACATGAGGATTTATAACCACAGAAAACCATCTCCAGGTTAAAAGAATTCCGGAATGGCTTTAAGATTCTACTAATGAGCGCTTACAAAACCATAGCAATTACTGTCACAATGAAATCTGCTGGAAGCAAAGCCCTTGTACAGTTTCTACATTTCCACAGTGGAAGCAAGAATCTTGCTATCTCTCATGATATGGTTCTGTGGTCAAATCCTTTGCTATGGCTGTCTTGTTCTGCTAAACGTGGATCTGTCTTAGCTTTGGCTCTGGTTCTCATTTAGGATTGTGGCTATCTGATCTTGTTGTGGCTTTGACTATACAAACTTGTTCAATAGGAAAATGTTGACTCTGCTATATATAGGAGCTTCAATGGGTGCTCTCAAACACTTTTTTGGGCAGCTTTGTTTTGTCTCTGATTCAAGGCAGAACTATGTTGGCCTTGGTTTTTAGTCCTTGGAACTTAGTTCTCTCATATTTTCCATCCTATCCCCAGTTTGCTACCGAGAAAGACATAACTTCACGATATCAAAATTGACTATTTTTGGCCATTTATCTTTAGTAATGGTACAACCTTAATTTGGTGCATTCGTACAGTATCTGAAGAGCACTCTCAAGCTGTTATTCAGTATTTTAGCATAACTACTACATTTAACTTCCATGCTCTAATATTTATATCAACCATAAGCATTCTTAAGGTAGTTCCACGTTTGTGAAGCAGAAGGAATGCTTCTGACAGCTTCTTATCATAGTGGTACAATTCTGTCCGCAGTTTATCTTTTATAAACCTCCAATTTTCCAAAAGTAGTAGAGACTACAGTTTGAATCTGAAATTTTGGACAAATCTGTTTAGTATTCTACAGAAAATGCATTAAGAATAAAAAAAGCCCACAATTTGTAAAAAGCCCACAATTTTGTAAAAAGCCCACATTTTGTAAAAAGCTCACAATTTGTAAAATGCCCAATTTTTTTTTTTGCTTATATATTGAGCTCCCATTGAGTTCAACAAGTCTTGGGTTTTCTACACCATTGAGAGAGATTTATTGTTTTCTTTATAGGATAATTTTCAACAATGGAAGAAAACATTGGAGCTGGAAAAACAATTCAAAAGGGTGAAAGGGGTGATGGCAGAGTTTATTGCCCTTGTAAAAAATGTTGTATGAGAAATAATGTTAGAGTTTTAATAGCAACAGCAAGAGTGCATTGTAGGAAATATGGGTACATTGATGGTGGATCGAATGACTATCGCCCCATGGTAATTAATTATCTATCTTCATTTTGATTATATCGTAAAATTTTATATTATTTTAAATTTTTAATATTTTTTATATGCGCACTAATGTTTAATTATTAATGTTTGTAATTTTCATAAAGGCACAGTTGCCCCCTAAATTTTTGCAGATGATCAACCAGCTTCCACAGCAAAATAGTAGTAGATTAGATGATGTTGCACTAGTACAAGAGAATATTGCAGCAAATATTAGTATTGGAAATGATGTTGTACAAGGTGAAGAACATGAAGCAAATGATGAAGGTAATTTTAATGGTCCCATGGAGGTAGATCATGATGACAGTAATGAGACAGTTCACATTAATGATGGGACAAATCAAATGCTCCAAGACTTGTGTGGTGAGTCAGATGATGATGGTGGAGATAGCAGTGACGGTATTTATGATGTACCTCTGATTGAAAGGTCAAGTGAACGACTTTTTGAACACTCAAATGCAACTCGTCTCTCTGCTACATTGTTGCTGGTGAACTTAAAGGTTATGAATAATTTGTCGAACAGATGTATGACACAAATCCTAAGATATGCAATATGTATATATGATCACATATATGTAAATGTTGATTATTTTCCCTTTTTTTTAATTGTAATAAATGTGTAAAATAATAACTTATATATATATATATCATAGTTATCAAAACCGGCGAGTCAGGACAGCGGCCGGTTGGAACCGGTCTTGCAACCCGGTCAATAGCCTATTCTCACCTGTTTTGGCCGGTTAACCAGACCTAACCGGCCGGTTAAGTAAGGAACCGGCCAGTTTATGCATAAACCGGTCAGTTCCGTACTTAACCGGTCGGTTAGGTGCTCCTCCATGAGTTGCAAATTCCTCAGTGTCTCCTCCATGAGCTGCAAATTCCTCTATTATACTAGCAACAAACTTCTCTAATAACTCATACTCAACACCTTATAGTAGCAACAAGACACATGATGACTGATAAATACAAGGCTGGCTAGCATAAAATCCCTGGCAGCATGCAACTCATCAAGTGTACTTGATGACAATTTCTGTTCTCAAAACAATCAGTAGAAACCTTATTTCACACTCAGCTAGGAACTGTCAGACCCTCTCTCTCGAAACCCGGTTCATTAGCTCCACCGATCCGGTCACCGGTTCCGGTTTTAATAACTATTATATATATATATATATATATATATGATTAATAATATTTACAAGACACTACTTTTTGTTTCTGTTGTAGATTGTTGGGTGAATATTTGTTACCATCGCCAAATACTTTACCTCGAACATATCGAGATCTACGTGCTATTATGAAACACTTTGGAATGGAATATAACACTATAGATGCATGTCCTAAAGATCATATTATATATTATGGAGAACATGCGTTGAAAATAGAATGTCCGAAATGTGGTACCAGTAGATATCGAACAGATCAACTAACCAAAAAGGTGCCTCAAAAGGTTCTTCGTCATATTCCCATAAGTCCACGTTTGCAGCGAATGTTCAGGTGTAACAGCATAGCACAGTTTATGGATTTCCATGCAAAGAATAGAAGTGGAGATGGTGTTCTTCGAATGCCTGCAGATGGTTCTGTATTTAGAGAAATCGAGGAAAAATATGTAGATTTTAAAAATGAACCTCGACATGTCAGGCTTTCATTGGCAGCCGATGGTGTTAATCCATTCGGAGAGCTTAGATCTACTTACTCGGTGTGGCCTATTTTCGTTATCAACAATAACATTCCTCCTTGGATGTCAATAAAGAGGGAGCACATAATGTTGACTATGATTATTCCAGGTATTTGATACATTATTTCTTTGAATGTAACATTTTCATTTCTCTCGTTGTTTGAATAAATATATATTTTATTTATTTATTTACTTATATATACATATATCATGGGAGTAATTATTATGTTCCGTAATTTTGAACAATTAGGTAAGTACCAGGTCAAAGATATGAATGTATATATTGAGCCTCTTATCGATGAGCTAATACAGTTATGGCATGGCATCACTATGTATGACATCACTAAGCCAATCAAGCATAAGAGATTTCAATGTCGTGGAATGCTTGTATGGACAATTCATGATGCCCCAGGACTAACACATGTTTGTGGTATGTAATATTTCATTGCACTTTAATATGATACATAATTATCTAAATTAGATATACCATATTGCATGTTTTAAAAATGATCTCATAGTATATTAATTGTTATTGATCCATCTATTGCAGGTCTTCAAACAAAGGGTAGATTTGCATGTCCGGTTTGTGGCCCTAAGATGAAGTATCGTCATTCAGCAGACTTAAAAAAGATGGTGTTTGATGAGTTTAGGCACTTCCTCCCTAGGAACCATAAGTTTCGTACTACTGAAAAACATCTTTTCAATGATAAAGAAGAAACTAGATTAAAACCACGAAGAATGACACCTCAGTTGTGGATGTTGGAATATAACAGAATTAATAATCGTCGAGCAGCTGGTACGTAATGTGTGTGTGTATATATATATATATATATATATATATATATATATATATATATCTATATTATTTGTTTATGTAATGTTTGGAATTTTTGTTTTAACTAATGAATTTATTTTATTGTATTTTATAATTAATATTGTTCTGATTTATTTTATTCTTTGATATCAAGGTCATCTTCGCCGTGAAGGTACTAATATTGTACTTCCACTTGGAATGAAATGTTATCCTTCTCAATTCATGAGGTTGCCCTACTATGAGGACCTAAAAATAGCTCATTTGTTTGATACAATGCATGTCGGGAAGAATGTGATAGAAATGTTATGGCGAACCATAGATGGTGCACATGAGAGAGATAAAATTGACAAAATTTGTGCTGACATTGAGAAATCAAATCATGCAATGAAAAGTGTGATCGACGGATCAAATAACAATGGAGGTAGAAATTATAATAATATTCCATGGTTATTAACAGAACAACAAAGCAATGATGTAAAAGAGGTCGTTAGAAGAATTAAATTTCAACAGGTTTTGCTTCAAACATAAATAATATCTTAACGAAGAAAGGTGACTTCAGTGGGGTGAAAACACATGATTGGCATACCTTTATTAAGGTAATTTTTTTGGTATACGTTTTTGTTTGTTATTGCTTGAATACATGTTTTAAATTTTCCTTTTTTCTGTTTAATTTGGAAACCAATAACGATTCATTTTTTATTGTTATAGTATGTTCTACCTGTATCTCTCCCAAACGACTTCGACAACAATGTCAAACAATTTATATATGGTCTTAGTAAATACATGAGGTAAGTAGTTTTGATTTATACGCAAAATCTAATTGCTACAATTTATTTTTGTACTTGATGAAATGATGTATTAATTGACTTGTAATGAAATATATATTATGTTTCATTGAAATAACCTTGCATAATGATTTGCAGATGGTTGTCATTGAAAGAAATCCATCAAGATGAAATAAAGTATTGGAAGAGAGAAATTCCTCGGCTAATGTGTGAAATGCAAAAGTATCTACCTCCAACATTTTTCAATGCACAAGAACACTACTTGATACACCAAGTTGAGGAGATTGAAATGTGTGGACCAGTACACACAAGGTCAATGTGGATGGTCGAGAGGCACCTGAAATCCTTGAAGGCTTTGGTTAAACAAAGAGCGCGACCTGAGGGTTCTATGGTGGAGGGATATGTGGTATATCAATCCATTGTGTATATTAGTCATTATCTTCCTAAATTAGCTGCGCCAGTCATGAAGGCGGTGGATTGCATTTGGGATGTGAACTCCATCAAAAGATTTGAAGAGGAGCACCTGTTGGGAAAAGGTAGAATGAAGAAAGTGAGAGGTAAAAGATTTATTATGTATAATACATATAATTTTTCATTTTTTTACATCATGTATATGATCATTATATTCATTCAGGTTTTATTCTTTCATAGTTTATTAATTAATATAATTTACCATGGTTATAAGTAATATTTATTAATATTGGTGAATTATTGTTTTTTTATTCAAGTGCTCAAGATTATGAGGCGCTACTTTTATACATTGCAAAAAATCTTGAGTGGATGAGTGAATGGATTGAAACATGTAAAGCACGTAACGACGGTAGGTTATCATGGCAACTACTGTCTGAATTGATTAGAGAAGCGTATCGTAGTGGAGATGGGAACATTACGGATAGGGAAATAGATTTAGCATATGGTTTGAAAGATAGAAAGGTAAGCAATTAATTCACCTATTTATAATGTGACAAGAAGTTTGATTTTTCGGTTAATTTTCATGTTGTGTAAATTATATGTTTAATTATTAATTGAGAATGCATCTTTTTCATGTTTGGCATATTACAGTTGAAACACCACAAGGCTATGTGGTGCAATGGTCGTCAATTTCGCGTTAAACAGTTGGATGATAACAGGAAAAATTCTGATAGTGGGATAACTGCAGTATTCCAGGTCACTAATATTTCCTCCAGGAGTGACAGACATCCTCGAGAATCTGAAAATAGATATTATGGGTTCTTAGATGATATAGTTGAGTGTGACTTTAATTCCTTCAAAATAGTTTTGTTCGATGTCAAATGGTATAGGCTACGAATGAATGTACGTGAGGATGATAGAACAGTTATTCAACATGACAATGGATTTCCAATGGTTAAAACATCGCAGTTTGAAGCAGGAAAAGATCGCTATGTTTTTCCAAGCCAATGCGAACAAGTCTTTTACTCAGAGGTTCTAGGTGAGAAGGAATGGTCATTTGCTATTAGATATGATCCAAGAGGAAGGCCGGTAGAGTATAATGTAGAGGAAGAAGATGATATTGATCAAGAAGAAGATGATGCAGTGGCAGATGAGCAGGAAGATGCATGGACAGATGAAGAAGATATCTTAGAAGATGAACCAGGCATAGGAGATGAGGCAACAATTATTGATGATGATGTCGATGAGGATATTATTGAAAATGACATAATTGATGATGATGACATGGTCGATCATTTCAACACCGTTTCTGAATCAGATGTTGATATAGATGTCGATCAGTTGGATGAAGATCAAGAAGATACAGAAGAATATTGATACAGATGTTATGTTCGAGTATGAGCTCGTCCTTATTTATATCGATTCTCCATTAAATACAGAGCTTGCCATCAAGGACAATCATATAATAGGATAGAGGAAACATATTGCCAACATTGTCTTTAAATAATTTACTAATTATGCGGGTTTGTTGCATGTTGTTTGTTATTTCAAACCAATAAATAATGGCCTTACTATTGTTTATTATTTCGCAGGATTCGCAGGATTCATTTGATTCTATGGTCAGGTCTCTGAAAAAGCCAATTAAACAATTAAATAGTCAAGATCTGGAAGACAGGCTATACCCCCACCATAAATTT
The DNA here is from genome assembly GCA_034641835.2 of Pinus albicaulis. Lineage (NCBI taxonomy): Eukaryota > Viridiplantae > Streptophyta > Pinopsida > Pinales > Pinaceae > Pinus > Pinus albicaulis. The sequence goes on from CM076581.1 coordinate 1,257,447,457, forward strand.
CTGAAAAACCGGCCTTCAGTTCAGCTTGCTGTGCTGAAGACGAGGGTGGATTTGCATGATCAGTTGAATGAAAATGAATCAGATATTCGGGATGCTTTTGAGGGCAGATCCATAATCCCCATAGATGAAGATCCCATTGCTACAGAATTTCTGTCTGCGTTGAAGCACAAGTATAGTGTTGTATCGAAATACAAATTGGAGGACAACTATACCAAGTCTAAATCAACTGAATCCAGTTCTAGTGCTCTTGAACTTACCGAATTAAAGCCAGAAACAGGATTTACAATCTCTAATGGGAATGGGTATGGTAGTTCCAATATTGGATTAGATGTCCGGAGCTCTGCAATAGGCAGTGGACCTGATCGTAATGAACCCCAACTAATTCAATGTGATGAAAATATGGACTTCGATGATGATCAGGAAAACAAGCCAGAGCATTTTGGCAATATTGAAGAAACTGAAGAGGTTTCCTGTGATCGATTGAATCAACTCAGCCATAAGACATCTACTGCAGGCTCGTTTGTATCAGAAGGAGAATCGGCTTTGCTTTCCCATGATGATGGATGCTGCTCTTTTCACGATATAGCAAATTCAGAGGTGTGGAGGTTTTAATTATTGTACTTAATTTTGGGGTTTGTGGGTGTTATAATTTATACAATTTGGGCGTATCCTAGAAATAGGAAAAAGCCTAGGGGTTAGATTATTCTCATGGTTTAAATTTCTATATTTGAAATAAAATTCACCAATTTCTGTTTAAAAAAATGATTTGCCTAAATATTTGATGTAGTTTAAATAGGATGTAGTTCATTTCAAAGACTGTTGAAATTTTCTAGAAACTATGATTGGCATTTCAAGAATATTTATGCACTCTTTAAATTTTCCCTTAACATAAAGGGCAGTTGATGTATGACTAATACTCAATATTGTTATTTTCCAATCTCCAGCAGAAGGCTGAATATAAAGCTCCATATGGGCTTACCCCAAACATGTGGGGTGATTGCTGGTTGATCAGAGCAGCTGGTTCAGATGGTTGCTCTGGTAAATATGTTGTGGCAGCATCTGCAGGTTGTACATTGGACTCGGGTTTCTGTTCATGGGACTTTTATAATAAAGAAATTATGGCATTCCATACTGAATCGAGGCCTTCACTTCAACGTCCAGTACCATCTCTCCAGTTTTGGCAGAGAGGGATGTCTCGGGGAGAAATTTTGGCTTTGCAAATGTTGTGCCAGAGAATCAACATTGGTGGTACAGGCCATGTGGGCCTCTTATGGTATCTACTGCTAGTGCCCAAAATAAGGTTAATATTTATGATATTCGTGATGGAGATCTTGTGATTTCAATGTGTTTGTTTTGAAAGTTTAGGTTTCATAGTAAATCATCAATGGGCTCTAAAATAAGGCCACATTGAAATCTTGGATACATGTTTCATGCCAAAATCAGTTGTATCTTCCATAAATACACAATCTTGGACCACTCTGTATAAATCTTCTTCTTGGACAATATTACATCTCCTTCATTATACAGGTGGTGTTCTTACATGCATAGCAAAGGTATTGTTTTGGCAATCATTTTTTAAGTCACTAGATATTGTGGGTACAAGGATCTAGGGTCTCCACATGAAACTGTGTTGCCCGGAGACTCACTCTGGCTGTCCTTAAATTTGTAAACATAGTAGTATGCCAATGCTTCTTTCATTTTGTATGCATAAGACGATTTTTTGTCAAAGTCCATAATTGTTTTTAAGTTTTATCCATCCCAGTTTTGTTGTGAATGCACAGGTTTTTGGCTCAACACATATATGTTATATCTTTGTACTTTTCCTTTACTAACTATTTGAAATTTCTAGTTATATTTAGAGGTGTCTTTTAAGGGATGAGGAGAATTACTTGGATTTAGTGCTGCCAGGCTTATCATTTATTCTCCAAATGAAGCCCTGTAATCTGTAACACTATATGCGCATGCAGCTCACTTGTTAAAATATAGTTGATACAAAACGTTGTACATGAAGCCTGGAATTGTGTACATTCCTGGAATATATTAATTTTCAGGCATGCTTAAAAGAGAGATAGGTTTTGATAAAATCAAAAACCCTGAACATGAAGAAAAATACGAGGCAAACGTTGTACATGAAGCCTGGAATTGTGTACATTCCTGGAATATATTAATTTGCAGGCATGCTTAAAAGAGAGATAGGTTTTGATAAAATCAAAAAACCTGAACATGAAGAAAAATATGAGGCAAACGTTGTACATGAAGCCTGGAATTGTGTACATTCCTGGAATATATTAATTTGCAGGCATGCTTAAAAGAGAGATAGGTTTTGATAAAATCAAAAACCCTGAACATGAAGAAAAATACGAGGCAATTATTTTATACAGATAGAACCAAGACACTATCTCCTCATTAATAACAAAACCTCAATCCAAAAATCATATGTACAAATTCTAGAAGTCGAAAGTTGAAAATTTCTGAAATGGAACCAGGCCCTTTTCAAAAGAATAAATTTAGTAAAAACGAGGGTGAATAAAGTTATCAAAATTTCCACATACCGTGTTAGCAAGGAATAACTACGAGTCCTGAGCAGTGAGACTGAGGAATTGCTCCTTTGCTGCAGGTTGCAGTTCTCTTCTCCAACACGATGAAAAGAAAATTCTTAGCTTTGGAGTCTGAAGCTCGAGTCACAACTTGGAAGTTGGTAAGGAAAATTATCAGGGTTGTTGCCAGTTGGCTTGGAGTTCGCAACCTAATTAATTTTCTTTAATGCATTTCCTTCAATGTTGCGCCAGTTGTCACTGGCCAGCAACCTTTACAATAAAATTTATTAGACCCGTCACGCTACGAGGAAAATTTGACGTGATCACTGATCATTGATTTCTTATTGTGATAACAAACATTGGAGATTTACTGTCCTGTTTTAAAGTTTTATATTTTTTTTTTTAAATTGAAACCGTCGTCGGCATACCGACGCCTTGTAAGCGTCGCTCTTTTGACGTCCGTCGATATTGCGACAGCTCTAGAAACGTCCAAAATTTCGGACCACATTTCGTCGGAAATGCGACAGTTATTCCTGGCGTCGATATTGTGACGCTTCTGGAAAGCGTCGGTCTTGTGACACTTTTTCAATACGTCGGTCTTGTGACACTTTTGAATGGGCGTCGGAAGAGCGACGAGTGTTTGGAAGCCACGGGAAGTGTCGGTAGTGCGACACTTTGTATAGGCATCGGAATTGCGACCGCACGAGAAACCATGTTTTTGCCGGCCTCGAACTGTCGCTCTTGCGACGACTGTGTGTCGGAGACACTTTTGCAATACGTCGGTCTTGTGACACTTTGTATGGCGTCGGAAATGCGACAGTATAAAGACGTCGGAACCGCGACGTTCAAAACGTCGGACCAAATTTCGTCGGAATTGCGACATTTTACAAACGTCGGTTTGGGAGGCGTCGGAAGAGCGACGAGTGTTTGGAAGCAACGGGAAGTGTCGGTAGTGCGACACTTTGTATAGGCGTCGGAATTGCGACCGCACGAGAAACCACGTTTTTTCCGGCCTCGAACTGTCGCGCTTGCGACGACTGTGTGTCGGAAAAGCGACGATTTGGCCGTTGGAATTTCCGCCAAATGTACTAGTGAATTATTACGAAAATACAAAGCAGCCTTTGCATGGGATTACCCCGATATGAAAGGAATTGATCCTCAATTGTGTACTCACCACATTTACATTGAAAAATATGCAAGACCCATTCGCCAACCTCAAAGGAGACTAAATCCTCACCTTAAAGATATTGTGAAAGATGAATTACAAAAAATATTGGATGTTAATTTCATCTACCCAATATCTGATAGCAAGTGGGTCTCCCCATTAGTGGTAGTACCAAAAAAGAACGGAAAGTGGAGGATCTGTGTAGATTACCGTGAACTTAATAAAGCAACACAGAATTACCACTTTCCCCTTCCTTTCATTGACTAGGTATTAGACACATTGGCAGGAAATAAATTCTTTTATTTCCTTGATGGCTTCAGTGGGTACAATCAAATCCAGATTGCCCCTAAAGATCAGGACAAAACTACTTTTACCTGTTGTTACACAATAATTTGTCACCATCCCTGCAATCCCCATCTCGCCCATTGGAGGGTCGTTTCTGTGACCAATAAGAAGTGTCATTCCTTAAAAATACCATCATTGCATCCCTTACCATGAGGACAACATTTCTTCTGTTGATCATTTCCTGAGCAGACCCCTAAAAACACCTGTTTTTGCCTTGGCGCTGGTAGCCCGTTATGTACTCACACCAATGGGGAAAATTAACACTAAACCTGCGCCAATTGGCGCTCTGTCCCAGTTAATCACCCGCACCAATCTGCTTTTGGAATTTTTTTTTAAAAAAGAGGTGAAGTTTCGATTACAACAACTTCGTGGATGAGTCATCAGGAGTGGTTTCCCCTGAATAACCACGGCCTTCCTTCTTTGGCCTCTTGTTTCCACCTTATGGGGAACCTCCCAAGGGATAAGGCCTCCCTTCCACTATTGTAGGTATCCCAACCTCCTCCTCTCCTCTATAAATATATCCTTCATCCATTGATGAAGGGATGAAGGGCTGAATGGCTGAAGGGCTGAATAACTAGTCTTCAAGTTCCCAAATTCCCAAGAGCCTTATGCTGCAAGAGCCTCCATAAATCCCTTAAGGCCAAATCCAAGCAAGGAGACTATTGTCAAGATTTGAAGAGAGAGGTTTGTCCCATCCTTGACATGCTTTTCGAGACATGTTCTGCTGGCGACCCTCCGAAGGAGAATCCAGCGTCAGAACTATGGTTGTATTCTTACTTTAACTGATTAATAATAAATGACTATTGGTTATGGTTCCACTCTTGTTGTTGTTTATAATGATGAGTTATGTCCTTTCTGACTGACATATAGTTGCATCTACTGGATTTTACGCTTGCGTTTTTTTCGTTTCTCGCATGTGCAAGTGTCCATCACGGAGATTGTGGGGATCGTGATCTGCCAGGGCTAAGGAATGGGAGCACTACCTCTTTTACAAGCAACAGCGTTGGATTCCAGGTAAGCCTTCATCGCTAGTTGGTTTATTTTCAATTAGGAACCTGCACTATAGCGTGAATGATTGTTTCTAGACCCGGTCTGGGCTAGTAGGGATCGCCTCTGTCCGGAGAGGGGATTTACCTCCACAACAAATTGGCGACTCTACTGGGGATCGTTAGCTTGTTGTCGTTCATTTCGTGAACTAGAGACGGAGCCTGAAGTTAGCCAGATAGCCTTCGAAATTATTTTTCTCTGCAATTGCGAAGTAGATCAAAGCTGCTTCAGTAAATCTCCGGTTTAGTTTGTAAACTGAACACTTGGAGCTTTGTATTTTCTTTTCAGTTGATTCTTGATTCTGCTTGCTTGATCAGCTCTTTGGGCTGGCTCTTTCTGTGAATTTGGCTTTTGGATAGCTTGATTATCACTGGTCTGCTTGTTGGATTGGTATTTTTTATTTTTGACTGGTAAACTCGATTGGCGCGCTTTTCATCTTGATAGTCACGCCCATTGGCGCAGGTTGCTAGTGTATTACCAGTGCCAATTCTATTATGGCGCTAGTTGCAGCCTTACAGTCATGCCAATCCTGTAAGGTACTAGGGTTTACTCTGTTTTGAGCTTTCTGAGCTTGATCTGTGTCTGTCTCGCTTTGAGCCTAGATCACATGGTTCATTTGAGTCTTGGAGATTCTGCTTGAAGTGGTGAGTCTGGTCTTGGTTGGGAGAAATTCTTTGTTTTTTTCATTTTCAGGCATAGGCGCTTGTTGTCAGTTAGCAACCCACACCAATTGGGCATTGGCGCTAGTTTTCAGTGAGCAAGTCGCGCCAGTTGGCACTAGTTGTCAATGACAAAGTCGGGCCAATTTTAGGGTGTGTGAAAATTGAGACTTTTTCCCTGAATCCTTCACCAGTGTGTCTTTCCCTTCCGGTATTTTCTCTATATGAGCATAGATTACATTGCTCATTGTTTGAAATGTATTCTCTCCATGATTGTTTGATGTAAAAGGGAATGAATGCCTTGTTTTGATCTCTTGCTTTGGAAGTCCTCTTTGTGTTTGACCTCATATGTCTTGTCCCCTTTTGAGTGATTTCGTGACAAATTGTTTGAAACAACAATTGCATTCTTCGTGTTTGTTTACATCTCTTTTGCATTCATCCTTCATTAAGAATATTTGTGTTTATTTAGTTTTCGTCTCAAAGTGTTCTTTTTGTTAAAATGAATTAGATCACATTGCATTGAAACGTATTTTTGAGATTTATCATTGAACTTAGATCACATTGTTTAATGACTGAAAACTAAAAATCGCTTCGAGTGCATTCTCTTTCATTAAAAGCATGCATTAAGTAGATTCTCATTTCATCAAAAAAATGCATTGAGTGCATTCTTATCATTTGAAAAGAAAAAGGAAATTGTGCATAGATGACAATTGCATAGTTTTCAGAAAAGAGGATTTTGCATAGACTACATTGCATTATTCGCATCGTTGAATGTTTGAAATTATTTTTGAATAGTGAAATTCATCTAGTTTGGAAAAGTTTCATTTTCAGTGTTGTTGTTTGTTGCATCATTGTTTGAAGCTCTTCCCTTAACTAGATAGCATTCATCGAATTGAAAAGTTTTCTTTTCTCATATAGCTGCATATAGGAGAACGAGTCAACCCTTAGGGATCCTTCCAAGGCTACCTGTTACTTTGGGAGGTAAAACCGTCCATATGGATGTGATGGTTGTTCCAGGCCCCTTGGATTTCAATCTGCTCTTGGGGCGCGATTACACCTATGCCATGGGAGCGCTTGTCTCCTCCCTTTTTCGTGTGGTCTGTTTTCCACATGAAGGACAGATTGTGACCATTGATCAGCTTTCGTTATTTGGTCTTGATGTGGAAGCTAGCCCGCCATCATCCCTTCCTGGTTTTTATCCACCTGGCATATCTTCCCCACCACAGGTCAACTATGTGGCTACCTACCCCATGCCTGTACCCAGTAATAGTTCCATTGTGCATTAGGTGCTGGGGGCATTGGGTCCTGACTTCCGGGATGTTTTCCTTCCATCGGGAGTGGAATTCTTGGAAGCGATGACTTCTTGTTCATTATCATGAGGTCGGTCAGAGCATGGTTCCCTTCCTATGTCAAGCTCTTTAAAAAATGAAATCAGGTTGTCAGAGCATGGTTCCCTTCCTGTGTCAAGCTCTTTAAAAAATGAAACCAGGTTGTCGGAGCATAGTTCATTTTCATGTGTCAAGCTCCTTAAAAAATGAAACAAGGTCTGCTGGAGCATAGTTCCTTATCTTGTGTCAAGCTCCTTAAAAAATGAAACAAGGGTGTCTGAGGATAGTTCTTTTAATGTGTTAACCTCGTTAAAAAAATGAAACACTTTCCCGTTCAATTCGATTCTTTGATAAGATCTCGTAAAATCCCAGTCGAGTCTTCTTCTTGATCTCGTAATTTGAACCTTCACTCCATCTGCCGTTCATATGGACTGAAGCTTGGGGGGCATGTATCTCGAATTGAGTCACCATGCTAGGGGGCATGCTTACCTTTTCAAGCATAGTTTGTTTCCGTTTTAAGCTTGTGTAAAAATGAAACTGGTTTCAAGCATAGTTTATCTTTGTTTCAAGCTTGTGTAAAAATGAAACCAACTTCAAGCAAAGTTTCCTGATTTCAAGCTTGTGTGAAAATGAAACCTTTCTCATTTTACCTCTTTTGATTGCCATTTTATCAACCTGTTTTTTCCAGATGAGCCTTGGTTTTCTCACTCCATCGTCATTATCTGCTTGGCCGATCATATGCCTTCACTTGGTTGTTTTACCCATTCCTGAGGAACCGCTGCGATGAGTGGTCTTGTTAGCCAGCCTCTTGACCTTTATCTTGTTTTGAGCAGTTCCACCATTACCAGAACCAGTAGCTACCCTTTATACCACTCGTTCCTCCAGGAGGAGTAAAATTTCAGCTCTTTTCTGGCTCTCTAAACATGAAAAGATTTCCCAGTCCCTTGTCGTTTCGATCTCGTTAAAGTGGCCACAAAACGAAATCTACCCAGTATAAGTTTACCCCTTTTTCAGGCTGGGATAGATTATTTACGAAAAAGGAATACCCTAGCTTATCGCGACTAGGAGGTTTTCTCAGACATAGTTTTCTACCTTTTCGGATCTGAGGAACTATTTACGAAAAGGGACCGTTGGAGTTTAATTTTTGCTATCTTTTCAAACTCTCTAAACTTGAAAATATGCCTAGTTCTTCCTTTGTCAGACTCGTTAAACCCTGATGACAATGGATTCAATCGTAATGTCGATATCCAAGTTCCTCCTTCCTAGGGCTCGTTAAATGTACTAGGATAGGTTCGTCCGAAGGACGAATTCATATGACAAGCATATGGTATCATCTTCAAGCTTGTGTAAAAATAAATAGGTACTCACCGAAATGGTGGGGAAAATGGAACTAACATCATTGTCGTGTCGGCAGTATGTCGCTCTTGAACATGGTACTTGTCTGCATTCGTGTCGGGTTGGGGACATCTCATCTCGTTTTCCACTTGCCTCCATGGGTTTGGGTGATCCATTTTGACCTCTCATCTGCTCTTTGCCTCGTCATCATTACCTTTGATCTTTTGATGTCAAATACTGCCAAATCCACTGTCGTGCCATCGATATGTTCAAGAGAAGTTGACCTCTGCAAGTACCAACCTTCCTCTGATTCTCATCTGATCGTGATTCACAAAAACACTATGTTCCTCTGTCTCGTGTCGATGATGTTGGAAACACTATGGCCCACCTTCGATCAAGGTCACTTCCTGTCGACTCCAGCTCATTATCCAAGAAGTTGATATAGAGACTCCCTTCTGGTGCCTTGGAGCCTTCATGCCTCAATGGCAGGTTCTCTGCATTCGACGCGAGGTTTTCATCATTGGCCTCCGATCGAGTGATTCTACGGGTGTTCGATGCCAGCTCATTGATTCACATGCCGTAGATTGTACCTGTAGTACCTTGAGGGCCATTTTCATTATTGGTGGTACATCTCGCGTCTGTTAACAACTTTCATCATTGGCTGGTAATTAGGCGATGTTCTTGCATGTTCGACTTCAGCTCACATATTCGCATGCTTGAACTTGTACTTTATTCAGGTCGAGATGGAGCGCAAGACCCTGGATTGTGTCTGTTGTGATCCAGGCTGCGAGTTTGTGGATTATTATGATTAGTTACGTGATTCACTGATTGGATGGCTGCGACCATACCTGAGTCTATTTACCGGTCCTCACTGGATGGCTGCGTCCATGCCTCAGATCTGGATTATTACATACTCTGTTATGGATGGCTGCGCCCATACCACATATATCATGTATTTTAGATATTAGTTGTACTTCTCTACGTAGGTTTTCTGACGGCGTTGTTTTCAGTTGGACATGTTTTCGTAAAGCATTTCACCCCTCTCTCTCTTTCGGGCCTCATGCTTTAGGGGGCATCTGTTACACAGTAATTTTTCACCGCCCCTGCAATCCCCATCTCGCCCATTGGAGGGTCATTTCTGTGACCAATAAGCAGTGTCATGCCTTGCAAATACCATCATTTCATCCCTTACCATGAGGACAACATTTATTTTTTTGATCATTTCCTGAGCAGACCCCTAAAAACACCTGTTTTTGCCTTGGCGCTGGTAGCCCGTTATGTACTCACGCCAATGGGGAAAATTAACACTGAGCCCGCACCAATTGGCGCTTTGTCCCAGTTAAGCACCCGCGCCAATCTGATTTTTGAAATTTTTTTAAAAAAAGAGGTGAAGTTTCGATTACAATAACTTCGTGGATGAGTCATCAGGAGTGGTTTCACCTGAATAACCACGACCTTCCTCCTTTGGCCTCTTGTTTCCACCTTATGGGGAACCTCCCAAGGGATAAGGCCTCCCTTCCACTATTGTAGGGATCTCAACCTCCCCCTCTCCTCTATAAATATATCCTTCATCCATTGATGAAGGGCTGAATGGCTGAAGGGCTGAATAGCTAGCCTTCAAGTTCCCAAATTCCCAAGAGCCTTATGCTTCAAGAGCCTCCATAAATCCCTTAAGCCCAAATCCAAGCAAGGAGACTATTGTCAAGATCCGAAGAGAGAGGTTTGTCCCATCCTTGACAGGATTTTTGAGACGTGTTCTGCTGGCGACCCTCCGAAGGAGAATTCAGCGTCAGAACTATGGTTGTATTCTTCCTTTGATTGATTAATAATAAACGACTATTGGTTATGGTTCCACTCTTGTTGTTGTTTATGATGATGAGTTATGTCCTTTCTGACTGACAGATAGTTGCATCTACTGGATTTTACGATTGTGTTTGTTTCGTTTCTCGCATGTGCACGTGTCCATCACGGAGATCGTGGGGATCGTGATCTGTCAGGGCTAAGGAACGGGAGCGCTACCTCTTTTACAAGCAACAGCGTTAGATTCTAGGTAAGGCTTCATTTCTAGTTGGTTTATTTGCAATTAGGAACTTGCACTATATTGTGAACGATTGTTTCTAGACCCGATCTGGGCTAGTAGGGATCGCCTCTGTCCATAGAGGAGATTTACCTCCACAACACCTATCCATGGGGGACATTTGCCTACCGAGTCCTACCTTTTGGCCTATGCAACGCTCCTGCTACATTCCAAAGGGAAATTCTTAGCATTTTTTCAGACTTAATGAATGAAGGCCTCAAAGTATATATGGATGATTTCACACCCTATGGGGATGACTTTGAGCCTGCATTGGAAAACCTAGAAAAGGTATTGCAAAGATGTATTGACACTAAGCTTTGCTTAAGAAACGAAAAGTGTCTTATGATGATGTCCGAAGGTGTTATCTTAGGGCATTATATTTCAGCAGCTGGAATTCAAGTAGACCTGGCTAAAATTCAAATACTCTTGTTAATTCCTACACCTACAACACAAACAAAGGTACGTAGCTTTCTTGGATTTTCTGGTTACTATAGAAGATTTATAGAACATTATTCTCGAATAGTTGCACCTTTATATGCACTGACTGGAAATGTTGATTTCATTTGGACAGATAAATGTGACAATGCCTTTAATGATCTGAAAAATCTTGTTTCAACAGCCCCAGTGCTGAGGGGCCCAAATTGGAATTTGCCATTCCAAATTTCATCTGATGCCTCAGACACAACAATTGGAGCAGTACTTAGGCAGGAGGAAGATAAGAAGCCATATGCAATTTACTATATTAGCAAAAATTTATCCCCTACTGAATTAAATTATACTGTGACTGAGAAAGAATTTTTAGCTGTAGTTCATGCTATAAAAAAATTTAGACATTATATAACTGGGTATCTTGTAGTACTATATACTGATCACTCTGCCATTAAATTTTTAGCAAATAAACCTGTTACAAATGGAAGAGTGACAAGATGGTTGATTTTATTGCAGAATTTGATATCACAATCAGAGATCGACCTGGGAAAGAGAACCCTGTAGCTGACTTTCTGTCAAGAATGCCAAAGCCAACAGATATAGAAGCAGTTGAAGACCACTTTCCGGATGAACATCTCTTTACTGTTACTATCAGAACACCGTGGTATGCTGATATAGTGAACTATTTGGCAATAGGTAAATTACCTAAACATCTTTCCCTTAATGAACATAAGCAAATAATACACCATAGTACCCACTTCCCCTGGATTGGAGGCTATCTATTTCATACAGGTGCAGATATGCAAATAAGGAGATGCGTTAGGGAGGATGAGGTATTTGACATCTTGAAAGCATGCCATGATGGACAGTGTGGCAGACATTTTGCAGATCGTAGAACTGCCCATAAAGTTTTACGAACAGGCTATTATTGGCCTACTATCTTTAAAGATGCTAAAAAATTCGTGCAGGCCTGTGATAGCTGCCAAAGGGCCTCTCCCTGGGTAGTCTAATGAAATGCCTCTGAACCCTCAACTAGTGATCGAACCATTTGAACGTTGGGCTCTTGACTTTGTTGATCCTATTAGCCCCCCATCAAACCAAAAAACATATATCCTAGTTGCAACTGAGTATGTCACCAAATGGGTTGAGGCAGAAGATCTTTCAAAAGCTACAAAGGACTCTGTAATAAAATTTCTTTTCCAAATCTTTGTGCGCTATGGCCTCCCAAGCGACATAATCACAGATGGAGGACCATATTTTGTAGGTAACAAATTCGCTGAAACATTGCAAAACTACCATGTTCAGCACAAGATTACGACTCCATATCACCCACAGGCCAATGGCCAAGTATAGAGCACGAACAAAGTAATCGAATATATATTAACAAAAACAATTGCCTCTCATAGATGATATTGGGCCTACAAATTGCCAGAAGAATTGTGGGCATATCAAGCAACGTGGAGACCTACCACAGGATATTCACCATACCAATTGGTATTCGGAAAGGAACCCATATTTCCTATAGAATTCGAAATTCAAACATTACGAACAGCTCAAAAGGTGGGTCTAAATTTAAATGACGCCCAGGATAAAAGACTGTAGCAAATTAATGAGCTAGATGAAATTAGGCTCTCTGCTCTTTAGCACACAGCATTAATTCAGCAACAGAGAGCCAAATGGCATGACGCCCATATCAAATAAAATATCTTCCACGAAGGAGATTGGGCACTCCTATATGATTCCAGGTTTTAGGATTTCCCAGGAAAACTCCAGACACGATGGCTTGGACCCTATGAAATACAAAAAGTGCATGATAATGGCACTGTTACATTAGTTACCATTGACGGATCTTGACATTCCTTTAAGGTAAACAGTCATCGAGTACGATTGTATCATAAACCGCTCACCTGGGAATCCTTTTACCAACAGTTTCGGGAATATTCTACAATGGAAATTCTCGCTAAAGGGGAGAACTCCTCCTCAGCATCAGTTTGATAAATCATCTCTTGTTTTAATTTTTGTACATATAGCATTTTTTTCGTTTTTCGATTGTTGTTTTATGGAATTTGTTTTTTTACCATTTTGTTAATATCACTGCTTTATTTCTTCATCATTTGTTTCATGAAATTTGGTTTCTTCAAAAAAAGAGAAAAATTCTGTTTATTTCGTTTGTTTTTTTGTTCCTTTCTAAAGGAACATCACTTTTGTTGTTCCTTTCAAAAGGAACAGTAGTTTCGCAGACCGCTGTTGTTCCTTTCAAAAGGAACAGCAGTTTCGCAGAGCACTTTGCTTTTCCTTTCCAAAGGAACAACACTTCCACAGAGTATTTTTTTGCTGTTCCTTTTGAAAGGAACAACAGTTCTGCAAGATTGTTTTTGTTGTTCTTTTTAAAGGAACGACACCTTTTTGAGTGGATTTTTTTTGTTTTAAGCCAGCATTTTGAATTTTTTATTACTTTTCTAAAGGAAAATATATCATTTATATACAGTCATACAAATTAAAGCTTACTGTAATCAACAAATCAAAAGGAATCGTCATTTTTTTAAGAAAAATGTCTAGTAATGATAAGAAAAAAAAAGGAAAAAGGGGCATGATCAATAACATAACTTTGCTATTTTATTACCATTGAATTAATCTTATCGATTATTTTTGTCATGATTTTTTCTTCCCCACATGCTATAATTTTCTTTGATGTTTATCTATGGAATAAGAACAAGGGCATATTTTTTCTATTGAAATGTTCAGACTTCTTCCACCATCCCTGCTTTTAAGGAGTGTTGAGCCATCCCTTACGAATAACTGAGGAAAAGTGTTGTGTGAAAAATAAAAGAAGAAAAAATATTTATATATTTCATTAATAATGATTTTGAAAATGGAGGATAGGGGGTCTCACCAAGAGCCAGCCTACCGTGATCATAGGGAAGGCAGTGAAGTGGCATTCTCATTATGTCCACCAAACCAGGGAAATGGTCCAATAGACAATTGAAAAAAATCAAGAAGTCCTTGGAATAGGAGGTCTCATCACGAGCCGGCCTGCCCACCTTTCACTTATTCCCGGTGAACGACATTGTGGTTTATCTGGTCACCAAGCCAGCACAATGGCCTCCGTCATGATATTCAATAAAAGGGGGGGGGGGGCACTTCCTCAGCATACATAAAGGACAATGGTGCCGTGGGTAAGAAAGCAACTCTGTCAAGGTTATGGACACCTGTGGGTAGCAGAACTCTGTTGATGGTATTGGAGTCACATTTATACACATCAATAGTTATATTTAACCCTTTTCCTATATCTTTATTTAAATGTCAAATGAAAATATGAATCCCTTACCTTTACCTCCGAACCTATTATACATGAAAATCATTACAAATCGATCATATTAATTCAAAGTGGTAAATAACACAATTGTATTTATGTTTATTTTATGTTGTCCCTTCTCCTTGTATTTGAATCATTACAAAACGATTTTCTATTTATTAACGATTCATCACATGCATTGATTTCAGTAATTGCTGTAATTTGATTGAATGTATCATAATTACGCCTTATTTTTACTGTTGTACTGCTGCTGAGCCACACATGCTCCTCTAAATTGACGGTCGAGGGTGACCTTTCATTCATTCGGGGGGCGCGGATCTCTGCATACAAAACAAACTCCAAGATTCCCTTACCTGTATATGGATTAAAATCCTTGCATTTTAGGAAATAACAAATTTTCAACGAACTGTGTTGTGCTGTTCCATTGTGATTACTGTGTGTTGAGAAATTAACAGAACACAGAAATGGGAGGATGGCCAATTCACAGTGAACCGCAAGTATTGATCATCTCTGATGCTGCACGAGAAATTTTAGAAAGACTGGGGTGGATTACATATTTCTTGAGAATGAAACAACCCCATGAAGCTGTGGCCACCGAATTTTTATTGAACCTACAGGAAGGATCCTCCATGGTCAGAGGGAGGAAGATAGCTGTATCCGACGAGATAATTGCAGAAGTGTCTGGCATTCCCGCGCAAGGGACTATCTGGACTCAGAATAATATTAGGATTCGTGAAGCCATAAAAAAATTTAAAGATGATGGACAGACGTTAGTCATCAAAGGTAAAGGAGTCTAGCCAGCGTCATTAGGAGAACCATGGACAGATTTGGCCAAGATTTTGTAGACTTACATAACGTGCGATGGAAGAAAGGATGTGGTAAGACCTCACCACCTTAAGCTACTAGCTGTATTAAAACAGAAATGCACCATTAATTTGCCTGCATTTTTAAATTCTTTGTTGCATGATACTGCTCGTGGTATAAGAAAAGCCCAACATGTAGACATGGTGGTCAGCCACCATTGTCTAATTTGTTTAATAGTGAGTCGTAGCCTTGCCCAGCAACAGACCAGCTGGGAAGAATTA
Source organism: Pinus albicaulis (assembly GCA_034641835.2). Lineage (NCBI taxonomy): Eukaryota > Viridiplantae > Streptophyta > Pinopsida > Pinales > Pinaceae > Pinus > Pinus albicaulis. The sequence goes on from CM076581.1 coordinate 1,257,462,780, forward strand.
ATATTTTCCATTGATGGAGGGTTAGCTCTACCCGCTCCAAAACGGAAGAGGATGGCTGGCTCAATTACTGAGCCTTCTACTCATAGACAGTCCCTCCGATTGAAATGAAATAGAAGGATGGTGGAAGGACTTTCGGGTAGTAGTAGCCAGCCCCTGGAAATGTATAGCTCAGAGGAGGAACAACCTCCACAATTGGAGGGAGTAAGCCCTCGGACTGATGAGGGAGAACAATTGGAAAGAGAAATTCACTACTCGGACGAAGAAGAAATAAGCCGCGAATCCAGTAGTGAAAAACAACCTAGTGCAGGGGAAGGAGATAATGAGGAAGAAGGAATCGAAGGAAATTCTGAAGAAGAAGAAGTTGGCGGAGAAATTCGGTATTCAGATGAAGAGGAAGGAAGTTATCACACTTGTGCGGAGGATGAGGACAATCATAGCAATAATAAGGATGAAACAGAGCTGCCCGAGAATGTTATCGTAAGCCCTTTACAGGAAGATCAATTGGCCCAGATTTTGGCCAATATGAGTGATTATGCATGGCCACATATCCCCTTGGACCTCAATATAGATATTAATCAACTACCAGAGTACTCTGTTATTGATAAAGAAACAGCTGAAGAAAAATTAAATGAAACATCAAACCCTAGCGAAGCTAGGGTTGCTTCTCCTGAGGGATGTGAGCAGGAGAAAGAAAACACTGAAGCTGGAAGCCCCCAAGAGACTGCAGAGTTAACTGAGAATATGATTCCAGGAGAATTGAGCCAAGGGCATATGAATGTAAAAGAGGAGCCCCAGGGAGAAGAATAAGAAGAGAATTTTATTGAAGGCACGACTGATATGGGCTAAAATTCTGTTGAGAAAACAGGGTCGGATAAAGGAACGACTGTTCCATTAAGAAAGAAGAAGAAAACAACTGAGATTGAGAAGCTTCGCAGAGAACGAATAACGCTTCATAAACTAGTAGAACAGCTCAGGAAAACCATTAGGGTTCTGAGAATGAAACAGATGCCCAAGTGAGCCCCTAAGAGAAGAAGCATTGCTATCAAAAGAAGCTCGAAAAAGAGAAGAGTGACCGCTGATAGGAACCCCCAAGTTACAGAAGAAACCATACCTGAGCCTAATTATGAGGATGCAAAGCAACAAACAGCTGTTCCAACACAAGTTGTTCCAGAGGAATCGGTTTTGAGAGAAAATATGCAATCTAGTAGTCAACACACTTTCAGTGAGCCGACACTGGTCAGACTTCAAGAAGAAGTGACACAGGCCTGAATAGAAAGGCAGAGACTGGAGGAAGATACTATCCTAAGAAAAAGATATCAGGAATTGCAGCAACAAATGAGAACTATTCATGAAGCAGAAGTTGAAGCTCATGAAAAACGACGGAAAGCAGAGGTAAAGGCTCATAAAGTAATGAACCAACTAAAACTAGCCTACACTCAAATGGACACTCTCTACTCCTTGTATACTGATGTCTTAGCCTGTAGATGCCCCGCCAAAAACTATGCTTTGTTTTTACTAGAAAGATATTTACAATTAAAGATCAAGGCAGTTAGGGCAGGGAAATCCATAGAGCTAAAAACAATAGATGATTTGATATCATGCTGCAAAATTTATGGGATCAAACTACAACGCCTATTGTGTGAATTTTACTTGCATAATATAATACTTGAAAATGACTTTGAATCAAACCCTAGCCCTTTTATTGGAGATGTTCAGTTTCAGGCATTCATTTCCTTTGCTGTAAATCAATTAAAATGGCTTAAATCTTATAACGCCTTTCAAAGGCAGGAAAATGGATTAGATATATGGGTCAGAAGTGAACCTTAGGACCCACTTCAATTTTGGGCTAGACAAAAAATCTTGATGACAAGTGAAGGCGTTACCCAAACTCTGGGGCTTGTCTACAAATCAATCATTTTGAAGGGAACAAACTATTTTTCATCCATTAGGAACCAAGCTTATATAGCAGCCAAGGTCCGATGGAGAACCTCGAATCAGAATGTGCAAAATAGGGAACCATTTAACTATAGAAACTTTGGGCTAGCTGCAGAACATTTCATTTCCTATAGCCATCTTGTTTTAAAAGAAGGACCATATTGGTTAGGATGTAGGTTTCGCGGCCCCATTACATGGTACCCTGCTTCGAAATACAAAGCTATTTATGAACTTCCTGAAGGACAGACAGAACATATTTTTGAGGAATTAGCTGCACTACATGGTTTTAGGCCTGTGGATGACAAACCTTATTCGGCTTATTCTTTGACCGCTCTCCATGTGAACTATAGTTTTCATGAGGGCATGAAAAAGATTAAGCAGGGGGGTATGTTGGGCAGTGAAAGAGGTATGAAATTATTGTGTATTTAATCATTCTTTACCATAAATATACTCTTTTTTTCCTTGGAAAGGTAATTTATCATAGGAATTACAATAGAATTGGAAAGGTTCATGTTTAATACGAAAAGATGACTAAAGGCTATTTTTTGATTGACAAACAGGAATTCGGAGAGGTGAACGGTTGTACCAAAGGAGGGGTTGAGAATAATCTAACTGCTGCTCCATCAGTGTTGAATCATATCCAGCCAAAGGCAAGGAGATCTGAACAAATAGCCCAGAAAAGACAGGGAACAACTCGGCCTCAGTCAGCACAAACAGAATGATGACTAAACATAGAGGAGCGAATCCCTCAGGATCTTTCGATCCTGAGGGATCGCTATTCAAACTCATCTTGTTCCTTAATTGGTCCATCGAGATTTGATATATAAAGCCACGTCCTTTAGTGACAAGGGGACAGATTGTTGTTGAAGTTGGGAATCGGTTGAAAGACTTTACATTTTCTCTGTAATGTAATGTTTTAATTAACTCTCTGTTTTGAGAGAAACCTTTCTATAAAACTTCATGTTGGTTTAATACAAGACATGCGTTTTATCTACTTTCTGCAGTTCTAAATTAGCCCAGCAGTATTTCACTGGCGCTAAGGGCCCGACTCTGGTGGAATCACTTCGTTGTTTGTATTTTAATCTTTGCTCATTGTCATGTGTAGTTCTCTTAATGTTTGTTTTAATTACAGAATTAGTTTATTTTTGATTGGATCAAATACAGAGTCATTGTTGTTTCATTTCTTTACAAGAAGCATAATTCGTTGTTCGATTATCTTGCTATTATCATAAAGCTTCGTTGACTTGTATCTGATTTGAGTTGTTGTTGTTTTAGTTTATAATCTGTTATAATTGATTGTTGTGTGGTGAGAAGATGTCAACAGAATTGAAGCATAGAAATCTAGTGGCTTGAATATGTTAGAATTTTAATTGCTGTTCATTTCACGTTGTTGTTCCATTTCTGCTCATTACTTGTTCATAGTCTTTGATTAGTAAATAGATGATTTGTAGTTACATGCTATTGTTCCTTTTCAGATTGTGTTTCGTTTAAGTTGCTTTCATTGAATCTGCTTTTGTTTCAATTTCTTTAAGATCTCCAACTATAGAGGATAGAGGCTTTTGCTTCCAAGTCCCCAGATTGGTCATCTTGCATCGATTTCTAAGGGAAAGAGTTACTACTACTGCATCCCTGATCGATGTTCTGCAAGATTGAAGTAGTTTAATCTTTCCATCTATGTCACTGTAATTAGGTTTCTTTTCAAGCATTGGTTACTTTTTTTTTTGTTACTTTATACTACATCTTCATAGCATTGCTCTTAGACAATTGCAGCCTCAGATAAAGTACACTCTTGAAATAAAAAGATGCTCCCGGATTGATAATTAATGTAGGCTAATTAGGTGTTCAAAAGATACCTTTTTATGACCCAGCACTTGTATAACCATATATTTCTTCTATTCATCAAGTTCATCCTTGTTTACAATGAAAGCCTTTGGAATATATAGGCCAAAGTGAGGAAAACCTCCTAGTTCAACTTGCAATCTCATTGGCCTATCCAAAATATCTGATTTTGTCCTTGAGGCTTTACAAAGCCCAAGGCACAAAATATCTAATAAAATATCTCAAAAATGCTAAAAAAGGAAAATATATTGACTTTTCATAACTAATCATGCACAAAAATAGCTAAACGCACATGAGGAAAAGTCATTTTAGAAAGGTTCATTTTTTACAAAAATACTTTAGAAATACATCAGCAGAAAGTCCTATGACTTGCCGGCAACTTTTGGAGGCCTTCCTGATGTCAAAACGAGGCCCGTGATAGCTCGTTGGAAATATCTGAATGTCTATTTTCTGAAAATTCTTAGCTTTCTCTAAACAGACCAATAGAAGTCCATAAAAATCTGACCTGTGTGTAAAAAACCGAAAAATAGACCTTGCTGATAAACAAGGCAGAGTGTAGAAAAAGTGAGTGTTTTTGGCCATTTTGGGGAAGAAAATCATCTTCAATTGATCTGAAAATAGTTGAGTACATGCCCCTGCAATTATGGCATCCAAGGATACCATTTTCATCCTTTTAAGATGCCCCAAACAAAAATGGCGATGCCCATGAGTTTTAGCCAAAAACCCAAAAATCACAAAAAAACCAAAACTTGTTGAATTTCTCCCAATTATGGCGAGCATGACCCTCAAGGGTTTTCAGAAACATGATGTGAAGCTGAGGCCAAAATTTGGAGCTTTGAGGTGTGTTTCTTCAATTTTGGTGCCAAGCGCCTCCTTTGAGCCTCCTTGAGTTTTTCCTGTGTGGCCTTCAATTTCTCCCGGGAAAACTGATTGAGCTTCTGATAGTGCCCGGTCATCCTCCGTTGAAGGTCCAAATCTCTATTTTCCTTCTCCAACTTCTTTTCTAAGTGATCATCACCCTCTCAGGCCATGCTTCTCGATTGTTCTCTATCTCTTGGGTGAACAAAGTAGTGAGAGGAGTAGATGGGAGAAGGGCAGCTTCTTCTTCCTTTTGTTTCTCAAGGACTCTTTTGAGCCCCATGGTTCTTGGCCTCTTTCCCCTGGGCTGATCTTCATCTTCGCTCTCATCAAACTCACCCATGAGTTCTTCCAATCTCAATTGTGCCTTGGAGGCCTCTTTTTTGTATTTGATGGCCTATGTCTCATATATCGCCATATGGACACTCATCTGTTTGTTTTGAATTTGCAAAAATTTATTTAAGTTTCTAGCCCTCTCTAGATCAGTCCTCAAAGCATCAATTTGGTTTTCTCTATTGATCAAGAGAGTTTCTAGGATTTAGGCTTCATTGTCGCTATCATCACTTTGGATTTGAATTATGTCAAAGTCCCTTTCCTTTTCATGGCTGCTTTCTTCTTTGTCCTTTCCCTTGCTTTGGGTGGCTCTTTTAGTCTTCCTCCTTTTGGGCAATTCGACAATGGGATTCTTGGGAAATTTCACCTTGCTCCGGAGGGCCCTAGTAACATTTGGAGTTACAGCTTTAGGCACCCTTTTCCTTGATGTCTGCGGCTTGGCCACTTTTGGAGAAGAGAGCATGGCCCCTTGCCTAGGAGAGGCAGCTAGCACATGCTCTATTGGCTCTTTGCCTTTGTTACTTTCCTCAATATTCTTGCCACTATCTTGAGTTTCTTCATGGATGCCTTGACTGTCCTCTTGCATTTATTTTTAAGGGCTGCCCTCCTCACTGTGTTTCACATGTTCATCATGCTGCCCTTCTTCTTCATCAGGCTTCCCTCCCTCACTGTACTGCACCTGTTCATCATGCTGCCCTTCCTTATGATGCTGCTCATCATCATCTTCCTCTTCATCAAGCCCTTCTTCATCATGCCCTTCTTCCTCTTGCTGCTCTGCCTCGCTGGGCTCTTCTTCTCCTTACTGCTTTGCCTCACTATGCTCTTCTTCCCCTTGCTGCCCTGTTTCATCATGATGCTGCTCATCATCATCTTCCTCCTCTTTCTCATTCTCTTCTTCCTCATCATGCTATTTTTCTTGTTCAATGGGAAATTTGAGCTTCTTGGGAATGAGCTTGCTTGAAGAAGGTGAAGGATCATGAGTGGAAGTTGAAGGAGATGTATGAAATCAAGGGACAGTGGAAAAATCTGGATGTGCAATGAAAGTATCCCAAGATATTTTCTTCTTCTCAAGCTGATGAAGTTTAATAACGTTGATGAGGGAGTGATGGAAGAGGCAGGTTGTTTGCTGAGAAGGAGGTTTTTTCTTAACAGTGGAGGCCATTTTCTCAATACTTCTATGTAGGAAGAAAAGGATATTTAACAATTTGGCTCTTGTGAAATGCATGATCAATCAAACATGGTAAGCATAGACTCGGGAGAATCTTCCCTCGCAAGTGAAGTATTTCATGATTATCTTCATGATGGGGGCATAACTAGTCAATAGATATGAGAAGGGAAAAATGGATGGACATGAATCTCTATGCTCAAGCTTAAGAAAAGGCTTGTATTGTTCTGAGTCTAGGTGGATTTTTTTAAACCACTTCTCTTCAACATAAGGGATTTTGGTGGCCTTGGAAATGGACCTTGGAAAGAATTTGAAATCTAAGCCTGCCAGCTGAAAATGCTTTTCTTGAAATCTAAAAGCACAAAGATGTGTCAAAGGGGAATAGCTTTTCACCTCCTGCACCCTTTGAAAAAAATCTAGACACCCAACCTCATGAAAGTTAAACAGGACTGATGGATGGGCATTTACCTCTTAGTTGAAATAGGCTCAAACCTCCTGTGAAGGCCACTTCTACTGTCTTGCCTGGGAGGCATTTTTATTTTGAATATTCTTTGAAAAACCAAGATGTCTCAAATGGCCCTTGAAATGTTTTTCTCAACCACACATCTGTCCTCCTTATCAGTCACTATTTTGTCTTCTTTATGCGAAACAACAAGTATTTGTCAAAATGAAACAAACTCAGTATTATCACTCTGTTTGGGAAAAGTCTTTTGAAAAGAGATTTTTGTGGTTTGTTATTCGAACAAGGATCCTTTGTGTTTTGAGAGAAACAAAACAACCTTATATTTAGACAAAAACAAAATCACCCTTCCCCAAAAAATGCTCTTCTGCTGTTCACAGGTTTCTATACAAAGGTAGACAAAAACACCCTTGAGTTATCTAGAGAAAACCTTTCAATCACAGACTTTGATTTTTGGATTATGGAAGCTGCACAAAGTTTGCTTTTTTACCATGCAGAGAGGTCACTTTTTGAACTGACAAAACTTCCACATCATGATCACTGTTTTCACCTTAAAAATATTTTTTTCACCTTATAAACACTGTTTCACCTTAGATTTTGCAAACAGAGGTTAATTATGTTTTATCACTGTTAGGACACCCTACAGCAACTTGAAAACCTCTACCACTGTGTTTTTTGTCTTGTCATTAGTATATGGTTTATCACTTTGCTTGGAAGCAGCTTTAGGCCTTTTTAAATTGATATAAACACACCCTAGCCTTCTACTGTAACAATATTTGGCAACACAGTAACAAACCACCTTGATTTTCTACCAAGAAATCCACTCTTCAATCACTGTTTCAGTCTTTGTAAAAACATGGTATCAACACCCCTTTAGAATTTCAAATGCACCAAGGGGACTATAGAATACCTTGAAAACCTTTGAAGGGCCTTTGTTGATCATTTGGAAGCTCCAAAGATGCTTTTCGAGGGCCCTTTGAGCAAGCGGCACGTTCATATGGAAGAGCACCGCGTTGTGTAAGTTGTTGGGTCGGCCTTCGGGCAATGGTGACCGACGCTATAGGTGTGCCGCATGCCGCGCAACTATATAAAGCCTTTATATTTTCTCCGCTAAATGCGCCGCACGCTTTTCCAGACGCGCTGCGCAGGCTTTAAGCCTTAAAAAGCTTGGAAATTGCTCGAAACTTCTTGCTCTATCCGATGAACAACCAGGGGATCACTTGGTGAGTTTTGAATTTGCAAAATTAGCTTTGCAACGGTCTCCCCACCTCTTATATGAACTCAAACATCGTATCTATTTGCAAGGGTTTTGGATGCCCTTTTTTTAAAAAAGGATTTTCAGTCATAACCATACATAAAGCAAATGTCTTTTTAAAACATAACAGAGACTCATCTTTGCTCAAGTTAATGACAAAGTGGTGTGGTCGACCTTTGAATGACACTATAGTGATGGCTCTTGTTGAAGTAAAAAGGTTTCTTTAAGAAACAATAAACCCCTTCTACTGCATTTTCAATGTTTCTCATTAAAGAAGAAACTCTGTCTCTTTTTTCCTATTTCTGACCCTTAAAGGAAAAACCTTGCTCAAAGACATATCAATGATTTGTGAGGCATCCTTTGCCATATCTTGGAAGGAGATAAATCGCCACTCTAAAACTTACTTTGACAATTCCTTCTCTCCTGGTGTTTTGATGATAATCATGCCCACTATGGAGTTAATCAAACTGTCAGGTGCCTTTTGAGATTTTCTTTTGATTGTGGGTGAAGAAACTCATTTGTATTCACCTAGGTTTTACCATCATGTGTTTATCAAAAGGAACTCCTTTGAAAACCCCTCCTACAATCAAATGCAACAGCAAGGTATTTTACATGTTTTCATAAAGAAAAGGCCTTTGTTTGTGACAGTGGCATGCTTCATTTGCTTTGAGTGTTGTTTCTGAATTCAAAACACTTGCCACATCCTTTCTTACACATACTGTCTCTATGTGTCTATTTGCAAAGCCTTCTTCAGAAGCCAGGCTTAGGTTACCTTCTTATCCATTTTGATGAGTTTTTTGAACAAGATATTCATAGACAGGAAGAGAAAAGTTTCTTTGAATCATCAACACATCACTCCTTGGCTACTGCATAACAATATTTCTCCATTCATAATCATCCAATTAGTTTCACATTGTATTTCAATTCTGTGTTTTAACAGTGAAACTCATTTAAGTACCTTTCAAAACACCACTGCTTTCCCTCTGTTTTTAACACCATTTTTCTATTCATAAGCCTTCAATTGTTTCCCACTGCACTTAGACTCTGCCTTTCAACTAGTGAAACCTTATAATCAATCTTTGGGACACTACTACTATGTTAGTGGTCTTCATCTATTGGAGACAAGGTGTTAAACAAGTTTTTCAGGCAGTTTGCATCATTTTTAGCATTGTGCCCTTTAAATGAGGCCATACCTCTGTTCCTGGCCTTCCGCTTATTATATGAAGGAGGCCTTTATCACATTGCCAAACCCTCTGCTAGTAAAATGAAGGAGGTTTTCAACCAATGACCTGATCATATGCTCATGTATGCAGGAGGTTTTCTCAGTATTTCAACCCTCTGCTCATGTTTGGAGGAGGTTTTTTCAGTCATTCAACCCTCTACTCATGTATGGAGGAGGTTTTCTTAGTGATTCCATCTCATCTGCTTTCAAATAGTGTCATCTTTTCTTTTCACTGCCTATTCATGCTTAAGCAAATAACAGTGACAAATTGAAAATATGCCATGATGGGAATTTCTCTGAGACATGTAATCCTACTATTAAAATACCCTTATGCACCTTTAGAAATCAGAAGCAACCTGACCAGTATCTGCAGAGTATTACTTGTTATTCATAAGTCACTAACCTTTTGACTGTGTTTGCGGGAGCTTATTGAAATAACTCTTTGTCTAGTACTTGCATTCCAGGCTCAAAACCACATGAGAAGCAGTTGTCTTCTCATGTTAAGTTTAATAATGTCTTCTGGAACACTGGTACACTTCTGCTCTTGAAAAATACATTGAAACACTGTAAATCCACCTAATATCAGTTTGACCTATGGCATATGCACTACTGAGACATTAAGGTCTGTTAGTGGCGCAACCTAAGGGTGTAATCAAGCTTTTTTTGTAGAATAGGAAGGTCATCTAAGACTGGTTGATATTAGATAGAGATTTTTTTTTTGGGCTTTAGGATAGTTTTCCAAGGGAAAATCGCTTAAAGCGCCACTACCTAACATAGGGAAGACTTTTTGGACAGATTTGGAGTATTCTCTTTGGAGCTGATGGACAAGTTTGTATGACTGAGGCTAGATAGGGCTTGAAAATTAGGTTTTATCTCATCATGGGATGATTGAAAAGGTAGGAGGGAAAAAAAATTTATGCTTTTTTTCCAGCCGGCAAATTTGACAAATTGGAGATTAGCTGCTAGAAAACTTGGCTTTAAAAACTAGTCATCATCAACAGGTGAAAAATACTGATGAATAACATTTTAAACGAGCACGGGTGTTTTCCAATTCCTTAATATAATCCCTCCATTCTTCGACCCACTGAATTTCCAGATCAATTGCCTCAGCCATTTTCCAGACCTGAGCCCAGATAGTGGACTAACCAGGGTCGTCAATCTGAGCCAGAGTAAATAGGCCTTTTCGAAGGATAGAATACAGAAGACCCATAGAGAGTGTGTAATTTTTAGTTCACCCAACCTATGGATCCAGACCAATCCTGCATTGAGCCCCATTTCCAATTTTCCTCGTGAGGCCATTTCCCACCAAATACAAAACAAGAATGGAGGCTTTCTAGATGTTGGATGCATGCTTATAATCTTTAACCGGGGACCTAATACAATCATCCAATGGGACCGGATCAACATATTTCCTTCTGACCACAGAGGTCCACAAGTTATTTTCAGATATTGGCCTCTAGATTGATTTAGCAACCAAGGAAGAAGCAAAATTTTTAATCTGTTTGATACCCCAACCGCCCAATTCATTTGGTTTAGCGATCTTCTCCCATGCCACCCATGGAAGGGTTTTTTTTTCCTCCTTTCCCGACCTCCCGACGAAAGGAAATTACAACAAATTCTTCTGATTTTATTTAAAATACCAATGGGGACCCAAGCCAATCCGATCCAATAGACTGGGATGGCTAGTAAAATAGATTTTATTAGGACTAATCTCCCCACTCTCGAGAGCCATTTATGGCTCCAAGAATTAATTCTCTTCTCGATTTTGAGACCAACTAGAACCAATCTTGTTTGTGGTACCCATCAGGTTTGAGCAGAAATCCCAGATACTTAACACAAGTACCCAGCGGCGCTTGAGTAAAAGGAAGAAGACCAGACATCCAAAAAGGATCATTTTTAGAGATGCCCTCGTGAGCAAGTGAGGACTTTTGATTATTGATTGATAGGCCCATCGCCTTCATGAAAAGATCCAAAATATCTTTAAGAGCTCTAACTTCACCTCTGTCCCCATTGCTGAAGAGCATAATGTCATCCACAAAAAGAAGATGGGTGATAATAAGATTTGTAGCCACTTCAATTCTCCTCAGATATCCAAGTCTTCTTGCATGATGAATGAGTTTACTAACACCTTCAGCCGCCAATAGGAAAATTAGAGGAGATAATGGACATCCATGTCTCAAACCTCCTTGATTAGTGAAAAAATGTGATGCTACTCCATTAATAAGAACAACAAAATAAATAGTAGTAATACAACTCATAACCCAATTATTAAAATCAATATGAAACCCCAGATGGGTCAGAAAAAGTTTGAGATAGAGCCAATTAATTCTTTCATATGCCTTGGAGAGGTCAATCTTGACCACCATGCATCTTTTATGTGAAATTTTAATATTGTGGAGGGTCTCCTATGCCACGCCAATTGCTTCATGAATTTTCCTGTCTTCTAGGAAGCCAAATTGTTCTTTTGATATGGACCTATAGAGGATCAGCTTCAAACAGTTGGAAATTGTTTTAGAAATCACTTTCTAGATACAATTACAAAGGGAGATAGGACAGAAACCATCAAAGGACGAAGGAGCATCACATTTTGGAATGATGGCTAAGAAGGTGGACTTGAGGACATCATGAATCTGGCCAAGTGAATGAGATTCCTCCACCACATTAGTGATGGTATCTCCCATTAGGTCGAAAAAATGTTGGAAAAAATCTACCATCCATCCATTCGGCCCAGGGATTTTTTCGGCTTGCATAAATTTTAGAATATGTTCCTTTAATTCCACTGGTGCCATGAGCCTCTAATTACTTCCATCATATGTATATCGAGGGAATAGATGGGCAACCTAAATGACTTCCCTGATATTAACCCCTTCAGTAGCTGAATAAAGACTCTTAAAATGATTCATGCCCATATAGGAGAGTTCTTTGAACGTGTTCGCCTTTATCCTAGATGATTTTTCCATTTCCCAAATAGTGTTTTTGTTTTTCCTCCCCTTTGCATAATTGTGCAATAAATTTGTATTCTCATCTCCCACTGCCAACCAAATGTCTTGGCTACTAAGGTGCCAAAGCTCTACTCTATCATTCAGTATTTTCTTCCTTCTATTATCCAAATCCTTAATTTTGTTCCAAGCCTCCTCATCAACAAAACCCCGCTCCCCATCACTATATACAGTGCCCAAATAATTTTTGATAATTTTTGTGGATTCTGCATCTTTTTGGGCTTTATCTTTTGCCCATAGTATGGTTGCTTTCTTGATAGTTTTTATGTTATCGATGAAAGCCTGGGCATGTTTGAAACCTTCTTCGAAAGAGGGATTTCTCCAAATTTCAACCACCATTTGGTGGTAAACCTCTTCCTTGAGCCAACTAGCATTGAACTTGAAGGGAGCAAGGATTTTTTTGAAAGGTCCCATCAGTTCGAGAAGAATATGGGAGTGATCAGAGATCCCACCAATACCAACCCATTTCCTAAACTTGATAGGGCTATTGGAGAAATCATCACTTAGCATAAACATGTCCAATGTTTTTTCTATGCGGGAATCACCCATTCGATCGTTCCTCCAGGTGGGGGTCATTTTCGTGAGAGATGGGTCAAAAAGGGAACCTTCTCTCAACAGATTCAAAAAATAATCTGCCAGAGGGTCAAACCAAGAAAATGTACCCCACGCTTCATATCGTCCCAGCGAGAATTTTAAATCACCGCCCACAATCAGGTGTGTTCCATTCATAAAATATTTTCCTTTTAGTTTGTTCCAAAAGGAGACTCGATCCACATAAGAGCTTGCTGACGGGAAAATATGTCCGGCCAACAACAGGGGATATCCTTGGTAAAACTTCCCAACTAGACTCTAAACCGTTTGGAATAGGGATCCCGTCCAGGGTGTGGGTCTGGCTACCACTTAATTCTCCTTTCCTTGGGTCTCAGTAGGACTCTATAAACCAGCAGACACATGCTTATTCGGATGATACAAGACACATGATTGATGAATTAAATCAACATAAAACACTATGTGTAGCAAGCTGAATTATAAAGCATGGGGCCAAAGGAAATGTTGTCAACAACATATCATTAGGGTGATTCTTGTACGCTGTTCTAACCATAGAAGAAAAAATTATTTATGGTAGAATACCCTTCACTTCCTTAAATGGTTTTGGTGATAATATAAATGTCAGTAAACAAATTTATTAACATTCATTGAAAAAGTGAAATAAACTTAGTACCATTAACACATTTTTAGAAAACTATAATGCATAAATGGTGTAATTGGAGACACAGTTTCATTAATAAAAAAATGTTAGAAACTGAAAATATAATACTCATAGTGTTCACACATTGACCAACATTAGATCCAAAAATGGAGTTAACAAATGCTTATATCCATACTCAAAAATCTATAGTCCTTATATACAATGCTCTATATCTCTGTGAGTCCCAAAAAAAAGGTCCTTTACAATTTCCTGAAGGAGGCATTTATAACACAAGACTTGCCCTTTGGGATTCCGACTTTCCGCCTTCCGGACCGTTGGGTTGCCCTACGACCTGGTGGATTCTGGGACCTGCGACCTGCAACCTTATTTATTCTATGACCTGTGTAATGCCTTGATCATTTTATGATGTGAGTGATTTCTAGGTCGGGAACGATCACTTGTAGCTGGTATTTGAGGTAGGTATGCCATTCTTGATAATCGACAGCAATCGGGGTGACCAGAGGTGTGTCTTCATTTAATCTGTGTATGCATTCAAGTGCATTCGGAATCAAGGTATTTATTTTGATATTAATCTGATTTGACAAGGATGCCAACTTTGTGTAGCTTCGCACTGGTGTCACAATAAACTAGACTAGATTTTCCCTTGATGCCTCTAGATATCAGGAAGCTGCTACTTGCTCGATGGGTTGCATGAAGGCTTTGATATCTTGATCAATTTTCTGCCAAGTCATCTCTTCACTCAAAGGGCCGAGGGGAGGAATGTGATGTAACTCATCCATTGATTCTATGCCACTGATCAAGTGATCATATGTGGTCATCACCTTCTCCAGATCTTTGACCAGCTTTTCCTTAGATTGTACCCCGATTCGGATCTGATCCTTATCATTCTGGGTATTGATACATTACCTCTTTGGCAAGGTAGCTGGAGCTTGTGGGTATGCATTGGACCATTCCAGGATGAAATCTAAAGCAATGCAAGCCTCTTTAAGGTGGGCGTTCTTTTTCTTTGTTTCAGCCTGAGCCTTCAGCAGTGGTGCAACAGTTTTCTTTATAGAAAACATCTCTTTGTACACCTGCCTTATAGAGACTTCTAATGTGACCACCTCTCCTTGGATGGTCAGTGCTGCTTCATATGAGGAAGTGTTGCGAGCCTGCAACTCCTGTACCTTTTCTTCCAATGCTTTCTTTTCTAGCTCTGCCTTGGTTTTTTTCTGCTCTGAAGCCTGCAGCATGTTCTGTAAGGCCAAATTTTTTTTGCTCATCCTGCTAACATTATTCTCCGTGGTAGCTACAAACATTGTGCCAGCTGAGGCAATCATTACTGGATTCATCCGAGTGTCTAGTACGATATCCTTGACGGTGGTAGTTGTGAGAGGTCTAGTTTGGTCTCGCTCTAGGCATCTCCTCTTTTCTTTCCGAATCTTCTATGATTATTGGTCATATGAGATCCTAGTAAGATCAAATACTTCTTCATATTGTCCCATAACAGCTTCCAAATCTGAGAGGGAAACACGAGCTGTACTCACAGGGCTCGTTTGAAGCATCTTGATATCAGTATCAAGAGGAGGCATCTTGCTGCCCTCTACCTCTTCAGTTGCCTTGTATTTTTCCCTCCTATCTTCTTCCTCCTTCCTCCTTTGTTCAGCCGCCAGTCTGTCCTGCTCTTGCTTTAAGAGTCATTTGGATTCCGCTTTATCTTGGCTTTCCTTTAACCGGTGTTTGCTTTCAGCCTTGTCTTTCTGCTCTTTCCTTTTTTGCTCTTCTTCTTCCTTCCTCTGCTCTTCCTCTTTCCTTTTGCGGGTTTCTTCTTTCTTCATATTTTTTGGGTCATCTTTTACTTGCTTCCCCTTCTTTTCCTGTTCTTGTTTAGCCTTCTCTTTAGCCTCCTTCTAAGCGTTAGCCTCTCTTTCTCGTTTTTGGGCCACAAGATCGGGTGTTGTCTTTGTAGTTGTCCCCTTGGATGACGAAGCTCCCCCTATGGTTTGTGCTCTTTCTTTTAAGGTCTGGTCGTCTTGGCCTTCCTGACCTTCTTGATCAATGGATTCATCTGGGGCATACTCCATATCTTTAATGTACCAATTTTAGATTTTGTCTTCAGTGGAGTAGTGAGTGTGTTGAAATCTCCACCTAAATTTGGCTCGTTTGCAATGTGTGGGGACGATCGTATTAGGGTCATATGTCCAGTGCGCCAAAGAGGGAAAATGGAATCCTTTCATCTGCTTGGTTTCTACCTCCACCTCTCTAAAATATTTTACTGTATAGGAACCGATGGTGAGTGGTAGAGTTGTCCATGGCTTTTTCTTGCCTTTGGTCAGTACTTTGGTGAACCCTCCAGACATCTGATAACATATTTCTTGGAGCAGGAGTTTGTCTGTCGCAAACTCGGGCAGTGTGTGAGGGGCTTTGAGGGACTCGAACACTCTGATAGTAGTAGATTCGGTATCCAGGAACCAATGGGCTACCTGAGTTATTGTTTCCATTGCCCACCAGGAAATGCAAGGAGCCTCCGTCCCGAATAATATGTGATAGAGGGTTGGGATAAAAATATCTGATATTGACTCCATATCTTGCTTGTACCAGGAGTACCAAAACACCCTGAGATGCTTATGAATCGGGCCGCTTTTCTCTGCTTCCCAGTTCTGTGCCCATCCGTTGAAGCTGCACCTTGCACAGATTTCATCTAAAAGGTACGAAGCCATGTAAAAATCGGATGCAAAACCGTCGTCAGGGGAAAGTGTTGCGTTGATGTTATATTTTAGGGCTGCCATAATTACATTGGCCCAATTAAAGCGGGTGCCATGTACTATGATGGCATACATGAGACAGACCCATGTACCACTGAAATAGGTCGCATCCGGGCAGCCATACATTTTGCACAGCATTGCGACCACAAGTTTGTATGTCGTTCTGAGGCCTTGCATTGGATATTCTTGGTCCTTTTTAACCCAGAAATTATTCAGTTCTTTCCACCATCCTTTGAAAATCTCGGGTATGGGCACGACATCGGTGGCACACCATTCTTCATTGAGTTTCTTCTCCCTGGCAGGAAATATGTAATAAAACTTGGCGTCTTGTCCTCTTAGAGTAGCCACAACAACCCTGGCATGATCCCATATAACCCTGTTCTCGGGATCGACTCTTTGCAAGATCTAGTCTACAATATTTGCACAAGGGAATACTGGCGGGTGGGCTCCTGTGTAATGCAGCTTAGACTATTTTATCTGTATATATACCTGCCTATCTAAAAGGTCCTCTGGGAAATCAAGTTTGGTGAATTCCTGGTATATTTGGTACCAGGTCATGCTGTCTCCCTGGCCAAAGGTACATACTGAGTCTCCATACATGGGGGCATGGGAAAATTGTAACTCTTCTTCTTCCACAACTTCCACCCCAGAACTTTTGTTCCTCTTTTGGACTACTAAGGGACCCATGTCGCTTGAGGCTAACGAGATGGATACGCAACTTAGCTATGCTTCAATATTACCTGGTATTGTTAGAAAACCATCCCACGATAAGACAGACTTCATATTAATAATAACAGGGCTATCTATGACAAAGTATGGCCAAAGGAATGGGGAAAAATATGACCTAGTGACCAGGTCGCTGGGTCGCTAGGTCGCACAGGGGTGCATTCAATAAAAAATGCGAATTAGCGACCTGGCGACCAGGTCACCGGGTCACTGGCTCGCTGATTGATCAATTTGCAAGGAAATGCGACTTAGCGACCTGGAGACCTGGTGACTGGATCACTGGGTTGCTTGGTCACTTGGTCGTTCAATTTGAAATGAGATACGACTTAGTGACTTAGCGACCTGTGACTGGGTCGCATGGTCGCAAGGTCGCAGAGTCGCACTGGGCCTCAGATGGGGAACATGGATGGGCTGAGATCAGAAAGAATAGATCTAGAATATAAGCATGCCAGGGCTCATGGGAAGCAATCCTATGGTAATAATGAAGATTTGAAGAGTATCGGTGAGGTAAAAGGGGAGAAATAGGTAGTCATAATAAGCAAAAATCAGGAGGAAATGACAACTTACCCGAAAAAAACGCATTCCAGTCAGACTGTCAGAGGCGTTTTCCTTCTTCTTCGCGCGAGTGAAATGTGACCTAGTGACCTTTCTATATATAAAGAGTTCGAATGTGTGCGCCATAAATGTGGGTCTCTAGGTTGCAAAATTCATAAATTATGGGTGGTGCGACCTTGCGACCTGGGGGTCACGAGGTCGCCAAGTCACAAAGTGACAAACTACGAAATTTTCTTGGTTTGCGACTCAGCAATCCCGTGACTAAGCGACCTGGGTCACTGGGTCGCAAGGCCGCATAATCAAAAAATGACTAAACTTGCAACTTGGAGACCTAGAAAAAAAGATTTAGGTTTGACCTCATCTTGCCAAATTAGGGGATCAAAATTTTGAAAAGGGGGAAAAATTTAGAGGGTGTTGTAGCAGCTACAAAAAATGGCGATTCACTGGTAGAGTCCAAAATATCTACTGATGATTTATCTTTGTGGGGGGGGGGGGGGAGGGCCTTAGCAGGTTGTTCCTTTCACCCTTAGGTTTCCATGATTTTTTCCTTTTGTACCTTGCGAAGTTGCTTCGCTTGCTTGCCTGTTTAGGTGTTGGTTGACCGAGCTTTTACTTCTGGATTTTGGACCGAAAGGGTTGGAGCACTTCAGGGATTTCCAGGATCTGGTATAGTTATTTCGTCCTTATTGTGTTGCTCCGCTGCCTGCGAACCTCGCGGTCCCGGTGGAGTCACTGCCTAGGATTCACAGATGTTTCTCTGCCACCGACGAGCCTGGTTAGTACCCCGAAAGAGTCGTCGCATCGCCTCTCTACACAGGAAGCCTTTCTAAATTTTTTACCCTTTATTGGTGTGCTACTGCACTTATTTTCAATGTGCTCAAGGCACTTATTTAGATGTGCTCAGGGCACTTATTTGATAGAAGAAATTTTTGCTGGGCGGATAAAGGATCCCAACTTATTTTACTTGCAAGAGAGGTTGCTCCTAGACTGTATGAGGACTTTAGGTTTTTCCCGGATATCCTTGCATCACCAAAAGTTAGCCATGTTCCCTTTTAGTGTAGTTTTCGCTTTAACCAACTTTCTTTTCACAGACACCCTTTCAAGCTTGCTAGGTGAGCTATGTATGCTTAGTAGCTCGGACTAGGTCATGTTTTACCTTTGGGTGTCAATCATAGAAAAGCTCCTACCACCTTTTGTGATTTTCAGGAAATACTTTTCATCAACACAGATCCTGGCGCAGCATGCAAATTGCATGACTTCTACAATGCCTTCCGCCTTTTGAAGTTCTTAGGACACTTTTACTAAGGCGTTGATTGAATAAGTGCTTTTATTGCGAGAAATAAAAAATCGAGAACTAAAATAAAAGAAAACAACAAAATATGGTACAGGGGTGATGAAAACCCTCCTAGGGCCATTAAGTGAAGTAGTGCTTGAGGTCATGCTCGTTTACTAGGAGGACCTCGATTCTTCCCTCTAGAGTTTGCAATCTGAAAGTGTGGGAACCTAGCTTCTATTTAATCTGGAATAGACCTGTCCAAAGGGCTTGGAATTTGGAATGTTTCCCTTTCTCCTTGTGAGATTTATCCCATTTAAGAACAAGGTCTCCTACTTCGAAAATTTTATTCCCAGCAGACCTTTTACCAAATCATCTCTTAATCTGACTTTGGTGGATGGCGAATTTTTCTCGGGTTTTTTTCCTTTCCTCCTCCAGTTTAAATAATGTGTCGATTTTTGCTTGCAAGGTGGGGCATGCAGTGCCATGGGTCTCTTGGGACAACTGGAGGGCTGGGAGAGATAGGTGGAGAGGAAGGATGGCCTCTTTTCCATTTACAAAAAAAAATGCGAAGGTGTCGAGCGAAGATTTGGGTGTGACCCGATCAGCCCAAAGGGCATTATGGAGGGCGTTATGTTAGTTTTGTTGGTGGGACAACAGGGTATTTTTGATGATGCGGATAAGGTTCTTATTACTCGAATCGGCTAACCCATTCCCTTGGGGGTAATAGTTTGCAGAGTTTTTAAGTACAATACCATTTTCCAAAGAAAAATCATACAACTTGAAAAATGAAAAATAAGTTGCATTGTCAAAAACAAGGGAGGTTGGAATGCCAAACCTGGTCATGATACAATGAGTGAAAAACTCTATTACCTCTTGATCATTGATTTGGCATAGTGGTATCGCTTCAATCCACTTGGTGAAATAGTCAGTAGCGGTAAGGATATACCGGTGTTGCTTGGAGGAGTGCGGTAATATTTCTCTAATCACGTCCAACCCCCATTGTTGAAAAGGTTCCTTTACTGCCACCGACTATAATGGAGCAGCTGGCCATGTTCCCCAGTTGGTGAATTTTTGACATTGAACACACTTCCGGACATACGCATGAGCATCCTCGAAGAGGGTTGGCCAATAGTAGCTAGTGCGCATGATTTTGTGGGCATTGGTATCACCAGCATAATGCCCTCTGGCTGGTCCATCGTGTAGTTCAGTCAGGATGCTTTGTGCTTCATCCTGTTCCAAGCAGTGTAGTAGGACTCCATTATAATATTTATAGAAAATTTTTCCTTGTACTAACTGGTAGGATGCAGCTGTTAGCCTTATTTCCCATTTCTGTCGAGCAGTTAAAACAGGATCCATAACACCATGGGCCAAATATTTAAAAATGTCAGAGTACCAAGAAAGTTTTCCATGATGAGGCACATTTTCAATCTGATACATGTCGATTTCTTGCTCCCAGCATTCTTCTTCGCACCCACGTGAATTTCCAGCCTCCGTGGCCATTTGGCAGATTCCTTGACCTTTGATAGTATGTGTCGGTTTGAACTCCAGGTCATACTCTTGGAGACATGTCATCCAGTTTCCTCGTCTTTCGCCTAGATCTTGCTGCACAAAAAGTGAGCAAACAGCTGGGTGAGGGACGAACACCGTGACATGGTTCTTCAAGAAGTATGGCCGGAAATTCTTGACCGCTTTGTACACTGCGTAAGTCTGCTTGTCAATCTCGGGGTAATTCAGTTCAGCACCTTGCAAACTTGCACTCATGAATGATATGGGTCGTTCATTGTTGTTAGCATCTTTCTATGTGAGGACATCTGTGAGTGATGAATTCGAGGCAAAGTTATATAAGCTGAAATCTTTGCTGAAGTCTGGACTTTGGAGGGATGGTGCTTCTACAATGGCCTGCTTGATCTTATCAAATGCTTCCTTCTCGGGTGGATTCCATTTGAAACTTGCATTCTTTTTAATCATCCCTTGCAAAGGCCTGACTATGTGGGAAAAATCTGATATGAATTTCTGTACAAAGCTGATTTTCCCAAGGAAGGATTGCATGGCCTTTTTTCTACTAGGAGGTGGAATCTGGGCGATGACCTTCACTCGCTTGGTATCTACAACTATATCATTCCTTTTTATGATATGACCCAGAAAATTCCCCACGGACACAGGGAAGACACTTTTCTTTGGGTTGAGTGAGATCCCATACTTTCTGCATCTTTCGAAAATCTGCCTAAGGTGACATAAGTGATCGCTTATGTGCTTTGAAAACATGGTGACATCATTCAAGTATACTACCACACTTTGTCCTATTAGACCTCATAAAGCTATGTCCATAGCCCATTGAAATGTCGCCCCAGCATTTATCAATCCAAAGGGCATGCACCTAAAAGCGAAAGTCCCCCATTTAGTCTGGAACATAGTTTTTAATCTATCGAGTTCTGCTACCAGTACTTGGTTATACCCGAAAAAACCATCCAACAACGAGAACATCTCTGATCCGGATACATCTTGTAGTATCTGTTCCCTAGGGGGAACTGGGTAGTTATGTTTGTCTGAGGCTCTGTTTAGATTTCGGAAATCCACGCACAAATGGATCTCACCGGATTTTTTTCTGTACCGGAACCAAATTCAATACCCAAGTGGAGTGTCGGACTTTGAATATTATGCATGCATCCAACATATTCTTAAGTTCTTTGTGAATAATTGGTTCCAGCATAGGGTGCACTTTTCTTAGCTTTTGCCGGAAAGGCTTCACTCCTTCCTTCATAGGGATCACATGCTGAATAATTCGAGTGTCATAAGTACGTAGTTCATCATATGTCCAAGCGAACATGTCTCGATATTTTTGGAATAGTTTGGTGAAATCTTGCCTCTCCTGATCAGAACAATCCTTCCCGAGGTTGATGAACTTCGGGTCCTTATCTGTTCCTAATTTTACCTATTGATGTGCCAGAGTGGAGCTTTGTACTTTAATGTTGGGGGGTCCATGGAAACGGCTCTGCAAATCAAACAATTTTTCAAGCGACACTATTCCCTTGCGTATGGGATTTTCCTTGCGTTTCTATTGTTCTTCCTGCAAGGCTTGATCATGGTCCGCTTCTTCTATCACTGCGTCTTTGAACACCTCGGTGTTAAGCATGAATTCAAGTACCTGTTGGTCATCATCAAAGACGCATAATTTAGTGATGTTATCTGGCACGGATGGTTTATACACTATTTCAATAGAAAAACCATCCCTTAGAGGGGTGAACCTAGCAGCAACGTTAGCTAGAGTATCAACTGCCGCATTATGCATCCTAAGCACAGATTTAATACCAAACGCATAAAAAACATAAATTAAATGCCATACCTCTTGTTGTTAATCTTTCAAGTGTGGAGATAAGCAATGGATGGTATTGCGTACCTGGCGAGTGATGATTTTGGAATCTCCGATAAGCTTTAAGCATTTCACCTTTAGGTCCAATGCTTTTTTGAGTCCGAGGACTAAGGCCTCATATTCGGTGGTATTGTTGGTGCATTGAAATTCTAGCTGGCATGAGATCAAAAAATTGTTCTTTTGGGGGCATAACAAGATGCAGCCCGCACCTGCTCCGTCATGCATCTTGGAGCCATCATAATACAAGGTCCATATATCGTCTTCTGGTTTCTCTGGAACCGTGGGATGGGGAGAGATTTTAGTTTGGTTTATGATGGGTACAGCTTGGTCTTCAGTGATGAGCATTAGTTCTAATTGGAGATCTGGGTTTACCGAGGATTGAGGAGACGGTAACATCCGAAGATGGCATCTAACAAACACACACCGAGCTCTTCTTGGGAAAATCTAACAGGTTCATTGGTAGCATCCAATTCGGTCACAGTATGTTTCATATAAGGTTCACTCTCAATTCTGATTTGGTTGTTTTGACCCTTGTAGGGAATCCATAGGTGAGGCCAATCGGTATCAAAGTACCCTTGTAGCTTACTGGACCAGTCTCTGCTCAACAAGAGACCGTAGGCTTCCGAGATGTCTACGACTACTATGTATATGCACTGGTGGACTCTAGAGTCGGAAGATAGGTGGATGATGACATTATTTAGTTCACATACAGTGGGCACTTGCGATTTGTCGAGCTGAATAATCCTAGCATCAGTTTTCTTCAGGCGAATTTTTAACTTATTGTAGACAGACAAAGCATGACATTTGTGGATGCACCGGAGTCGACCAGGAAGTTATGAACGTTAACTTGAGGCATTGGCGAAGGCTTTGAGAATAAGATCCTGTTGGTTGGTGATGCAGGCGAGATCATAAAGAGAGATGTTGGCTCTAGTTTTCTTCATGTCCTCAACAATGTTGTAACCAGAAACAGAGTGTGGAATAGTCTCGATGGGGGTTTTGGGTGACCCTACTGGCAGTTTTCTCTTTTGGTTTGTTTGGGTGTTGCTAGGAGTGGACTTCTCAGGAATAGCAGCTTGGTGCTCATTCCCTGGGGGTAAGATTTTCCTTAAGAAGGCCCTCCTCTTCTCTTCGAAGGACTATTCAGGAACTGGTCCTTCGCTTCTTAGGCCATAGTTTCACACAGGTTTGGCTTTAGGATCATCGGCCACGTTAATGTCGGTGATGGTATGGGTGCTTTCCCCACGAATCATATCAAATGCAAGGATGGTAGATCGTGGTTCTTCATCTGGGGGCAGGTTTTCTTCATTGTCTGAGACATCATCTTCGCCTGCTTCCCCTAGGGTTCGATCGTCTAAGAGATGATTGACTATCGCAGTCATGTTGCCAATCCATTGGGGGCATGTATTCTCGGAGTGGGTGGCCTGGTGGAAAGAAAAAAAATTATCTTTTCCGATTTCTTCCACATTAAGAACATAAATTGTGTTTGATGGGGGCTAGCTAATTGTGGGGGTATTCTTTCTGAAAAAAGTCTTTTGCATCTTGGTGCTAGTAGCAAGTTCAATGCATTTTCTCTTTAGATCAAAGACTTCATTGCTTAATAACTTAAGGGACTTTGCTATACCTTCGAAGTCAAAAGTATCTTTGTCCTTATCCCCGGTTTTGAATGTGGAAGACTGGTTCCTTTTCAAGGTAGGTTTATGATCCTCTCGACCTTCATGGTCGATTACCCCTATGGAAAGCATGTCCTTTTCTACGGCAAGGGCAGTGGCGTAATTTGCTACAAGGGTAGCCCTAGCCTTGCGCTTTACGAATACGATGATGTCTTTGGGAAGAGCCTTTGTGTAGTAGTCTATAGTGATGGAGTCATCCAATGCCAAGTTGGGGGGAATTTGTTTAATATGGTAGCAAAATGTTGATTAAAATCTCTGAACTTCTCTTTCTTTTGGCATTTGAGTGTACTCAACTTCGTGAGGAGCATGGAGGGGGTCTTGTCCTCCGAAAACTTCTCAAGGAAAGTGCAATGGAATTGATCCCATGAAGTTATGGAAGCACTTGGGAGAGACCGATACCAAGAGGCTACTTTGTTCCCAAGGGTATGGGGAAAAAGATGGCAGGCGATATCATCTGCTTGGACTCTCATCATTTGCAGTGAAAGGTAGAAGTTTCTTATGTGGTCTTCAGCCAGCGTGCCTTTCTCAGGGTCAAACTTGGGAAGGTGTTTTTAGGGGTGTCTAGGCATGTCATGAAGGGGGCCCTAGAGATCTAATGGATATTGGGCCATCCAAGCAAGCGGTTGTACCCGCCTGGCATGCTCGTTCCATATTTCTGACTCAGATTCACTTCACGCACCCGACGCAGATGCTTCTCCTTCATGGTGGGAGTGCTCGTCTTGACGTCCCCTGCGGTTTTCCATATTTCTAATGTTTCTATAATTATATATGGGGACTCTTTTTTGGTTTTGATGGTGGTGGGCGGTATTGTGACCTTGGCCATGGCCTATGTTTCCCCAACCTCTATTTCCTTGGCCCCTATTTCCCTCACCCCCCTGGTGGAATGTGGACTTGGGTGTTGTCATTTTGGGTCCGGTCAGGCTGAGGGCCAACATGGGGTCCATTCATGTCAGTACCTTCCTCTTCTTCTCCTTGGGGCCCATTAATAGGTTCATTATTCTCAATTTTCATTACGAGGTATTCAACCATTAGATTTATCAACTGGAGCAGGGAATTTACAAGGTCACCGTTGCGAGTGAGGTGAGTTGTAGGGGTCCTAGTATGGGTTAGACAACTCATGACTGGAGTGATTTGCAAATATCTGATGAGGTTGCGAGAAATCGGGTGCATAACTCTTAACTAATCCCTGGTAACTTTATAATAAGGAGCCTCCTCCCCTTGGGCATCTTCTAAAGGGAGAGGACCAGTGTTATCGTGTATGGCCTCCCTTTGGGGAGTTTGTAACGAAATATTACTCGTGTGCTAGGAGCCTGCCATAGGCCCTCCTTGTAGCACCAATTCCGTTGACGGGAAAATCTATCCAGCCAACAGCAGGGGATCTCCCCGGTAAAAATTCCCAACTAGACTCTAAATCATTTGGAATAGAGATCAAGTCCAAGGTGTGGGTTCAGCTACTGCTTAATTCTCCTTTCCTTGGGTCTCAGTAGGACTCTATAAACTAGTGGACACACGCTTATTCGGATGATACAAGACACATGATTGATGAATTAAATGAATATACAACACTATGTGTAGCAAGCTGAATTATAAAGCATGGGGCCAAAGGAAATGCTGTCAACAGCATATCATTAGGGTCATGCTTGTACATTGTTCTAACCACAGAAGAAAAAATTATTTATGGCAGAATACCCTTCACTTCCTTAAATGGTTTTGGTGATAATATAAATGTCAGTAAACAAAGTTATTAAAATTCATTGAAAAAGTGAAATAAATTAGCACCATTAACACATGTTTAGAAAAATATAATAGATAAATGGTGTAATTGGAGACACGGTTTCATTAATAAAAATATGTTAGAAACTGAAAACAGAATACTCATAGTGTTCACACATTGACCAACATCAGATCCAAAAATGGAGTTAACAAATGTTTGTATCCATACTCAAAAATATGTAGTCCTTCTATACAATGCTCTATATCTCTATGAGTCCCAAAAAAAAAGTTCCTTTACAATTTCCCAAAGGAGGTATTTATAACACAGTAATTTCCCTTTGGGCTTCCAACTTTTCGCCTTCCGAACTATTGGGCTGCCCTGCGACCTGGTGGATTTTGCGACCTACCACCTGGTGGATCCTGTGACCTACAACGTGACGGATTCTGCGACCTATGACCTTATTTGTTCTGCAACTTGTGCAATGCCTCAATCATTTTACGAGCTAAGTGATTTCTAGGTCGGGAACGATCACTTGTACCTGGTCTCAGAGGTAGTTCTGCCATGTTTGATAATCGACAGCAATCAGGGTGACCATAGGTGTGTCTTCCTTTAATCTGCGTATGCATTTGAGTGCATTTGGAATCAAGGTATTTCTTTTGCTATTAATCTGATTTGACAAGGATGCCAACTTAGTGTAGATTTGCACCGGTGTCACAATAATTTGGACTAGATTTTCCCTTGATGCCTGTAGATATCAGGAAGTTGTTGCTGGCTCGATGGGTTGCATGAAGGCTTTGATATCTTGATCGATTTGTTGCCAAGTCATGTCTTCACTCAGAGGGCCGAGGGGAGGAATGTGATGTAACTCAGCCATTGATTCTATGCGATTGATCAAGTGATCATATGTGGTCATCACCTTCTCCAGATATTTGACTAGATTTTCCTTAGATTGTACCCCGATTCGGATCTGAGCCTTATCATTCTGGGTACCGATCCAATCCCTCTTCGGAAAGGTAGCTAGATCTTGTGGGTATGCATTGGACCATTCTAGGATGCGATCTAAAGAAGTGCATGCCTCTTTAAGCTGGGCATTCTTTTTCTTTGTTTCAGCCTGAGCCTTCAGTAGTGGTGCAACAATTTGCTTTATAGAAAACATCTCTCTGTAGACCTGCCTTATAGTGACTTCTAATGTGACCACCTCTCCTTGGGTGGTCAATGCTGCTTCATTTGAGGAAGTGCTGTGAGCCTGCAGCTACTGTACCTCTTCTTCCAATGCTTTCTTTTCCAGCTCTACCTTGGCTTTTTTCTGCTTCGAAACCTGCAACATGTTCTGTAAGTCCAAAATTTCTTTGCTCATCCTCCTAACATTATCCTTAGTGGTAGTTGTAAACATTGTGCCAGCTAAGGCGATCATTACTGGATTTTTCTGAGTGTCTAGTACAATATCCTTGCTGGTGGTAGCTGTGAGAGGTCTAGTGCGGTCTCGCGCTAGGCATCTCCTCTTTTCTTGCCGAATCTTATGTGAGTATTGGTCATAGGAGATCCTGGTAAGATCAAATACTTCTTCATCTTATCCAACAGCAACGCCCAACTCTCAGAGGGCAATGTGAGTTGTACTCACAGGGATCGTTTGAAGCATCTCGATATTAGTATCAGGAAGAGGTGTCTTGCTGCCCTCTGCCTCTTCGGTTTCCTTGTCTTTTTCCCTCCTATCTTCTTCCTCCTTCCTTCTTTTTTCAGCCGCCAGTCTGTCCTGCTCTTCCTTTAAGAGTCGTTCAGCTTTCGCTTTATCTTGGCTTTCCTTTAACCAGTGTTCGCTTTCAGCCCTCTCTTGCTCCTCTTTCCTTTTCCTCTCTTCTTCTTTCTTCCTCTGCACTTCCTCTTTCCTTTTGCGGGTTTCTTCTTTCTTCATCTTTTTTGGGTCATATTTTACTTGCTTCCCCTTCTTTTCCTATTCTTCTTAGGCCTTCTCTTCAGCCTCCTTCTGAGCTTTAGCCTCTCTTTCTAATTTCTGGGCCACGAGATCGGGTGATGTATCTATAGTTGTCCCCTTGGATGATGAAGCTCCACCTGTGGTCTGTGCTCTTTCTTTTAAGGTCTGGTCGTCTTGGCCTTCCTGACCTTCATGATTGACAGATTCATCTGGGGCATACTCCCTATCTTTATTGTACCAGTTTCGGATTGTCTTCAGTGGAGCAATCAGTGTGTTGATAGCTCCACTTCAATTTGGCTCATTTTCAATGTGTGGGGACGATCCTGTTAGGGTCATACGTCTGGTTTTCCAAAGTGGGAAAATGGAATCCTTTCATCTGCTCGGTTTATGCCTCCACCTCTTTGAAATTTTTAACTGTATAGGCACTGATGGTGAGTGGTAGAGTTGGCCATGGCTTTTTCTTGCCTTTGGTTAGTACTTTGGTGAACCCTCTGGACATTTGATAGCATATTTCCTGGAGCAGGAGTTTGTCTGTCGCAAACTCGGGCAGTGCGTGAGGGGCTTGGAGGGACTCGAACACTCTTATAGTAGTAGATTCTATATCCGGGAACGAATGGGATACCTGAGTTATTGTTTCCATTGCTCGCGAGGACATGCAAAGAGCCTCTATCCCAAATAATTTTCGATAGAGGACTGGGATAAAAAGATCTAATATTGACTCCATATCTTGCTTGTACCGGGAGTCCCAAAACACCCTGAGATGCTTATGAATTGGGCCTCTTTTCTCTGCTACCAAATTGTGCGCCCATCCATTGAAGCTGCACCTTGCACAGACTGCATCTAAAAGGTACGAAGCCATGTAAAACTTGGATGCAAAACCATCGTCAGGGGAAAGTGTTGCATTGATGTTAGATTTGAGGGTTGCCATAATTACATTGGCCCAATTAAACAGGGTGTCGTGTACTGTGATGGTGTACATGACACAGACCCATGTACCACTGAAATAGGTCGCATCCAAGCGGCCATACATTCTTCACAGCATCGCGGCCAAAATTTTGTATGTCGTTATAAGGCGTTGCGTCGGATATTCTTGGTCCTTTTTAACCCAAAAATTCTTTGGTTCTTTCCACCTTCCTTTCAAAATCTCAGGTATGGGCACGACATGGGTGGTACACCATTCTTCGTTGAGTGTCTGCTCCGTGGCAGAAAATCTGTAATACACCTCGGCATCTTGTCCTCTCAAAGCAACCAGAGCATCCCCGGCATGATCCCATATAAACCAATTCTTGGGATCGACTCTCTGCAAGATCCAGTCTACAATATCTGCATAAGAGAATGCTAGCGGGTGGGCTCCTACGTAATGCAAATTGGATTGTTTTACCTGTATATATACCTGCCTATTTGGAAGGTCCTCTGGGAAATTGGGTTTGGTGAATTTCTAGTATATTTTGTACCAGGTCATGCTGTCTCCCCAGCCAAAGGTACATACTGAGTCTCCATACATGGGGGCAGGGGAAAATTGTAACTCTTCTTCTTCCACAACTTCCACCCCCGGAATTTTGTTCCTCTTTCGGACTGCTGAGGGACCCATGTTTCTTGAGGCTGACGAGATGGATACGAAAATTATTTTTTCTTCAATATTACCTGGTATTGTCAGAAAACCATCCCACGATAAGATAGACTTCATATTAATAATAACAGGGCTATCTTTGAAAAAGTATGGCCAAAGGAATGGGAAAACCTGTGACCTAGCAACCTTGAGACTAGGTCGCTGGGTCACACAGGGTTGCGTTCAATAGGAAATGCGACTTAATGACCTGGCGACCGAGTCGCTAGGTCGCTGGGTCATCGATTGATCAATTTGCAAGGAAATGCGACTTAGCGACCTGGCGACCTGGCGACCGGGTCGCTAGGTTACTTGGTCACTTGGTCTTTCAACTTGAAATGAGATGTGACTTAGCGACTTAGCGACCTGCGACTGGGTCGCATGGTTGCAAGGTCACAGAGTCGCACTGGGCCTCGGATGGGGAACATGGATGGGCTGAGAGCAGAAAGAATATATTTGGAATACAAGCATGTCAGGGCTCACGGGAAGCAATCCTATGGTAAGCATGAAGCTTTGAAGAGTATCAGTGAGGTAAAGGGGGAGAAACTGGCAATCATAATAAGGAAAAGGTAGGAGGAAACGACAAATTACCAGAAAAAAATGCGTTCCAGTCGGACTGTCAGTGACATTTTATTTCTTCTTCGCGCGAGTGAAATGTGACCTAGAAACCTTTCTATATATAAAGAGGTCGCACGTGTGCGCCATAAATACGGGTCACTAGGTTGAAAAATTCATAAATTACGGGTGGTGCGATCTCGTGATGTCGGGGTCACGAGATCGCCAAGTCGTAAAGTCACAAACTATGGAATTTTCTTAGTTTGCGACTCAACAATCCCACAACTCAGCGAACTGGGTTGCTGGGTTGCAAGGTTGCGTAATCAAAAAATGAAGAAACTTGCAACTTGGACACTTAGAAAAAAATATTTAGGCTTAACCTCATCTTGCCGACTTAGGGGCTCAAAATTTTGAAAGGGGGGGGGAATTTGGAGGGTGTTGTAGCAGCTACAACAAATGGCGATTCACTGGTAGAGTCCAAAATCTTTACTGATGATTTATCTTTGTGGGGGGGGGAGGGGGCCTTAGCAGGCTATTCCTTTCACCCTTAGGTTTCTATGATTTTTTTTTTTTGTACCTTGTGAGGTTGCTTCGCCTGCTTCCCTGTTTAGGTGCTAGTTGACCGAGATTTTACTTCTAGATTCCAGACCGAAAGGGTTGGAGCACTTCAGGGATTTCCAAGATCCGGTATAGTTATTTTTTCCTCATTGTTTTTCTCAACTTCCTATGAACCTCGTGGTCCCAGTGGAGTCACTGCCTAGGAGTCACGAATGTTGCTCCGCTGCCGGCAAGCCTGGTCAATACCCCGACGAAGTCGTCGCATCGCCTCTCTGCACAGGAAGCCTTTCTCAATCCTTTACCGTTTATTGGTGTGCTACTATACTTATTTTAAATGTGCTCAAGGCACTTATTTAGATGTGCTCAAGGCACTTATTTGATAGAGGCAATTTTTCCTGAGAAGATGAGGGATCTCGACTTATTTTACTTGCAAGAGAGGTTTCTCCTGGTCTGTATGAGGACTTTATGTTTTTCCCAGGTATCCTTGCATCACCCGAAGTTAGCCCTGTTCCCTTTTTAGTCTATTTGCCGCTTTAACCAACTTTCTTTTCACAGACACCCTTTCAAACTTGCTAGGTGATCTATCTGCGCTTAGTAGCCTGGACTAGGTCATGTTTTACCTTTGGGTGTCAATCACAGACAAGCTCCTGCAACCTTTTGTGATTTTCAGGAAATAATTTTCATCAGCATAGATCCTGGCATAGCATGCCAATTGCGTGACTTCTACAATTCCTTCTACCTTTTGAAGTTCTTAGGAAACTTTTACTAAGGCACTGATTGAATAAGCGCTTTTATTGTGGGAAATGAAAAACCGAAAACTAAAATAAAATAAAACAACAAAATATGGTACAGGGGTGGTGATGGCCCTCCTAGGGCCATTAAGTGAAGTAGTGCCTGAGGTCATGCCCGTTTACTGGGAGGACCTCGATTCTTCCCTCTATATTTTGCAATCTGAAAGTGTGGGAACCTAGCTTCTCTTTAATCTAGAATGGACCTGTTTAAAGGGCTTGGAATTTGGAATGTTTCCCTTTCTCCTCGTGAGCTTTATCCCATTTAAGAACAAGGTCTCCTACTTCAAAAATTTTATTCCCGGTAGACCTTTTATCAAACCATCTCTTAATCCGACTTTGGTGGATGGCGAATTTTTCTCGGGTTTTTTGCCTTTCCTCCTCCAGTTTCAATAATGTGTCGATTTGGGCTTGCAAAGTGGGGCATGGGTGCAATGGGTCTCTTGGGACAACTTGAGGGCTAGGAGAGATAGGTGGGGAGGAAGGATGGCCTCTTTTTCATATACAAGAAAAAATAGGGAGGTGTCGAGCGAAGATTTGGGTGTGACCCAATCAGCCTAAAGGGAGTTATGGAGGGCGTTATGCCAGTTTCGTTGGTGGGAAAATAGGGTATTTTTGATGATGTGGATAAGGTTATTATTAGTCGACTCGGCTAACCCATTCCCTTCGGTGTAATAATTTGTAGAGTGTTTAAGTACAATACCATTTTCCAAATAAAAATCATACAACTTGAAACATGAAAAATAAGTTGCATTGTCAAAAACAAGGGAGGTTGGAATGCCAAACCTGGTCATGATACAATGAGTGACAAACTCTATTACCTCTTGATCATTGATTTGGCATAGTGGTATCGCTTTGACCCACCTGGTGAAATAGTTGGTAGCGGTGAGGATATACCGGTGTTTCTTGGAGGAGTGCGGTAAGATTTCTCCAATCACGTCCAACCCCCATTTTTGAAAAGGTTCCTCTACTGCCACTGACTATAATGGAGCGGTTGGCTGTATTCCCCAGTTGGTGAATTTTTGACATTAAACACACTTCCGGACATATGTGTGAGCATCCTTGAAGAGGGTTGGCCAATAGTAGCCAGCGCGCATGATTTTGTGGGCAGTAGTATCACCTGCATAATGCCCTCCGACTGGTCCATCGTGTAATTCGGTCAGGACGCTTTGTGCTTCATCATGTTCCAGGCAGCGTAGTAGGACTCCATTGTAATGTTTCTTGAAAATTTTTCCTTGTAATAACTGGTGGGATGTAGCTTTCAGCCTTATTTCCTATTTCTGTCGAGCAGTTAAAATAGGATCCATAACACCATGGGCCAAATATTTCAAAATGTCAGAGTACCAAGAGAGGTTTCCCTGCTAAGGCACATTGTCAATCTGATACATATTGATTTCTCGGTCCCAGCATTCTTCTTCACACCCACGTGAATTTGCAGCCTCTGCGGCCATTTGGCAGAGTCCTTGACCTTTTATAGAATGTGCCGGTTTGAACTGCAGGTCATACTCTTGGAGACATGTCATCCAGTTTCCTCATCTTTTGCCCAGCTCTTGCTACATGAAAATTGAGCGAACAACTGGGTGAGGGACGAACACCGTGACATGGTTCTTCAAGATGTATGGCCGGAAATGCTTGACTGCTTTCTATACTGTGTAAGCCTTCTTGTCAATCTCAGGGTAATTCAGTTCAGGACCTTGCAAACCAGCACTCATGAACGATATGGGTCGTTCACCATTGTTAGCGTCTTTCTGTGTGAGGACAGCCACGAGTGATGAATCTGAGGCAAAGTTATATAAGCTGAAATATTTGCTGAAGTCTGGGATTTGGAGGGATGGTGCTTCTGCAATGGCCTGCTTGATCTTATCAAATGCTTCCTTCTGGGGTGGATTCCATTTGAAACTTGCATTCTTTTTAATCATCCCTTGAAAAGGCCTGACTATTTGGGAAAAATTTGATATGAATTTCCGTACAAAGTTGATTTTCCCAAGGAAGGATTGCATGGCATTTTTGCTACTAGGAGGTGGAATCTGGGCTATGACCTTCGCTTGCTCGAGATCTACAAATATACCGTTCCTGGTTATTATATGACCCAGCAAATTCCCCTCGGACACAGCGAAGACACTTTTCTTTGGGTTGAGTGAGATCCCATACTTTCTACATCTTTCAAAAATATTTCTGAGGTGACGTAACTGATCGCCTCTGTTCTTTGAAAACACGGCAACGTCGTCCTAGTATACTACCATGCTTTGTCCTATTAGAGCTCAGAAAGCTATGTCCATAGCCTGCTGGAATTTCGCCCCAACATTTATCAATCCAAAGGGAATGCACCTAAAATCGAAAGTCCCCCATTTAGTCCAGAACGTAGTTTTTAATATGTCGGGTTCTGCTACTAGTACTTGGTTATACCCAGAAAAACCATCCAACAACAAGAACATCTCCGATCTGGATACGGCTTGCAGTATCTATTCCATAGGGGGAACCGTGTAGTTATCTTTGTCTGAGGCTCTGTTTATATTTTGGAAATCCACACACAAACGGATCTCACTGGATTTTTCCCGTACCGGAACCAGATTCAATACCCAAGTGGAGTGTTGGACTTTGAAGATTACGTGTGCATCCAAAAGCTTCTTAAGTTCTTTCTGAATCATTGGTTCCAGCATAGAGTGCACTTTTCTTAGCTTTTTCTAGAATGGCTTCACTCCTTCCATCATAGGGATCACATGCTGAATAATTTGAGTTTCATAAGTATGCATTTCATCATATGTCCAAGCGAACACGTCTCGATATTTCTGGAACAGTTCGGTTAAATCTTGCCTCTCCTGATCAGATCATTCCTTCCCGAGGTTGACGAACTTCAGGCCCTTATCTGTCCCTAAGTTTACCTGTTGATGTGCCAGAGTGGAGCTCTGTAATTTAGTGTTGGGGGGTCCACGGAAATGGCTCTGCAAATCAAAAAAAAATTCAAGCGACACTATTCCCTTAGGCATGGGATTTTCCTTCTGTTTCTCTCGTTCTTTCTGCAAGGCTTGATCATGGTCCGCTTCTTCTATCACTGCATATTTGAACACCTCGATGTTACGCATGAATTCAAGTACCTGTTGGTCATCATCAAAATGCATAAATTAGTGATGTTATCTGGCACATATGGTTTATACACTATTTCAATATAAAAACCATCCCTTATAGGGGTGAACCTAGCAGCAGCGTTAGCTAGAGTGTCAGTTGTCGCATTATGCATCCTAAGCACAGATTTAATACCAAACGCATCAAAAGTGAAATTAAACGCCATACCTATTGTTGGTAAGCTTTCAAGTGTGGAGATAATAAATGGATGGTATTGCGTACCTGGCGAGTGATGATTTCAGAATCTCCGATAATATTTAAGCGTTTCACCTTTAGGTCCAAGGCTTTTTCGATTTTGAGGACTAAGGCCTCATATTCGGTGGTATTGTTGTTGGATTGAAATTCTAGCCGGCATGAGATCAAAAACTTGTTCTTTCGGGGGTCTAACAGGATGCAGCCCACACCTGCTCCGGCATGCATCTTGGAGCCGTCATAATACAAGGTCCATACATCGTCTTCTGGTTTCTCCAAAACCGTGGGCTAGGGAGAGATTTTAGTTTGTTTTATGATGGGTACAACTTGGTATTCAGTGATGAGCATTAGTTCTGAATGGATTTCTGGTTTTACCGGGGATTGAGGGGATGGTAACATCCGAAGATGGCATCTAAGAAACACATGCCAGGCTCTTCTTGGGCAAACTAACAGGTTCATTGGTAGCATCCAAGTCGGTCACAGTATGTTTCATAGAAGGTTCACTCTCAACTCTGATTTTGTTGTTTCGACCCTTGTAGGGAAGCCATAGGTGAGACCAATCGCCTGTTGACGAGGGAGGGACAAATCAACATTTTTGAGAGTGGCGAAACCCACCACTGGATTCCACTTGGGAACTTCCTCTCCCTTCTTATCGCCATATGACCATGAGGGGAGTGATACCTATGCCAAATTGGGGTTGGTAGGGTCTAATCCCCAGATCAACAGAATATCTTCTGCTTCGGGCTCCACATCCACAAATTCATTTTCATTACCCATAGAGACTAAAAATACAGTAACAAACAGAAACCCCAGACCGAAAAATCCATCCGAAAACAACTGACCACACTAAGACTGCGGATGACCCAGAGGGTAAAAATAGGTCATGAAAGAATAACCGAAGGGAGAAAACCAACCGAAAAGGAAACAAGATGAGGGCCGACAGGCATAAACACACACTCCTAGAGTATAAAAAATAAACCAAACCTAAGACAGACAGAAATTTTACTAAAAAACTCCCACACTTCTCTGACATAATTCAGAAATGAAACGGCCATGAAGACAACAGTGTTATTAAAGTTACCTCCACCGGGAGCAATGGCAGGTAAACCGGAGAGGAAACACTACGCCCCACCAACGACCCAAACTCCACCCACTAGAAAGGCCACCTTCCACGGTAGGAAGAAGATAAATAATGGAAACTAACAAGCATCACCTAGGGAAGCTCCAGAGAGGGAAGCTCAGTCAATAACTCACAAAGAAACCACAGTTGCAAGAGAAAAAAAAAAGTGAAAAATTGGCTTCACGTGAGGGAGGGTTTAATATGCATATGCAGCAACCCAACTAGAAGGCCAGGTGTAAAGAAAACCCAACAGAGAGGTGTCCCTCCCAAAACTCGTGACCCGAAAAACTAGCCATAGTTGTCCCCCATGCCAAGGGCCACCATTCAGTTAGTCAAAGCACCGTTCAAACCTCCAATCATCTTGAGAACAGTGAGAGAAAAAACTAGGGTTAAGTCCGCCATTGTCCTAATAAATGCATTATCAAAAAAAAATAGCAATTTATAAAAAAAAAAGATAAAATGTTGTAAGAAGAAAATAGATATAATAAACATATAACTCAAATTATTAAGTTTGTATAGATTTTAATGTGAATTTATACTATTTTTTAACATATTTTAAGGTGGATTCATTAAATAATAGTAATGAGTTAGTATATATATTGAATTGATTAATTAAAAAGAAATGGCATATGAAATGTATTGTGGTTTTTTAGATTATGGTATTAGTCTTTGGTATTGTAATAAATCCTATTTGCAAGTTTAAAATCCTTATGGTAAAGATGAGGATGTATATATATGTTATGGTAAATTAAGGGTGTATGTATGTTTAACTTATATATTAATTTTAATTTATTTTATTTTTTAAGCATAACCATTTGAACCTTGAATCTCATGGTTAAGACGCCCTTTAAGCTAATAATAATAATAATAATAAAACTCATAATTTAGTAAAATTTTGTAATTTTCTTGAGTTTAAAAATGTGAGTTAAGTGACTTAAGCAATATCATGTATTGATGCATATTTTCCACCAATTTTATTTATATGGTTGAGTTAATAAACAATAACAATTAATACTTCTCACAACTAATAATATTGAAATAGAAAAATGACAAGTACTTGTATATATATATATATATATATATATATATATATATATATATATATATATATATATATATATATATAGATATATATATATATATATCCAAACTAATGAAATGGTCTTTTCCGTACTTTTTATTTTGGGTTAATTTTGTCCAAATCCAGAAAGAGATTTTTAAGAATCACTAGTTAAAGTTGTTTAATTTTCAAATATGCAGTTCCCCAGGTATTTTCTACCCATTTGATTCATTTTCCGTACATTTTTTTTAGTTAATTTTTTCCAAATCCCGAAGAGATTTTTAAGAACCACTAGTTAAAGTTGTTTAGTTTTCAAAGATGCACTACCCCAGGGATTTCTATCCATTTGATTTATATGGCTACGCTAATGATCAATAACAATTAATACTAGTCACAATTAATATAACAATTACTACTTTTCACAACTAATAATATTGAAATATAAAAGTGATAAGTAAATATATATATAGCCAAAATAATAGATTAAATGGTCATTTTACATTTTTTTTTCTTAATTTTGTGGAAATCTCGAAAGAGATTTTTAAGCATCACTAGTTAAAGTTGTTTAATTTTCAAAGATACATTGCCCCAAGGATTTTCTACCCATTTGAGTTATTTGGCTGTGCTAATAATCAATAACAATTAATACTTGTCACAACTAATAATATTGAAATAGAAAAGTTATAAGTACTCTTCAATATATATAGTTAATAATAAATAACAATTAATACTTGTCACAACTAATAATATTTAAATAGAAAAGTAATAAGTACTCTTTAATATAAGGAAAATTAATAGACTAAATGGTCACTTTCCGTAATTTTTTTTTAGTTAATTTTGTCCAAATCCCATAAGAGATTTTTAATAATCACTAGTTAAATTTGTTTAATTTTAAAAGATGAAATGCCTAAGGGATTTTCTACCTATTTGAAAATTCCTTTTAAATCATAAAGATCAAAACATCCCTAAAAAATGGTATTGCGAAGCGAAAATGTCTTTTTATACTAATTAGACAAGGATTATATATATGTGAAAACAAATATTCATTTAAAAACATTTAAAAAATTATTCAAAATTAATAATAAAATGGTTGGGTTTTTAAATATTAAAATTCCAAACTCTCTATCTCTTTATGAGTTTATTTGGAAATATTTTTCATAGTGGAATGATAAATTTCTTAATGAGGTGAAGTGATAATGTGATTTTATATGAGGATTTATGATAAGATAAATGTTTTAAAGAGAAAACAAAATTAAGATATAAATTTAAGTGTAATGTCCTCACCCTAAAGAGAATTTATTTTTACAACTAGCATTATCACTTTGATACAAAAGTAATATTTTCATTTTATTTTATTCTTTTGAGGTTTATTGCATATATATATTTGACTAGGAAATTTGGAATTTCTGAATACCAAACTCTACAAAGGATCTAGAACCTTGACCATATCTCTTCCACATGGAAAAAGTTTCCTTGGAACTAGTGACT
This sequence comes from Pinus albicaulis, assembly GCA_034641835.2. Lineage (NCBI taxonomy): Eukaryota > Viridiplantae > Streptophyta > Pinopsida > Pinales > Pinaceae > Pinus > Pinus albicaulis. The sequence continues at coordinate 1,257,500,534 of CM076581.1, forward strand.
AATCAATGGTGGAATCCCCTCTCCGAATTTCACACAGTTCAACAGTGTAGAGGTTGGAGGTAGATTGATGGCCAAGGTTAATGGAAGGGAGTTAGAGGGTAACTAGCCTCCCCTCCCACACATCCTAGGTCCCTCATTCATCTCATTCATGGTTTCGCATCCCTCCTATGCAATCCTTTTAGGGTTTTTTCAATATCCCCTAGTTTACGATAGTGATAGTTGCCTATTCTTCTCCTTCAGATTGTATGTTTCTTGTGTGGTAAAGTAAGTACACACAGAACATATGCCAAAATATAAACACAAATAGCACAAGTATTTCACATACAAAACACGAGCTTCGACTCTTCTATTAATCAACGAAATTCAATCTCACTCAATCACAATGAATACAATGAACCCAATGAAGGGTATTTAACCTAAATTGACATCCACACACTCACATAACTCAACTTGACCATCACTCACTTAACTAACTCTCTAACTCATTTACCAAATTCATCTATCACATAACCCATCTATCTCAATGCTTACTTAACTGATTATATAACTCTGCATGTAGGAGGTGATAACATATTTTAACACTCCCCTTTAATTACGACCACCAAACTAAAACATTAACTCATGACAACTAAAATATGTTTGCTAGTCTTTGTCTCAGCTAGGCTTACAACACTGAAGTTTATTTTGTGAAACTCAAACACATCTATTGCTAATGGATTTGTAAATATATCAGCCAATTGATCACTAGATTTACAAGGCTTCAAGTGAACTTCTCCATTGCTCACAAGTTCTCTAATAAAATGATATCTAGTATCAATATGCTTGCTCTTTTGACGAAACACACTATTCTTGGATAATGCAATCACTGAAGTGTTGTCACAATATTATTTTTGTTGATCCTTTTTGTTTCTACTTGAGTCCATCCAATACTCGTCTTAACCATACTGCTTGACATACTGTTGATGTTGCTACTACATATTCTGCTGCTATCGATGATAGTATCACAATGGGATGCTTCTTAGATGCCCATGCTATCACACCTGAACCAAGATGGAACACATAACTGGATGTGCTCTTGCGATCATCCAAACTGCCTACAAAGTCACTATCTATGTATCCAATCAAATATTTATTTTCTGTACTTACATACAGTATGCCATAATCTCTAGTTCCTGTTATGTATCTCGAAATTCTTTTTCCAACGCTCCAATTTGTTTCTTTTGGAGTCTCCATAAATCTGGAAATCAAACTCACTCCTTGCATAATATCTGGTTTTGTAGCTGTGAGATACATGAGGCTGCCAACCAAACTTTTGGATAGAATTGGATTGACATATGATCCTTCATCATCCTTACTTAATTGTGTACCTGTTGTAACTGGTGTAGGTACATGTTTTCAATTATCCATCCTTAATATTTTCAGAAAATATATGGCATATTTATTTTGACAAATAAAAATTCCTTTTTCATATTTCTCAACTTCAATTCCAAGAAAATATTTCATGAGACCAAGATCTGTCGTCTCAAATTCTTTTATAGTGGTTTCTTTAAATTCATCTAACTCAATATCACCTGTAAAAATAATATCATCAACACATAAGAAAACAATCAGAATATGTCCATGCTCATTTACCTTTGTGTATAAGGTAGGCTCAATGCTGCTTCTGCAAAATCCATTCTTGATCATGTAGCTGTCAATTTTGCTATACCATGCTCTAGGTGCTTGCTTCAGTCCATAGAGCGCTTTCTTCAACCTGTAAACTTTATCTTCTTTACCTTCAACTTAATATCCTGGAGGCCACTGCACATAAATTTTTTCTTCTAGAATTCCATTCAAGAAGGTTGATTTGACATCCATCTGATATAATTTCCACTTTTTATGAGCTGTTGTCGCTAGAACTACTCTTACAGTATCCAATCTGTCTACCGGAGAAAAATTTTCCCCAAAGTCTATTACCGGTTGCTGCGAGAATCATTTTGCTACAAGTCTTTCTTTAAATATGTCAATATCACCTTTCTCATTCACCTTTTTCTTGTACACCCACTTGACACCAATGAGGTTTTTATCGTTTGGTAAATTAACCAAATCCCATGTATCATTATTTTCAATAGAATCCATCTCTTCATCCATGTCTTGCACCCAATTTTCATCTCTGGTTTCTTCTTAAAAAGAAGAAGGTTGGAATACCAACAATGAAAAATTTGAACTAACATCAAAATCATCATAAATATATTTTAAACTTCTCATATTATTCTTACTATTTCTTGATTCATTACCTGATTGGTCGCTTGGAGAATTTTGGTCTGTTGATTTGCTTGAAGATCCATGTGACTCTGAAATCCTTGGAGTCCTTGCTATTGTGATTCTATTTGGTGTCTTCTCTATTGATTCATGTTACTCATTTTCTTCTACATCATCCTCTTCCATCAATGGTGCTTGTGCATCGGTTGGTGTGTCTATAGTCCCATTCCATGACTCTTGTTCTTTGAACACAAAATCTATGCTAATGATTGTCTTCTTGGTGATAGGGTTATACAATTTGTAAGCTTTCGGCTGCTAACTATAGCTGGTAAATATGCATTTTTCACTTTGATCGTATAATTTTCCTCTTATTTTCTTAGGGACATTTGCATAGGCTACACCTCCAAAAACTCTGAAATGAGATACACTGAATGACATAACTGACCATGCTTCTTCTAGTACTCTGTTCATCACACTCTTTGTGAGATATCTGTTTATCACATAAACAGCACATGCAGTTGCTTCTTCCCAATACTCATTAGAAAAGTGTCTTTCTTTCAACATGCTCCTTTTCATGTTCATGATTGTTCTATTTTTTCTCTCTGCTACACCATTTTGCTGTGGTGTGTATCTGGTTGTAAATTGTCTTCTGATTTCATGTTGTTTGCAGTACTCATGGAATGCTTTCAAATCATATTCTCCTCCACGATCTGATCTCAATACCTTGATCTGTCGATCACTTTGGTTCTCCACTAAGTCTTTTAACTCTTTGAACTTTGAAAAAGTTTCAGACTTTTGCTTCAAGAAGTAAACCCAAGTCTTCCTGTTATAGTCATCAATAAAAGTGAGGAAGTAACAACTTCCACCAATCGACTGTGTCCTCATACGTCCACACAAGTCTGTATGCACCAACTCAAGTGGTTTCTTTGCTCTGTATGAAACTCCTTTCGGAAAACTTTCATGGTGTTTCTTTCCCAAGATGCAACACTCACAAGTGCTAGCAGGTTATTTGATGGGAGGTAATTCTCTGACCATCTGTTTCTGCTGCAACAATCTTAAACCAGAAAAATGCAAGTGTCCAAACCGAAAGTGCCATACCGAGTAATCATTAGAACATGCAGTTGTAAAAGAACTAAATTGATCATTGTAGTTCATAATTAGACGAAAGAGTATGTTCCTCGTCATCTGCACCTTTTCTATCAGCCGCTTGCTTGGGGATTTGTCATAAATAACACACTGTTTCCCCTGAAAGATAACTTTGTATCCTTTCCGCATCAATTGACCAACACTTATCAAATTGTGTTTGAGTCCAGGGACATAATATACCTCTGATATGGTCTTTGGCTCCCTTTTCTTGGTCGCAATGTTGACCACTCCTTTTCCATCTACATCCATAGCCTTGTCAGTCTCCACTTTCCCTCTGTCTTCGCAGATTCATCCAAATTTGCAACCAAATTCTTGTTTCCTTTCATGTGGTTACTGCAACCACTGTCTAATAGCCAAACCTTATCAGAAATTTCATGCATGGTGTTGCATGCTAGGAACATGGAGTTAGTATTCTCTGTACTAACATTAGCTCTCTGATTTCCTTGATTAGCTATCTTCTTCCTGCAATCACAACCATAATGACCAAATTTATTGCAATAATAACATTACACCTTTGATTATTTTGAAAGCTTCTGTTGTTGCTACTTCCACTTTGATGCTCATGCTCTTCTCGTCCATCTCTCTAACCACCATAGCTTCTACCTCATCCTCTGCCTCTTGACCAACCTCTGCCTCGACCTCTTGAAATATAAACTTGAATTTTGAAGGGAGTTTCTAAAGTGAAATCCTTATTTATGTATATCCTTACTTCATCCAATATAAATGATCCCATCAACTCATCAACTATCAGTTTTTCCAAATCCTTGGCTTCTTCTTTGGTTGCTACCACAACATCAAACTTGGTAGACAAAGATCTAAAAACCTTCTCAACCATTGTTCGATCTTTAATATGCTCACCATATATTTTTAACTGATTGACGACAGACATGACCCTATTCATGAAGGAATCAATGTACTATGTCTCCTTCATCTGCATACTTTCAAAATATCTCCTAATATTCTGCAATTTAACAATATTTACTTTGGCCATACCTTGATAGCTTGTCACCAAAGTTTCCCATGCTTCCTTTGCTGAAGAAGTTATCATTATTTTCCGGAACACTACTCGGTCCACTCCCTACTGGATAAGAAGCAATGCTTATGAGTTCTTCCTCTTGTCTTTCATCCATTTTTCCCTGTCTGCATTACTGAGGGCTCTCTGCTCGCCCACGGATCTTGTGATCCTTCCTCAGCTCCGATACCAATTTGTTTGGAAGGCAGATACTATAAACACAAATAACACAAGTATTTCACAGACGAAACATACGAGTTGCAGCTCTTTTATTAATCAAAAAACTTCAATATCACTCAATCACAATGAATACAATGAACTCGGTGAAGGTTATTTAACCTAAATTGACATGCACACACTCACATAACTCAACCTAACCATCACCCACTTAACTGACTCTCTAACTCACTTACCAAATTCATCTATCACATAACTCATCTATCTCAATGCTTACTTAACTGATTTTATAACTCTACATGCGAGAGATAATTACATATTTTAATAGTTTCTTGTTTGGTAAAGTAAGTACACACAGAACATATCTCAAGCTCGAAATCTCATGGTAAAACCATGGTTCCTTTTTTTTCACTTGTTAAAGGTTTATTTCTCACTTAATGTAATTTTCATGGTTCCAGTGTAAATTTGTATGTGTTGACTGTGTAGGGAGAAGAGAGACACCCTCCACTCCATTAGCTCCCTATTGCACACAAGGTTCGACTTTGCCTTTAAAAAAAAATCCGGGTAACCTAATACGACCCCACTAGATTTTGTTACTTGGTTTCTAACCAGTATCGAGGGTTTCCCTTTTCTTTGTCTTAGTATTTCCCAATTAAGGATTTATTCTCTAACATGAATTTCAACTCATTTATTTTGTTTCAGGTGAATTTATTCAGAACCCTAACCTCAATGGGTCTTCCATTTATAAGTGAACTGGGTATGAGACTACTTACAACATGGCACATAATGAGCAGAGCGAAAGATACTAAAGTCAATAAAAAACAAACCTATTTTCAATTTCCCAATTCACCAAGTGTAACTATGTCATTACAATTACTTGTAATATTATCAACTTTGTGGTTCAGTTCCAACTTGGAAATGTTTATGTTAGGTCCCTATATTACTAGTATAGTCCGTTATTGTTGTTAGTGTAACCCCCTTATTGTTATTATTGTACCCTTGTAACCCCCATTTTATTATTATTGTGCCCTTAAATTATTATTGTTAGGTCGGCTAGGATTACATTGTGGCCCACTAGGATTACATTATGGCCCCATGGACTCCTATATATAGAACGAAGGTTTTGTAAATTGGATCATCCAAGAATTGTTCATTTATGTAATGTATTGGAGGTTTCCCCCTCGAAGTGGCTTATTTCTAAGGCATTGATATCTCTTTTCTTCTCTTTTTGAAGCTGGTTTCACAACATTTGGTATCAGAGGCTTTGGATTCTAGGGTTTCGCTACTCCATACAGGTAATCGTGGAATTTTCGCTATAACTTGTTTTCTACGAAGTTTCAGAAGCTGAAATTTTTAGGGTATGAAGCCGAAATCTAGAGGAAGATTTTCTAAAAATTTCAGAGCTTGGTTCGCAATATTTTCAGAGATATGATCTATGGAAGTTAGGTCTTTTTTCAGGCTCCTAAACAGGTCATCATGGAATTTGTGCTATAACGTTTTTTCTACGAAGGTTCAGAATCTGAAATTCATATGGTGTTAATCTGAAATCCTGAGGAATTTTTTCAAAAAAAATTAGAGCTTGGTTCACAATATTTTTGGAGATATGATCTGTGGAAGGTAGTGCTTTTTCAGGCTCCTGAATTTCATCTCAAAGAGGTGATCGTGGGAAATGTTCAATAAATCTCTCTCTGGGCATCGGATTGGAGTGTTGTAAAAATTGGTCGCAAGTACACATACTTTAGTTTCTTCTCTATCAATTTTAGAGACAAAGGACGAAACAGTGATATGTGGCAAGTCGTACAATTTCGCTCTACTGAACCAGTCCATAATTAGGTCATTGTGGGAGATTGGACACAACTTTGTCTTGGAGAATCCAAATCAAGTTAGACCTGTGGAATTCGAAATATAATTCAGAGGGATACATTGGTACCAAAATTCAGATATTGAAGTGCTGCAATCAAAGAGATAATCCAATTTCAATATCGAGCTCGTCAAAAGCAAGAAAAAGGTGTGTATTTTTTTCCGAATTGCATAAGTCTTGTTTGAAGAATCAATTTTAATTGATTCCAAGGGAATATTGTAGAATAGATATCAGTATTGGGTTCTAAAATATGCCCCGTAAAAATAATTCAACACCCATTAAGCCTTCAGAAGGCTCTACTATGACTCATGAAGATGAAGAATTGCAGCATGATCTATCAAAATTACAAGAGCAAGTGCAACAAATTTCACTCTCGCAAAGAGCAACAAAAAATGAAATGGAAGTTTTGAAGAAAGGTGTGGAAGCGAAGATGGATGGCATGGAAGCTAAGATGGAAAACATGAAGAATGATCTAAAAACATACATCGAAGGTTTGACAAAGTTGATACAAGAAATGTTTCCTAATGGTGAAAAGATAGTAGAAGAACCTCATGATGAGGACAAAATAAATGTTAATCGTGATTTCATAAACTCTAATGTTGGCGGGAAGAACCACCATATTCCAAAAATGGATATGAGGAAGTTTGATGGAAAGGATCCTGTAACATGGATACTACAGATGGAGCAATATTTTGATCTCCATAACGTGCAAAACACACAAAAGGTACGCATTCCAACTTTACATTTAGAACAAAATACATTTGTATGGTATCGATGGCTTTGCTCCCGTAAAAGAATTGTCACTTGGTCAATTTTTACGAAGGAAATGATAGAACATTATGAGGATACGAAGAGCAACACATTCTTTAGCCAATTGATAAATCTCAAACAAAAGGGTTTAGTGGGGCAGCACATTGAGGACTTCCAAAAATTGAATATAAGGGTAACTGATATTCCAGAGGAACACAGGATCGATCTCTTCATAGGCACTTTAAAGGATAACATCCAACATGAAGTTCGTGTTTTGGAACCAGATTCATTGGAGAAGGCATTCAGGTTGGCAAGAAAAGTTGAATGTAAAATAATGGCGACAAGGAAGCCTACCACTCAATTCTATAAAGAAGGAAGTGTTGCTACGTCTAGATTTTCACAACCTACAAGGTTGACACCACAACAATTGGAAGAAAAAAGAGCAAAATTGCTTTGCTACAGTTGTGATAGAAAATACACTAAAGGTCATAAGTGTGCTGAGAAGAAATTATTTTACGTAGATTGTGAAGAGGAAGAAGAAAATGAACAAGAAGATGATATACACTAGGAACCAACCCTAGAAGAGGAAGAAATGAATCCAACCATATCATGTAATGCACTGGCAGGAATTACCACTCCTCAAAATCTCAAGATAGAAGGAAAAATCAAGAAGAAAAAGTTAATAGTGTTGATTGATTCAGGTAGCACCCATAATTTTATTCATTGTAAGGTAGCCAAGGAATTAAATTGTTTCCTATACCCAGCACCAGAATGTCAAGTGATGGTTGCAAATGGAGGAACAATAAATTGCTCTGGAAAATGCCATAATATCAAGCTAACCATGGGGGAATATGTATTGACTAGTCCAATGCTTTCCATTCCTATGGGAGGTGCGGATGTTGTACTAGGAGTACAATGGTTACAATCTTTGGGGACGATAGCTTTTAATTTTCAAGAACTTTTCTTGAAATTTTTTTCAGAAGGAAAGGAAGTCGAATTACGGGGTATTGAAGGGAAGCCGAGAAGGATAATAAGCTCTAATGTCATGAAAAAACTTCTAAAGAAAGAACAACGAGGCGTAATTGCACAATTATGCTCACTAGAAGTTCCGACATCAAAATCATCTATTTCTGCAGATCTCCAACAAGTCTTGGACAATCATTTCAAGGTGTTTGAAACTCCCAAAGGACTCCCACCTATTCGTGATCATGATCATGCTATTCATTTGATTCCAGGAAGTGTTCCTCCAAACATCAGGCCTTATAGATATCCTTACGTCCAAAAGAGTGAAATTGAACGTATGATTGCAGAAATGTTAGAGGCGGGTATAATTCAACCTAGTCAAAATTCTTTCTCTGCTCCTGTAGTATTGGTACACAAGAAGGATTGATCATGGCGAATGTGTCTGGATTATAGGGAGCTCAATAAGCTCACCATTAAAGATAAATTTCCCATTCCTATGATTGATGAATTATTGGATGAATTACATGGAGCAATTTATTTTACCAAGTTGGATCTTCATTCAGGATATCATCAAATTAGAATGAAGACTGAAGATATTCCAAAAACAACATTTCGAACTCATGAGGGTCATTATGAATTTTTGGTCATGCCTTTTGGCCTTACCAATTCACCTTCTACATTTCAAGGGTTGATGAATTCCATTTTCAAACCTTCCTTAGAAAATTTGTGCTAGTATTTTTTGATGATATACTAATCTACAGCAGGTCTTGGAAGGATCATGTTGAACATGTTGATAGGGTGCTCAAACTATTGCAGGAGAAACAATTATATGCAAAAAATCCAAATGTTTCTTTGGAGTACAAGAGGTGGAATATCTGGGTCATATTGTATCTCACGAGGGTGTTAAAGTAGACCCTAACAAAATTAAAGCCATTAAGGAAAGGAAAGTCCCCACAACCATAAAGCAGTTGCGAGGATTTCTCGGGTTAACAGGGTATTATCGCAAGTTTGTTAAGAATTATGGGAGAATAGCAGCACCTCTAACAACATTATTGAAGAAAGATGCATTTTCATGGACTCCTGAGCAACTAAGGCCTTTGAACATCTTAAAGAGGCAATGTGCCTAGCACCGGTCTTAGCTACGCCAGACTTCACAAAAACCTTTATTGTGGAATGTGATGCCTCAGGAAATGGAATTGGTGCAGTTTTAATGCAGGAAGGAAGACCCATTGCTTTTGAAAGTCGTCCAATCAAAGGAAATTATTTACATAAACCTATTTATGAGAAGGAAATGTTAGCAATACTGCATGCACTAAAGAAATGGCGAACTTACCTAATGGGAAGACACTTCAAGGTAAAAACCGATCATGATAGTCTTAAACACTTTTTGGAACAAAGACTATCTTCAGAAGAGCAGCAAAAATGGGTCACAAAGATGTTGGGTTATGACTTTGAAATAATCTACAAAAAAGGAAAGCTTAATGTTGTTGCAGATGCACTCTCAAGAAAGAATGAAGAAGTGGAAGCATTGCTTTGTGCCATTTCTATTATCCAACCAGATTGGATAACCGAAGCAAGAGATGAATGGAAGAAGGAAAAAGATGTATGGACACTCATTCAAAAGTTGCAGCAAGATCCTAGTACATATTATACATTTAGTTGGAAAAATGATTCCTTATGGTACAAAGATCGCTTATATCTTTGTAAGAATTCCCAACTAAAACAAAAGATTCTTCTGGAATTGCACACTTCTCCTTTAGGAGGACACTCGGGATTTTTAAAAACTTACCACGGGGTGAAGAAAGAATTTTTTTGGGATGGCCTTAAATCTGATATTCGAAAGTTTGTGGCGGAATGTTTGGTTTGCCAGCAAAATAAAGTGGAAACAATTAAGACCCCAGGACTTCTACAACCTTTATCCATTCCAAGTCAATGTTGGGAGGAGATTTCAATGGATTTTATCACAGGTTTACCTAAGTCCGAAGGAAAGAGTGTCATCATGGTGGTAGTTGATAGACTTACCAAGTATGCACACTTTTGTGCATTATCTCATCCATTTAAAGCAAGTACAGTTTCTAGTACATTTATGGATAGAAATCAAAAGCTACATGGAAGCCCAAGGGTTATTGTGAGCGACAGAGATCCCATTTTTACTGGAAATTTTTGGACGGAGTTATTTTCTTGTTTGGGCACTCAATTAGCTCATAGCTCATCTTATCATCCTCAATCTGATGGTCAAACTGAGATAGTAAATAAATGTTTGGAAGGATATCTTCGTTGTTTTGTATCCGATAAACAAACACAATGGGTCAAGTGGTTACCTCTTGCTGAATGGTGGTATAACACTTCCTTCCATACTGCAGCAAAAATGACCCCATTTATGGCACTTTATGGATATCATCCACCATCCATCACATCATCTTTAAAGGAAAATTCGAAGGTTCAAGCAGTGGAAGATCACATCGAGCATCAGCAAGAAGTTCTCCAATTCTTAAAGGATAACCTGAATTTGGCACAAAATCGAATGAAACAAGAGGCAGATCAACATCGCAGCGAGAGAATTTTTGATGTAGGAGATTGGGTATTTTTACGGCTACAACCATACAAAAAAATGTCCCTCAAGAAAGCAAAGAAGGATAATAATTTATTTCCAAAGTACTATGGTCCTTACAAGGTGTTGCAAAAGATTGGTACTATGGCATACAAATTGGAGCTTCCTGATTCTTCGCGAGTACATCCAATTTTCCATGTTTCATGCTTGAAGAAGGTTATCGGTGAAAATCTTCCAGTACAATATTACCAGAACTTGATGAGGAATGAAAAATCATATTGGAACCTGAAGCGGTCACAGAAACAAGAACTCGACAACTACGGAATCGATCAATTTCAGAGTATCTCATCAAGTGGAAGAACTTACCCACTGAAGATTCTACATGGGAGGATGAGAATTTTATACAGAAGCACCCAGAGCTACTCAAGTGTTGAGGACAACACTTTTTTGAAGGAGAGGGGCATGTTAGGTTTCTATATTACTAGTATAGTCCCTTATTGTTGTTAGTGTAACCCCCTTATTGTTATTATTGTACCCTTGTAACCCCCATTTTATTGTTATTGTGCCCTTAAATTATTATTTTTAGGTCAGCTAGGATTACATTGTGGCCCACTAGGATTACATTATGGCCCCATGGACTCCTATATATAGAACGGAGGTTTTGTAAATTGGATCATCCAAGAATTGTTCATTTATGTAATGTATTCGAGGTTGCCCCCTCGAAGTGGCTTATTTCTAAGGCGTTGATATCTCTTTTCTTCTCTTTTTGAAGCTGGTTTCACAACAGTTTAGGGTAAATTGGTTATAACCATTGTCGTGTTATGGGAACATCGCTATGTGAATGGGTTTTATTGTCAGATAGTCACAGTGAAGATTATGTCATTTAATTTTAACTTGTATCTATTTTATTTTATAAATGACTAGGCCAAGGCCACAACCTATGGTTAAATTTATCCTGTGTAATTTCTTTTTAATCCTTTGATCGCCTGTTGTGAAAGTACTATCAAAATTACTTGTTTTAAAGGTTTTTATTTAAATTTTGGAAAAATAAAAGAACTCGAGTTGGGCCAAAGTGGTCACTTCTCAAACTTATTATATGTGTGTGTGTTGACTTTGGTCTTTCCTCGTGTTCTAAATTCAGCACTATTAGTTTTTCATATTATCATGTTTTCAAATTTCTAGGAATTGGTTCAGGTTTTGTAGATCTTGAGGTCACAAATAAAGTCCCTCGTTGTGTCTATTTTTTTGTTAATATTTATTTTGTTATTTATTTTAATAAATATGATTTGGATCCCAATGTTCTAAACCATACTGTGGTCTATTGACAGATATGTGATTGTTCACGGGTAGCATAGCCCTTGGCTCAGCCCTAGGACTAACTCTTGTATATGTTTCTTATATGGAAAGTAAGATATAATTTCATTGATTCTCTTCCTTCTCATAGTGATATCGACTGTCATTCCTGTAGGTACATAAATAAAAATATTATTTTGATATGTAGTCACAGTTTTACTCATCTCACTTAAGGGTAATATACTACTACTTGTGTTTTCCATTGTACATTAAAAATTTGCAGTTTCATATGCTACAATCTGTATGTTGTCAACAGACACACAGAACCACACAATATTATTTTAATGAAGAGATTTTGTAGTTTCATATGCTACATAACACAAAAAAAAACTATTTTGTCAACACATACAAAACTACACAATACCCTTTTTAATGAACACATGCTTAACAAGCTAGTAGTTTCCTTTATATTTATTTATTTCTAGTTCAATTTTATTTTTCATTAACTAAAAATATTACCAAATTTAGAAACACTTATCTATACATTTCATCCCAACCTGTGAGTACCAGAGTCACTTCTAGTGCTTCCCCCGAGCCTATTTCATACTAAAAAACAAAAAAACAAGTTTTCCCCTAGACCACCTGGTCCCAACCAACTCGAGTCATAGGCATTCAACGAGTTCCACTGGCCAACTAGCTTGAGAACTCAGATCTGGTAATATACCATTAACTTTTGTAGCATCCTTTCAAGGCTTGCCAACAATATTCTCTCTCTCATATGTCTCAAGTCCCTCATAGCCTTTTCGCTCTTCCTTCTACACTTAGAAGGTTTTATTTTCCACTGAGAGAGTTTGGGAAGCTAACCCTCAACTATATTTAATCATTTTTTAGTAAGACATATTTTCCTAAATCCCTTTCTTTTTTGTAACTTGTAGCTGACTTCTTTTCAACAAAAATATTGTAAGTAATTTTATATTTACAATCCCTCCATAATTTATTCATTTAGGTATTTATTCCAATTCTAACCATAGTAAAGAAAAGTAAATTATGAGAGTTACCCCAATAACGTAGGGGTGTTAAATCTTCCCCCCCTTGAGGAAAACAATATCCTCGATACTTTCTTTCCTTCGAAGTAGGCTTGGAAATGTTTCCTCCATAACTTATTTATCCTCCAGGTGGCCTCCTCCTGACTAGATTCTTGTCATTGTACTTTAACCTGAGGTATAACTCATTTCTACGACATTGTTTCTCTTTGATCGAGAATACGTATGGGTTCAACTATGATTCCCCGTCCAGTTCGACCTGTGATCATACACCATTCATTATTATCTTTCATAAATATTGTTTAAATCAATTTAGAAAAAAACTTAATTACACTATCTGTACATCTTGTCATTGGATAATATGTCTAGGGTCATGTATATATATATATATTTTAATAAGGATACGTGAAACACAATATCAACACATATATGAATGGTTAGGGCTAATTCATAAGCTACTAGAGCAATCTGAGTAATAATCTTGAAGCAGCCACAGAACCAAGGGGCTAATTCAGATAAACCACTCCACCTCAAGGTACTTCGTTTGGGTTTCACCCTTACATAAACTTGGTCTCATAGTTGGAACTCTCAGTAGGTTCTTCATAACTTGGTTAGCATAATTTTGTTGATGATCCTAAGAAGCCTTTAAGTTAAGTCGAACTTTTGTCACTATAGCTTTCATTTCCTTAAGCATATCAGGTCATAGTATCAACTTATCTTTTAGGCTTTGCTATTTATTAGTTGTTCTAGATTTCCTCCCATACAAAACATAGAATGGGATTATTTTTAACGATGCATGATAGTTATTGTTATAAAAAAATTCCACCATGTAGATACTCTTCCCACTTCGTGGGTTGCTACATCACATAAATCCTAAGTATATCCTCCAACACTTGGTTTACTCGCTCAATCTTCCCATCTTCCTGCGAGTGGTAGGTGATACTGAATTTCACTTGAGTGCCCAAGCCAGCGAAAAGGACCTTCCAAAAGGTGAAAGTAAACTTTACATCCCTATATGAAATGACCATTTTTGGTATTCAATGTAGTATGAAAACTTCTTTCATGAATATTTTAGCAATTTTTACAACCTTATAAGTTGATTGGACCGGTATAATGTGAGAATATTTTCTCAACTTATCCACTATTACCATTATGGGTTCATTATGTATCCTTGACGTCGGCAATCCACAAATGTAGTCTAAAGTCACAATCTCCAATTTCAATTTAGTAATAGGCAGAGGGTGAAGCAGGACGACTGGATGTTGATGTTATTATTTCACTTGTTGGCACTCCAAACATTGTTCAAAGTACTGAGCTATTTATGTCTTCATACCCGGCCAAAAAAAATATTTTCTTAAAGATGTGATCAGTTTTTTATATCCAAGTTGCGCAACATATAGAATTTTGTGGTATTAATCCAAAATAAATAACTTGGAATCTTGTTTATTTGGTACATAAATATGATTCCTATATGTTAGCATATTCTCACTATTAATATCATATCCCACATTCCTTTTAGAGTTATATTCCCATCTCGCTTGCTGCCACAAAAAATGATATTCAGGATCTTTTACTGCATGCTCTCTAATATGATTTGAAAAATAAAATTTTATTTTACTAAAGGAGATCTCATAAATACAGTTCAACCTCCTTCTTAGAGCATCAACCACCCAATTTTCCTTGCCTTTCATATGTTTAATGTCAAAGTCAAATTTTCAAAAAATGTAGTACACCACGCTTCACTGGCATTCAAGTTTGGCTGATGAAAGAAATCGGTTAGGCTACTATGATATGTCATGAGAATAAAATTATTTCCCAACATATAATTTCACGAAACTTTCAAAGCATGAACTATTGTTGTAATCTCCAGGTCATAGGTTGAGTATCTTTGTTCAATTTCCTTTAATTTTCGGGATTCGTACACCACTACTTGACCCTCCTACATCAGTACGCCTCCTACTCCTTAGAATGCATCCATACAGACCATAAACCATGTATTTGGGTCTGTTATCCTCCAAATTGGTGTCATAGTTAGCAAATTTCTTAGTTTATCTAAGCTTTATTAACATTCCATGGTCTACTTAAATACCTTCTCTTTTTTTTGCAAAGATGTTAAGGGGTAAGCCACCCTAGAAAACCCCTCTATAAAGTGGTGTTAATACACGGCTAACCCCAAGAATGAAAAAATATCTGCCACGTTCTTGGGGGTAGGCCACTCCATAATTATCTTAATATTATTTGGGTCCACCACTATGCCCTCTTATGTGATAATATTCCCGAGATATTATATATGTTCCTTATAGAATTCACATCTTACTGTATTTTTCATACATTTTATGTTCTCACAGGGTTTTCAACACAATTTGTAGATGTTTCTAATGTTCCTCCATATTTTTAGAATAAATTAAAATGTCATCAATAAAAAATAGTACAAATTTGTCAAGATATGGGTGAAATATTTCGTTCATAATACACATGAATTTAGATGGGGCATTAGTCAACCCAAATGGCAGGACTACAAATTCATAATGTCCATAGCCAGTGTTGAATGCAGTTTTACATATGTCTTCCTATTTTATTCTAATCTGATGGTACCAAATCTTAAATAAATTTTCGAGAATATGGTTGCACCCTGGACTTGGTCGAACAAATCATCAATTCTTGGTAGTGGATATTTATTTTTAACATTAAGTTTATTTAGTTGTTGATAATCGATGCATAAATGTAGGGTGACATCCTTCTTTTTAACAAAAAGTACCGAATCTCTCCATGGTGATACACTGGGGTGTACATAATTATTATCCAACAATTACTATAACATATACACAACATGCCATCTGATATTTGATAACCCAAGGGGTATTTTCCTTTGAACAATCAAAAGTTGCATGAGGACATGCAACATATTCAGTTGGGGGGTATGTTTATTTTCCAAAATTTCATCCACTTTCACCCTCATTTACATCATTTTACCCTCATTTCGTAACTCTATATCCCCATAACCTTACATTAAGTTATGACTGTTGGGTGATTTAAGTTCAAGAAATTTATAGCCAAGGGGTATTTTCCTCTGAAATATGCTATTATTCTACCATTTTCTTAGCACAAGATAATAATAACAAGAGTTATTGAAACATAGAATTAGAAAATTTATGAGATAAATTATAAAATACTAGACAAGAGAAACGAGAAATGAATACCTTGCATTTAGGAAATATTTCCAACAAGAAGCTAGTGCTATTGGCTTAGAAAGTTATATATAAAAACATACCATCTGATATTTGATAACCCAAGGGGTATTTTTCTCTGAACAATTAGAAGTTGCATGAGGACATGCAACTTGTTGATTTTTCCTGTTGCACAGATAGATTAGTAAAAAAAAATTATTTTTTATTTTTTAATTTAATATGCAAAATTATTTTAATATGATTTTAACTATGAATCTAAAAATGAATGCAACTATAATGAGTTTTCTAAACTTAAAAGTAAACACCTATGTATAGCTCCTCGTTAACAGCGCAAAAATTTTGGGTGATTTAATTGTGAGTAAAATCTATGTCATTTAATTTGTCAACCTTGAGTTTCGTAAACTGACGAGGTGTACATGTACTATATGTACTAGGTGGTTATCTTTCATATTAGATTAATCTAAATGCAATTAACAATAATTACAAAACAAATTAAATCAATCTAATTCGAACAAAATGAAATCAAACATAAATAAATTGAAATCACTCTTCCATAAAGGAAATCACGCTTGTAGCATGAAATTGAAATCACTCCTGCAGAATTGAAATCACACCACACTTGCATAAATTAAAGAACTCTTTTTGAAAGGAAATAACACTCATACTTGCATAATTGAAATCACACTATTGAAAGGAAAAGAACACTTGCATAAAATAAAAACACACTTGATGAAAAAAATGAAATAACAAAATTATATTATGTTACCAATATGTACAAAGGCATGAAAACTGAGGTTGATGGGGGCCCTTTCATTCCTCATCAAGCACATCGAACAACTATCACATCTTGTATATCAAAGTGGCATTATGTACTTCATAAAATGATTACAAGATATTACAAGAATTCTCTCTCCTCACTTTACAAATCACATCTTCAATGGAACTTGGAACCTCCAACTATCAACTAGCCACTAGCTACCTCTAATCTCTAACAACCAACCACTTACAACCCTTTGTATGAAGGGTGCACTCCTATAAAAATTGAAGATAATTTTAGATCCTCAAATCTCTCTTAAATCCACATTTATCTCATGTGGTTATAACCAATATCCTAAAAATATAAGATACAAATCCTCTCCAAATTCTCTCATATAGTTTTGATAAGGACACATATAAAAACATCCATGATTCATCTCTTTTGAATGTTCTTAGCTTAATGATCCATATCTTCTTCAAATATTCTACAAATCCCCATGAGTTGGAATTTGAAATTCGAATTTGTAGTTAGGAGGCCAGGTAGGACCCTTCTAGAATCTCCTAGTGGGCCTACAATATCACAAAACTTATACCAATTTATACCACTTTTATGTATAGATGAAAACATGTTAATTTTATAATATTTAATCACAAATTCACTTAAAAAGCTTAAAATAAATGACTTTGGAAAATATAATTCTAAACCCATATGATCATGAAAATGGTTACTTAATATAAATTTATGTAGCTACGAAATTATGGAATGAGGGTAAAATGATGGATATGAGGGTGAAAGTGGATGAAATTTTGGAGACTCAACAGTAATATGTATATATTTACAAATCTGCATTCTAGGTTATATTTTTTTTATTATAATCAACACAGAGCTTGCAGGTACTTTATATTTTGTTTTATTTTATAGCTTTCTAAGTGAATAGCACTAGCTTCTTGTTTGAAATCCTTCATAAATGCAAGGTATTCATTTCTCATTGCTCTTGTCTAGTGTTTTATAATTTATCTCATAAATTTTCCTATTCTATGTTTTAATAACTCTTGCTATTATTATCTTATGCTAGGAAAATGGTAGACTAATATCAGGTTCTGATTTAATTTATTCTATATTAAATATGTGCACTTAGGCACTTCTTGTTGTACAAGATTTGTCATAGAATATGGGTTTATTACTGATTTCTCTTTATGTTTTATTTTTTATTTTTAAATCCCCAGAACAACCTACTATACAGGTCTAATGCAATTATTAGGTTATTGGAATGGTTCGTGAATTTATTTCGAGTTGTTGGTTCTTTCCAGTTTGGCCTAGATATTAAACTGGTTCCAAAAAAAAAAGATTCTTGATAGTTGGTAAATCGAGCACAACCCTTTCCCTGTTCTAATGTAGCTATTGGTATTACTCCATAGAAATACTACAAACCTCTCACTCTTCTACCCAACCTCTCACTCTTCTACTCAAACATGTACAGTTTATTACTAGTGTTTATGGCAGGCATGCCTTGGTACGTCTTGAATCTAGCCAACCACCCTAATGTAATACTTAGGCCTAAATTTAGGTGTAGAACAAGAACTGTTCATTTTTTTATGTTCGTAAATGTATTTGAAAAAACATTTTCCTTAATAGTTCAGCTAACTAGTCACAACAATTATATATAAATATATATTTATCAACAAATCCTTTCACATTTCACCAGTGATTATCACAATTTTTTTTAAACAAGTTACACCATTTTGTTATATCACTCATCTACAAAAAAAAAACATTTATGATATTACAAGTGATAGAAAACACTTAACTCTGGAAACCAATCAAGTAAAGATACTTATCTATTCAGCTTAGACCACTAGGAAATACAAAAAGAATAAAGTTCACTTCTCTTGACCAACGATAATGGTAATATTTAGCAATTCTCCCCCTGTTCCAATTTCATTTCCATAAAATTTTTTGACAGTGGCCTAACATGGTCTATCCCAAGGCATCAAAATTGTTTAAGTCCAGCCCAAGAGCTCACAAAATCAACAAGCCTCACATAAGGATTCCATTGTCTCCTCTCATAGCATCTTGACTTCCCTAAACATCATCATGTTCAAGGGATTAAGTTATTTCTATCTCTTTTTAGTTTCCTCGAGCTTCCTCTCATAACCTCTTCGCTTATGGTTCCAACTCAAATAATTTATCTCTAGGGATGGGAGAAATTGTCCTCTACATGTTTGCTAAATGAAATTTCAAGTACTGACCTTTTCCCATAAGTTCTTTGATTGTCATAACCTACTTCTTTATGAAAGTAGAGTAACCTTAAAACATTTAAAATTTTATCACTAGGCTTTCCATTCAGCCAATAGCCTTATCAAGTCATAAAATAAAATAAAATATTTACTTTTCACTGCCTACTTGCAACATAAAACACTTTATGGTAAAGTTGAGGTTGTATATATGTTTAATGTATATATTAATCATTTCAAATGTTTTCAAACATTTTCTTTTTTGCTTGTACTATGCATGAGGGCTTTGAACCCTGAATCTCATGGTCTAAATGCATAATAATAATAATAATAATTTAGCAATTTTTTATGATTTTAATGATATTAAATAAGTGAAGTGCCTTGAACATCATCATGAATTGATGCATATCAACGTTTGTCGGTCATTTATTTTCATAAAAAACTTTATGGTAAATTTGAGGTTGTATATATGTTTAATTTATATATTAATTATTTCAAATGTTTTCTTTTCTTTTTTGTACTCTGCATGAGGGCTTTGAACCCTAAATCTCATGGTCCAAATGCATAATAATAATAATAATAATAATTTAGCAAGCTTTTATGATTTTCATGATATTAAAGGAGTTGTCTTTAGTGCGACTTTTTGGAGTTTCAGGTGCCGGTGAAAAAATTTGAAGTGAAATCTTGGTTTTTGTTATTTAAACTAGTTTATTTAAATCTTTAATGCATATCAAAGTTTGTTAGCCATTTATTTTATAATCAATAACAATTAATACTTGTCAGAACTAATAATATTGAAATAAAAAAGGGATACGTGTTCTTCAATATAATAATATTAAATTAGAAAAGTGATACGTGCTCTTCAATATATATAGCCAAACTAATAAACGAAATAATCATTTTCCTTTTTATTTTGGTTAATTTTATTTTATAATCAATAACAATTAATACTTGTCAGAACTAATAATATTGAAAGAAAAAAGGGATACGTGCTCTTCAATATAATAATATTGAAATAAAAAAGTGATACGCCCTCTTCAATATATATAGCCAAACTAATAAACGAAATAATCATTTTTCTTTTTATTTTGGTTAATTTTGTCGAAATATTGTTAGATATTTTTAAATATAACTTAAGTTGTTTAATTTGCAAATATAAAATGCAAAAAAAGGCTTTTTATGAGTTTAAAAATGCATTTTTAACGACAATTTTAAAATGTCCCTCAAAAAATTATATTTCCAACCCAAAATATCCTCTATCCTACTTAAACTAAACCTATATATACAAAAAAAAAAAAAAAAAAACAAAAACAAAAACAAAAACAAAAAAACAAACAAAAAAAAACCTCAAAATTAACTATTGAATAATAAAAACTAATTAATAATAAAATGGTTATGTTTTCAAGTATCAAAAGTCCAACCTCTCAACCTCTTTATGAGTTTATTTGGAAATAGGTTTCATAATACAATGATTAAATTTCGTAATGAGGTTAAGTGATAATGTTTTTTTACATTTAAATTAATCACGATTTGTGATATGATAAATATTCTGAAGAGAATAAAATTAAGATACTAAAGTTAAGTGATTAATTATCAAAAATTCAAAGTTTGTGATATGATAAATATTCTAAAGAGAATAAAAATTAAGATATGAAAGTTAAGTGATTAATTATAAAATATTCAAAGTATTTTTGGTTTTGATTAATATAAAGTAGAAAATTAATATTATTAAAAAATATTCAAAGTTTGTAATATGATAAATATTCTGAAGAGAACAAAAATTAAGATATTAAAATTAAGTGATTAATTATAAAATATTCAAAGTATTTTTTTGGTTTTGATTAATATAAAGTAGAAAATTAATATTATTAAAAAATATTCAAAGTTTGTGATATGATAAATATTTTGAAGAGAATAAAATTAAAATACTAAAGTTAAGTGATTAATTATAAAATATTCAAAGTATTTTTTGGTTTTGATTAATATAAAGTAGGAAATTAATATTATTAAAATAAAAATAATTGTATAGTTTAAAAACAATATGTGATAAAATATTAGCTTATATTTTTAATTTTTTAATTTTAAAATGATTGAAGATAAAAAACAATTATTTCAAAATATTTTTCACAATAATAGTGCTTCTAACCATTTAATTTTTGAAAATAATATTTTTCAAAATAATAGTGATTCTAACTATTTAATTTTTTAACATTATGCTTATTTTGGAATTTTTTTTATAATTCACTTATTTTGAAACATTTTTTTTTAATATTTTTTTTTCTGCAAAAAATAAAATTTAAGGAATTCTAGTATAACAAATTGAGAAAATTCAGAATCGTTTGATTACAAACAAATTAAAAATGAAAAGTGCAGTTCTTTATGCTATCTTGTTAAGTGAAACAGGGTTGCTCCTATTGAAGCAATTGCTATGGTGCGAGTCATAAAGTATTTGAAAAAAATTAAGCAAATGGAAGCGAGTAGATGGCCTAAGGTTGTGTTTAGTGACAGATTGTGCAAAAAAAAAAAGACTTGGATTTAGCAAAATAAATGGTTTAGTAAATGGGGCATTTTCTTGAGCATGCGTCCTACAAATAGTAAAGATATAACTTTTGTTATGGATAGGTTCCACAAACCTACTTGGGAAAAATAGCTAAGGAGAAAGAAGAAATACGACATTGAAGAGTTTAACCCCTCTCATAACCATCAGCAAAAGGCGTACATAGGGCCCAATATTTCTTGGAGATCTAAAATCAAGGCATACATAGGGCCCAATATTTATTGGAGATCTAAAATCAAGGCATACATAAGGCCCAATATTTCTTGGAGATCTAAAATCAAGGTGTACATAGGGCCCAATATTTCTTGGAGATGTAAAATCTTCTTATTGTTCAATTAAAGACTAGTTCTCATCAACTCCTTTGAGAAACAGGGCGCTGGAAAGGCCAAAATAAATGTGGGAGGAAAGAGTATGTATTTTTTTCTCTTCCGAAAAAGTGGAAACCCAAAAACATTTCATTTTAGAATAAGAGGCCTTCAAAGAGTTTGTCGATAAGCTGGGAGGGGTTATTGTAAAACTTCACAGGAAAAAGGCCGAATACAAAAGCCAAATGGAAAAGCAATCTGTCCCATAGGCTATTTTTAGCCTCGTTGAAGTTAAAAATACTTTCTTTATTCCTTTCTTATATAAAAGAGTTCTAATTTTAATAAGCATTTATAATATCCCCAAATAAGCATCTGTAATATCCCGTGGGAGTTTATTCTAGAAATCCAGTTAAATTAGAATAAAGACTTGATTTAATAAATTATGACGCATTGTATATGTGAAGGTAAATACAAAATTTTTGTGAAAAGAAATCAGCCATGAGTCACGAGGATAGAGTGAAGAAACAATTTCATACATGGAAATTGTTAGAGAAAAGAAATAGTTATGGGCTCGTGGTTGCTGCCCAACTTTAAATTAGAATAAATACTTGATTTAATAAATTATGATGCATTGTATATACGAAGGTAAATATAAATTTTTTGTGAAAATAAGTCAGCCATGAGTCACGGGGATAGAGTGAAGAAACAATTTCATACAGGGAAATTGTCGGAGAAAAGAAATAGTTATGGGCTCGTGGTTGCTGCCCAACTTCTCTACTATAAAAGAAACTCTTTGGAAAAAAGAGGAGGCTGAGGAGGCTCAGAGCGAAAAAAGGATATGGGGCGAGGGAGAGAATGTTGAAGTTTCTAATTACTTCTAAACAACAAGAGAGAATGAATATTCCCTCAACAACACAAAGTTTTAAAAACTCAATTTGCAGAATGAACAGAAACAATTTAGGACAAGTTTTCTTAATTCTTAAAAGAATAAAAAGAAATACAAAAATCAGCAATCTGATTCTTCCTCCTTGAGAGGGATTCACAAAGTATAACAGTGAATTGTAAAGCAACAATACTCACAAACTTCTCTATCCTCAAATCTGCACATACAATGCTTACAATCTTGCTGTGTATTCAGCCTACGGGCCACAACAATTTCTCTGTTTTTCTTCTCTGTCTTTTTCAACAGCGTAACAATGCAAATAATCTTATATTACTACAATAAGCCTTCAGGCTCATTCCTTTTAT
The DNA here is from genome assembly GCA_034641835.2 of Pinus albicaulis. Classification (NCBI taxonomy): domain Eukaryota; kingdom Viridiplantae; phylum Streptophyta; class Pinopsida; order Pinales; family Pinaceae; genus Pinus; species Pinus albicaulis. Next base: position 1,257,523,860 of record CM076581.1, read on the forward strand.
AAGGTGTGGTTATAATAAAACAATTAAACCAACCAACGAAATCGGATTTCAAATTTCATGAAATCCACTTTAAAACTTCATCGTGTCTGGAAGTCAATCGACGATTGCAAACTCAACGGCCAAAAGGTTTATGACCTTTGCGCTTTACAATTGCGATGTGCGATTAGTGATGGTGGTGGGGACCACATTGCATGGCAACATTGGAAGCAATCAATATAATGCAAGTCGGAGGAGCATTTGTGATCTTGCGATTATGATTGTGATTGGCAGTCGGCTGTTTGCGATTGCGATTGCGCGAGACCAATATCGCATCGCAACATCGGCAAATATCAGTTCAACATTCCTTTACATATGATCACTTGAAAACTTGCGATGCGATTGGAGCGGGGTCCACATCGCATTGGAGAATGGAAGTTGTGCAACGGACATGCAATAAACTTTGTGATGCCACAATTGCACTTGAGGTGGGACCTCATCGCATCACCAAAACTCTTCAGTGTGCACAGTTTTAAGAACTTTGAAAGTTTGCGATGTTATAGTGTTAAAACTATCATTGCATTGCATCGCATCTTTTGATGTAGCAAACTTGTGCCGCCTCGAAACATTAACTTCGCCGATATGTAGGTAAGGCTTTGAAGCCTGATTCAACCTGTAATCAAAGCTCTGTGCTGCTGGCGAGACTTTGAGTCTGAGCCTTAACTCTGCTTCTAAGAAGTTGGCTACCACCTTATATAAATATCAAGGCGCTGATTCTTATCTGCTCTGCACTTCACTTGTGTCAGCTTTCCAATCCTTTTTCAATTCTACAGAAAGATGGAAACCACCTTTGCTAAGGCTTCAATGTGCCGCAATCCAGTCCTTCTGCAATTACTGTTGATTGATATCAATAGTTGGAATTAATTTGCAACACTCCCCCTTAATTTCAATGGCTGGGTTTTTCTGCATACCCAGGCATTCCGTTAAATGATCAAAGCTTTTCTGCGCTAGTGGCTTTGTGAGGATATCTGCAAACTGATCCTCTGTTCTGCAGTGCTGCATAACAATCTCACCATTGTTAACCAATTCACGTATGAAGTGAAACTTGGTGTCAATGTGCTTTGTCCTTTTATGAAAAACAGAATTTTTAGACAATGCTATCGCCGAGCTATTGTCACAGTAAATGGTTATGCCCTTTTCTTGTTCATGACAAAAATCTCTGAGAACTCTTCTCATCCATACTACTTGGGATGTTGCTGCTGTTGCTGCCACATATTATGCTTCTGCTGTAGATAAAGCAACTACTGCTTGCTTCTTGGAAGCCCATGAAACTGCTCCCAATCCCAAATGAAACACATATCCTGATGTGCTCTTCCGATCATCAACACTTCCAGCCCAATCACTATCAATGTAACCTGTCAACATGAAACTTTCAGAAGAGGAGTATAATATACCAAACCCCTTCGTTCCATTTACATACATTAGAATTCTCTTGGTTGCCTGCCAATGAGGTTCTTTCGGTCTTTCCATGAATCTGGAGATTAAGCTAACAATGTGCATAATATCTGGCCTAGTTGCAGTCAAGTACATAAGGCTGCCAACTATGCTCTTATACAACTTTGGATCAAAATCCTTGCTGCTATCTTCTTTACTCAATTTCAACCCCATTATAGTTGGAGTCACAGCTGCCTTAATGTTCTGCATGTTGAATCTCTTCAACACTGCTTCTACATATTTAGCTTGAGAAATGAAAAAATCATTTTCACTTTGGTCTACTTCAATTCTAGGAGAATATCTTAAGAAGCCCAAGTCAGTCATTTCAAATTAATTTTTCATGACTGCTTTAAAATAAGCAATAAGAGAAGCATCATTTCCAGTAAAAATTAAATCATCTACATATAAAACAACAATAAGTATCTTACTGTCATTCTCCTTTATGTAGAGTGTGGGTTCACCATCACACTTCTCAAACCCATTCTCAATCAGGTAAGCATCTATCCTACTGTACCATGCTCTTGGAGCTTGCTTCATCCCATAAAGAGCCTTCTTCAACTTGCATACTTTATGCTCTTGGCCTTCAACTTCATAGCCTGGAGGTTGTTCAACATAAACCTCTTCTTTTAACACTCCATTCAGGAATGCAGATTTAACATCCATTTGATAAATCTTCCATTTGTGTTGTGCCGCAATAGACAACATTGTTCTGACTATTTCCATCCTTGCTACTGGTGCAAAGATTTCATCATAGTCTCTCCCTTGTTGTTGCTTGTAGCCTTTAACAACAAGTCTAGCTTTGTGCCTTTCGATCTTGCCTTCAACATTGCTTTTGGTCTTAAAGACCCACTTAACTCCAATGGCTTCTTTTCCTTCAGGGAGATCCACTAACTCCCATGTTTTACTCTTCTCAATTGCACCAATTTCTTCATTCATTGCTTCAATCAATTTATCATCATTTACAGCATCTTCAAAATGAATTGGGTCATCAACATGATAGTATAAAGAAAATAAAGAATTCAGACTGGTATTGTTACTTACCTCTCCTTGTTCATAAATCTCACTCAGATTTCTAAATCTTGGTCTTCTTGGTGTGCTTGGAGTTCCATTCGAACTTGAGGGCATTTCTGATCATTGCGGTGTTCTTGGAGAAGCACTTCCTTGACTTCTCAAGTCTGTTCGAATTCCAGCTTATGGTGTGGTTTTTTGTGCTTGTGGTGGTGGAGGAGGAGCCACCGAAGAAGGGTTAACAATTGTTGTTCCTTCTTCTCCTTCTTCATGAGACAGAGTTGTCTTCACGTTCATAGTCTTTTCTAGACTTCCATCCCAAGCTTCTTCTTCACAGAACTGCACGTCTCTGCTTACTATTAATTTCTTGGTGGATGGATTATAAATTTTGTACGCTTTTGACTCATCACAGTAGCCAATAAAGACACACTTCTCCCCCTTAATTTCAAGCTTCTTCCTTATCTGATTCAGTATATGTGCATATGCTACACAACTGAATACTCTCATGTGAGTGACAGTTTTCTTTTGTCCACTCCATGCTTCTTCTGGAATTTTGTTCATGACAGCTTTAGTCGGGCATATGTTCAAGATGTAAACTGCGCAAGTGACAGCTTCAGCCAAATACTCATGCAGCAAATGTTTTTCCTTCAACATACTTCTGACCATGTCCAAAATGGTCCTATTTTTCCTTTCTGCAACATCGTTTTGCTGAGGTGTATACCTCGCAGTGAATTTCTTTTGTATGCCATTCTCTCTACAAAAATGCAGAAATTCCTTGGAGATGTACTCTCCACCTCTGTCAGTTCTGAGCACTTTGATATAGTGCTCACACTGCTTCTCAACAAGAGTTTTAAAATGGAGGAATTTCTCAAACACTTCACTCTTCTATTTTAACACATACACCCATGTCTTTCTGGTGTAATCATCAATAAAAGTTAAAACATATTTATTTCCAGCAAATGATGGTATTTGCATCGGTCCACACACATCAGAGTGAACAATTTCCAAGGGTGATTTTTCCCTTATACTCTTTCATGTTGGAAAGCTTTCTCTGTGTTGTTTTTCTAAGATACAACCTTCACAAAGGCTGTCAGGCTTCTCAATCAATGGCAATCCCTTTACCATTCATTTTCTGTGCAATAGATTCAGGACTCCGAAATTGAGATGTCCAAATCTCAAGTGCCATAACCAGTTCTCATCTTTCACTTGCTCTTGAAAGACTTCTTGTGTTACAGCTGCAATATTTCTTCCTTCCTTCAAATCTACCCTGAATTTGAGAGGAAACATTATATTTCTAGTCATCTGCACCTCTGTAATGATATTCTTACTTGGAGGTATATCTCTGATTTCACACACATTATTTTTGAAGAACACATTGTAACCTTTGTCAATGAGCTATCCAATGCTCAAAAGATTACATTTCAGACCGGGTACATAGTATACATCTGGCACAATCTTCTGCTCTCCATTTCTTGCTAGGATACTGACTCTGCCCTTACCTTTGACAGATATCTTACTATCAGTTCCTGTTGTTACCTCATATTTCACATTTTCATCCATATTGGTAAACATTGCAATGTTTCCATTCATGTGATTAATACAACCTGAGTCTAAGAACCAAACATCTTCTTGTTTGTATTGTGCAATGTTACATGTTAGCAGCACAATCTTTGGGCTTTTATCTTCTTCATTTGCAAAATTAGCATTTTTTCTATTATTCATGTCATTTTTCTTTTTTCTACATTCATTGGCATAATGGCCTAATTTCTTGCAATAATGACATTGGACTTCGGATTTGTCATACCTTTGTCCATGAGCTTGTTGTTTGCTTGAACCTTCATCTTGGTTCTGATTGCAGCTCCTTCCGCTTGTGATAGCAGGATTATTTTTTCCTCTATTTTGGCTTCTTCCTCGACCTCTGCTATTTGCTCTACCACAACCTCTACCTCAGCCGAATGACATCTGAGTCTTGAATGCTTACTCCAAAGAGGAATCTGTTCCTCTACTCATTCTATGTTCATGAGACATTAAAGAAGCACTGAGTTCATCTACCCTGAACTATGAGAGATATTTTGTCTCTTCTATTGCTACCACAATAGCTTCAAACCTTGAGGGAAAACTTCTCAAGATCTTTTCTACAATCCTTCTTTCTTCAAGAGTTTCACCATGAGATCTTATCTGAGTTATTAACCCAATAACATGAGTGAAGAGTGAATCTATTGTATCAGATTCCTTCATGCTGAGTGTTTCAAAGTCTCTCCTCAACATCTGTAATTTTGCAGTCTTCACCTTCTCCGTGCCTTGATAGGCAGTCTTGAGAATATCCCATTCCTCCTTAGACTTCGTTGTTGCTACAATCTGTGGGAAAACATTCTCATGTACAGATTGAAAGAGATAAAAGAGGGCTTTGGAGTCCTTCTTCCTATTATCCTTTAACAAATCTCTTTCTGCTGCTGTCAAAGCAGCCAACGCTGCTGCATCTGCAGGTTCAGGGTAGCCATTTTCAACTAGCTCCCATATGTCCTGAGAAGCAAACAAAGCTCTCATAGTTATTGCCCAATAACTATGATTCTTCCCATTTAACTGTGGAAGTTGGGGATTTTTCAGACTGGTGCCTACTGCTGCCATCATGACTGTGTAAACCAAACAATTTCCTTGACTGTGTAAAAAAAAACAAGCAAAAACTTTCTCTGTTGGAGAAATCTGCTCAATAAGCTTCTTACAGCTCCTACGGTGAAAAAAAAAACTTTGTTTTGTATCACTGAATGCCTAGAATAGCTCTGATACTATGTTGAATTTTCTGATTACTTATAAACAACAAGAGAGAATGAAGATTCCCTCAACAACACAGAGTTTTAAAAACTCAATTTGCAGAATGAACAGAAACAATTTAGGACAAGTTTTCTTAATTCATAAAAGAATAAAAAGAAATACAAAAATTAGCAAATTGAATATTCCTCCTTGAGAGGGATTCACAAAGTATAACAGTGGACTGTAAAGCAACAGTGATCACAAACTTCTCTATCCTCAAATCCACACATACAGTTCTTACAATCTTGCTGTGTATTCAGCCTGCGGGCCACAAAAATTTCTCTGTTTTTCTTCTCTGTCTTTTTCAATAGCGTAACAATGCAATTAATCTTACATTACTTAAATAAGCCTTCAGGCTCATTCCTTTTATAAGGCACGGTTATAATAAAACAATTAAACCGACCAACAAAGCCGGATTTCAAATTTCATGAAATCCACTTTAAAACTTCATTGCATCCGAAAGTCAATCGACGATGGAAAACTCAGCGGCCAAAAGGTTTATGAACTTTTTCCTTTACAATTGTGATGTGCGATTAGCGATGGTGGTGGGGACCACATCGCATCGCAACATCGGAAGTGATCAATATAATTCCAGGCGGAGCAACATTTGCGATCTTGGGATTGCAATTCCCTTCGGCAGTTGGTTGTTTGTGATTGCGATTGCGAGGGGCCAATATCGCATCGCAACATCGGCGAATATCGGTTCAATAGTCCTTTGCGGACGATCACTTGAAAAATTGCGATGCGATTGGAGCGGGGTCCACATCGCATCGGATAATGGCAGTTGTGCAACGGACATGCAATAAACTTTGTGATGCCACGATTGCAATTGAGGTGGGACCTCATCGCATCGCTGAAACTCTTCGGTGTGCATAGTTTTAAGAACTTTGAAAGTTTGCGATGTGATAGTGTTAAAAATATCATCGCATCACATCGCATCTTTTGATGTAGCGAACTTGTGCTGCCTCGAAACATTAACTCCGTTGATATGTAGGTAAGGCTTTGAAGCCTGATTCAACCTGTAATAAAAGCTCCGCGTTGCTGGCGAGACTTTGAGTCTGAGCCTTAACTCTGCTTCTGAGAAGTCGGCTACCGCCTTAGATAAATATCAAGGGGCCGATTCTTATTTGCTCTGCACGTCACTTGTGTGATCTTTCCAATCCTTTTGCAATTCTACAGAAAGAAACATTTTCTAAGGCTTCAATGTGCCACAATCTAGTCCTTCTACAATTACTGTTGATTGATATCAGTAGTTGGAATTAATTTCCAACATATAAGAGGAAAAAGGAAAAGGAAAAAGGAAAGAAACGTGTACAGAATGAAAAAATATTGTTTTTCTCGATCCTCGACCTGGTTGGCCCACTAAAGAACCTATGACTGAAGTTGGTTTGGACTTGGTCTAGGGAATATGTAGTTGTTTATGTGTATGAGATTGTCTTAGGGGGAGCACCAGAAGTGATTCTGGTTCTCATAGGTTGGGAGAAACATTTGACTCCCCATGAAATTTTGGTTGATGATTTAAAAAAAAGAGGCAATAAAGTATATATGATTGGCTATTTTTCTAAAACTAGTGAAGAATCAAATGAAGGATGGACTCCACAATGACATTTTTGTGTGTGAATCTTTGCCGTGTATGACTCTATGAAAGTTCATTGTTGATGAATAATAATTGTGCATTATTTTTTGTACTGAATCTATGAAGTAGATGATTAATAATTGTGCAATATTGTGTATGAAACTAAGAGAGTTTTTACTTTGAATGAATACTAACTAGCAGTAGAAGTTGAAACTGAAAAGAAAACTAGTTGAGAAATATTTCTAAAATTATAATAGCATGTAGACATATCATTCAACACAGAAATTTTCGTACACGGACTAAATAACTAAAACCATTTCGAGAACAAAAATAAGTCATTGTACATAGAATGGAAGAGAAAAATATTGTTCACTCAGATGAACTTCCTTTAATGGACAAAAGTAAGAATTTAACCCTGAGCGAATATTTATGTGTAAACATAGTAAATAATTCCATTACATAGGGAAGGTTGGGTTAGTTATGGGAAGCCAGGTTATGGCCCTCTGTCAAATAATCCCAATTTCCTCTATAGAGGTTTGTATTAACCTAGTAAACCCTCATTCTTGAAGAACCTAGCTATTATAACAATAAGAGAAAACTGGAATAAAACATGAAAGAATTTATAAACAAGTAATTAACTTTCGCGGTCTAGCAGTAGCAAGAAATTTCCAAAAATGTAAATCCAGAGAAGTCTCGATAGGTGAAAATGGGAAAATACATAATGGGTTTCATAAAGAGAAAATACATAATGGGTTTCATATCAATTCTAACTAGAGGAAAACAGTAGTATGAATGTTATTAAACTTATAACAAAACTAGTTAAATTAACTTCATGGTCACTTTTCCAAAAATTCGCCAGAATATTTAATATGTCAAGTTAACATAAAACGGTCCAGAAATAGTCATTGAAATTCGGTCAACAGTGCTCAAATGAGCATCAGTTATAGAATTAACCATTAAACAATAAAATCTACAGCACTAAAATCTACAGAACCACATATGAGAACCGAACCCTAAACCTTTCTGGCACAATTGAAATTAGAGCCTTGAAACCCTAACTCAATCTCAACAGAGAATCCATTTATAACTCGAAAACAAATATTTCAAAAAAGTTGAAGCATATGCATGGAGTCTAGATTACACAAGGAAACTCACACCTAGAACCTAAAATTGTGACAGAACCCTTAGCTGGAATGAGTCCAACATCCTCGACCCACATACCACAGACCACTTCTCCTGCAACAATCACAGGGAATAAATTGGTAGGGGTCTCAGAAGAAAGCTTATTGAACTCAAACATTAATCTACTGAAAAAATTAAAAGATAGAGAAACAGGATAAAGGGTTTCGTTTTGTGTTTACCTGAAGGAGCAACCGAGCAACGCACGTACCCCAATTCAATCCACTCTGTTTGGCGCAGGTATGGCCTATGATCTCCTTTAACATAAATTAATTAATTAATTAAAAAAATAAAAATAAAAATAAATAAATAAATTGTGAGGCCATAAGAATTTATCAAAAACCAGAGAACCAAAATGAAAAAAATGCGCTAAGATTGAGTTTAAAAAAAATGACACCATACCATGGTTTTCTCCAGCCAAGCGGTGTGCAATATGTTCGATGGCAATGGCAACCATAAACCAGCAAAGCTGTAAGCAAGTCAATAGTTTTTCCAGAGTTGCGAAGAGGAGTAGAGTGAGTGTTGGCTGCATGAGGGGTTTAGTTACACTGGAAGGAAGGGTAGCCACCCTTTATTTACCAATCCATCGATGAAGACTGAATTTTCAGCACCGTTGATCTGATGGTGATCCCAAGAAGGACCATTTCCATTGATTGAATTCTAATTGCATGAATGAATATACACCAAGTGGCCACCGCACAGGTGTGTCTAGAAGGTTCGTGGAGCCTCGGTTACCAGAACCCAAGGATAGGAGGGTATGAGTTAACATCAGGTTAGATCAAGCAATATGTAATAAAAACATCAATTGGCACTAAACAAAAATTAATCAGGACTTAAACTTTATACACAATACACCTTTACATTCATAACAGTGAAATTAATTTAATAAGTTTAATATAGTCTTGGAAAACCTTATTAAGTAGTAAATCATCAATTTTTTTTAAGTGGAGGTGTTATAGGTGGTATCAGGGCAGAGGTTTCTACATTGATGTAAATCATCAATTTTTTTATATGGAGGTGTTATAGGTGGTATCAGGGCAGAGGTTTCTACACGGATGGCTTGATTGGGTGAAGTAATGAATGAAAATTTGAATTGTGCATGCACAAAGACAAATTATTATGTGACATGGGGGTGGACCATCATTCACGACTCCAACAGGACCCATGGTTGGGTCTGGATTGATGCCATAGGGTGGAAGCAATCCCGGATTATGGATTCAGTTAGAGAATGAAACTTGTAATACAACAACAACTTTAATGGAAACAGTACAACAACTTAGAATTGAAACAACGACTCTCCGAATAAAAAATGAATGTTTGATGTGAGAGCAAGAGAGAATTATGAGAAACCTGGCGAATAAGTGGAACCATCAGAATTCTAAACCTAGCTTTAATAATGGTAATAGAACAGAGTCTCATAGAAGAAAGGAAGGCAACATGCCTGAAGGAATTCAAACCTAAGAATCAGAGGAGAATCAAAATACTCAAGACAGGGAGGCTGAAGAAACCTCTAGAAGTGATGGGTATAAGAAGTTAAAGAAGGGAAAAGTTGAATTGCATGGTGAATTTAAGAAAATAAAACCCCCAAGTTAAAATAGTGAAGTTGAGGAGGTAGCAGAACCCTAGTTGGTGACTATGGCTAAATACTTTCAAATATATGAATACGATGAAAATATGAAAGCTAGATTAGTTATATACCAACTGCATAGAAAGGAAACCCTGTGGTGGGAGCAAGTAAAAGCGGTGCATGGAATTGATGAGCAAATCGTCGGCTGGGAAATATTCTAAAATCATCTTAAGAATAAGTATATGGTCAAACATTTTTATGATGACAAAGCTAAGGAGTTCCATGCCCTACGGTTTGGTCAGCTAACTATGAATGAGTATGTATCCAATTTTACCTCATTATTACGGTATGTACCATACATACACGAGGAGAAATCTAAATTTTAGAGGTTCTTCAGTAGCCCACCAATGCACATAAAAGAATGGTTAGAGTTAGATAATCCAAAAACTATGGATGATGTGGTAAGGAAGTGATCCAGGTGGATATTGGTGGCCACCTGCCTATTCCACTTGGGGCCCCACCATTGTCTCTTTCATTTTTTTTCACAACTTACTATTTTTAGCAGTTTTTCGGGTCCTAAACTTCTGGAGCCATTTTGAAGCCCCAAATGGAGATAGTATGCCAAAGTTACGTCCCCGAGAATTTGAAACACCAATTTACCCAAACGGGGCCCATATTTTTGGTGCTTCATCTCCTAGGGTTAGGTTTTTGGACATTTAGAGTTCTCCATTATTTCTCCATAATAAATAGGCCCTCGAGCCTCATTGTAACACAGTTCAGAAGTCTGTAGCCGCCGCATCTCTTCTCAGAGATTCGCTACCAGCACCCTAGCTATTTTATTTCCATCATGTTTGTAAGCATATTTCTGTGATTTGATATTTATGAAATGAAGCCTTATTTTTGCTGCATTTCTATGTTTATGGTTATTTCTGTATTCTGTTGTGTTCCTGCATAAATGTGGATTAGTGGTATCAGAGAAGTATGTTTTTTCTCGATCCTTCTTTGCATGTCCCCAATGAGGTCGGGGTATAAGGAGTTAGGGCTCGATCTGGTGGAACCTTTGCAAGATCAGCCTCGCAAACCTCAACGGACGCCCATGGGAGACGAAAAGAAAGATGAGGGAGCAGGAGATCCTATCAAAATATTGCTCGAGGAGGCCCTCGAAAAATAAAGGAATGTAATGATGGATAACTTTGCCCAGATCCTTCAACGATTGCCCACCGGCGGTGCATCTGCATCTAGTAGCCACTTTGGAGGCACGACTCCCTTTAAGATACAAGTAAAATTTGACATTCCCATATTTGAGGGTAAAATAGATGGAGATGTTGTAGATAGATGGTTGAATCTATTAGAAGGGTATTTCTCGGTTCATGACTTTTCCGACCGGGAGAAGATTATTTTTGCACTCCTCAAAGCTACCCCCCATGTCAAGGACTGGTGGGAGACCTACTGTGAGAAAAAGGATGAGGCAGGACCCTCTATTTTCTTAGCCGTATCCACTTGCAATTATTTCCGAGTTGCCATCAAGGAACAATACTATCCAGTGGGAAGCTATGAGGACAAGTACATACAATGGACCACACTGCAACAACAAAGGGATCAAGATGTGGATGAGCTAATGAATCTGTTCCATACCCTACGCACAAAGTTGGGTATCAAAGATTCAGAGAAACATTTGGTGCTAAAGTATCGCGGTTGTCTGCACAGATACATTCAGAAGGAAATGGAGTTCCTTGACATCTCCTCTCTTGGTACGTCATACCGATATGCTGCCAAGATTGAGCAGAAATTCAAACAGAAGAAGTGAGACTTTGGATCTGTGAATCAAAAGCAAGGGAAAGGTGCCCCAAAATCATAGAACAAAGGACAAAGCCAAGGCATGGTGGCCCAAGACAACCTGCCAAAGACACCAGCAAAGAACAACACCGCGAAGCCAAAGAAGGGCACGGGAAAGTGGTGTGAGTTCCATAAGAGCTCCACTCACAACACAAGTGAGTGTCAGGCCAAGCAATCGCTGGTGGCTGAGAAGAGGGCTTATGAATCAAATGCATGCTCCGACTCTAAATCATAACCTAACAAGGTGAATGAAAAAGGGAAGCAGATTATTGATGCGGAGCCCAACGCCATTGTTTCCACTACGAAGATCTAGAAGGAGGAACCAAAATATCCAAAGGAGGTAGAGCATCTCTTCCACCCCCATATGTGGGTAAAGGGTTCCCCGCTATGGTTCATTGTCGACAATGGGAGTCAAAAGAACCTCATTTCAGAAAATATCGTGAAGCGGTTGGGCTTGTCGACCACAGCGCACCCACAACCATACACCATCGGGTGGCTTCATCAAGGACGGGATCTTCGCGTCAGCCAATAGTGTTGCCTTCCCTATAGCATCAAGCCCTTCACGGATGAGGTATTGTGTGGCATTGCTCCTATTGATGTTTCTGATGTATTATTAGGCCAACCATACTTGTGGAAGCGACATGCTGTGTATGAGTCCCAGCCTCGCGCTGTTATTGTTACTTTGGGAAATAAATTATACAAGATACCAGAGGTACCATCGCTTCCCACTATCTCTTTGGTTACTGCAAAACAATGTAGTAAGTTCATTTCCCAAACCAGGAAATTTTTTTTCCTGATAATCCGCCCCTAGGGAAAGAAGAAGACTGTGGCCATGACCTCCAGACATGGCTCCTCTACACGACAACAACAAATGGACAAGGTTGTGGAGGAGTACGGGGACATTTTCACCTCACCCATAGGGGTGCCTCTACACTGTCAAGTAAAGCACCCCATTGACCTAACCCTAGGTGTGCTGCTACCTAATGGACCGATCTATAGGCGCTCTGTTCTGGAGAGTGATGAAATCAAGAGGCAGATTCAGGAGCTACTACAGAAAGGTCACATCCGGCCAAGTTCATCGCCTTGTGGGAGCCCGATCATGTTGGTATAGAAGAAAGATGGGACTTGGAGACTTTGTATTGATTATCAGGTGCTGAACAAGATCACTGTCCAGAATAGATACCTGATCCCACGGATTGATGACCTTCTGGACAAACTCAAAGGGGAAAAATATTTCAGAAAGATCGACTTGAAGTCTGGGTATCACTAGGTACCAATTGAACCCTTTGATGTGTGGAATAATGCCTTCAAAGCCCAAGAGGGTCTTTTCAAATGGCTCGTCATGCCTTTCGGATTGAGAAATGCCCCCGCAACCTTCATGAGATTGATGGATGACATATTGCATCCATTCACCAACTGATTTTTAGTGGTATACTTGGATGACATTTTAATCTTCAACCAGACTTGGGAAGAGCACCTCCACCACATCCGAGAAGTCCTCCAAACACTACGGCAACACAAGCTATGTGCCAATTTGGAGAAGTTCACTTTTGGCATGATCCAGGCTCAATATTTGGGATACATTATTGATGAAATGGGTGTGCATGTGGATCCAGCCAAGATCCAAGTCATTCGGGATTGCCCAGCCCCAACCACCCTAACAGAGCTTCGCAGCTTTCTAGGTCTTGCTAATTTCTACCGCAGGTTCATGTTGGGATTCTCTCATATCACTTGTCCCTTGAGTCAAGTCACCAAGGGAGGAGCGAAAGAAAAATTCTGTTGGTCGGAATCTCAACATAAGGCGTTCGTAGAATTGAAACATCACCTTTGTTCTACCCCAGTGCTCACATTACCAGACTTGCAACAACCATTTGAGATCGAGACAGATGCCTCTGACTATGCTATTAGGGCAATTCTTACTCAACAGGGGCATCCAGTGGCATATCACAGTAAGATATTTTCCAACACAGTTCGAAAGTATCCCACTTATGACAAAGAAATGTATTCCATTGTGCAGGCTTTTCGACAATGGAAGCATTACATTTTGGGGAAGGAGACAATCATCCACACAGACCATCGACCCCTGATGTTCATATAGACACAAGGGAAGTTGCAGAACGATTGCCATCAGAAGTGGTCCACATATCTGCAACAATTTCATTTCAACATCAAGTACAAGAAAGGTAGCACCAATAATTTTGCAGACTGCCTCATCCGACCACCGATCATGGCCATAACCACCATTGTCAACTCTTGTGGGCATGAGACTTCTGATTTTCCGCTTCTCTACAAGAGTGATCCATAATTTAGCTACACATACAAGGCACTCTTGGGGGGTATGCAAGTTCCAAATTTTCACCTCCAATATGCACTATTATGTCACCTGGGACACCTTTGTGTTCCTTCCAGCAAGCATGCCAAGATGATATGGGAAGCGCACTACATTTCAGTCGCTGGTAATTTTGGGGTCGAGAAAATAATGGAAGTACTGCAAAATTATTTCTATTGGCCAAACCTTCGACGGGATGTCGGGAAGTGCATCAGATCCTACACTGCTTGCGCCATTGCCAAACTAATCATCAAGAATCAAAGGCTCTATACTCCACTACCTAACCCTAGTCGACCTTGGGAATCCATCTCCATGGATTACATCTCAGGCCTTCCTTCTACTAAGCATGGAAATGACTGTGTTTTCATGGTCATCGACAGAGTCTCAAAGATGGCCATTATGGCAGCCTGTAAGAAGAATATCACAACAGAAGCCACTGCTAAAATCTTCTTTGAATGAGTGTGGGTGCACTTTGGGATCCCATAGTATATCATATCAAATTGCTACAGTAGGTTCCTCAGCACATTTTGGTCCAGCCTCTGGTCAATGTTGGACACCAAGCTCACCAAGTCCATAACTTTCCATCCCCAAACTGATGGCTAGACAGAGGTCGTCAACAGGATGATTGTACACATTCTGTGCATGCACAATTCAAAGCATCCATGCACATGGGATGAGAGCCTTCCCTATGTACAACATAGTTATAACTAGGCTTTCCACAACTCAACCGGCCACAACCCCTTTCAAGTGGGCTTGGTATTCCAGCCACTATGTCCCATTGACGTAGCCATGCCATTTGTAGCTACTCAGGCCGATTCGGCTCATGTCCAGTCTGAAGCTGACAAAGAAAACAACTTCATCGAGCACATTCAGCACATCTACCAACAGGTTCATGACATATTGGACAGAGCCAATGCTAAGTACAAGCAATGACATGATCAACATCGGGTGCCACACAACTTCCAGGTGGGTGAAAAAGTGTGGCTACATTTGTAGAAGGAGCACCTCACTGGACCCCACCGCAAGATTCGCCCACTCCGATATGGGTCGTACACCATCACCAAGGTTGTAGGGAACAATGCCTTCGATCTCAGTATTCCACCATTCCTTGGTCTGCACCCAGTATTCAATGTAGACCGCCTTCGTCCCTACTTCCGACCTCTATTGGACACCTCTGACATTGCAGAAGAACTCACACCAAAAGAGTTAAACCCAAACTACATGGAACATGCCACCACAGACTGTATCATGCACATGCAAATCAATAACACTCACTGACAGAAGATCCAACTGTGTCGGGTTGTCAAAGTTGGCCAACTCCTGCACCAAGGCAAGTGGTTCACCAGGGACCAAGTTCAACAGAATTTTCCTCATCTCATGGAGGAACTCAACTCAATGGGGACCATTGCTTCCTAAGGGTTGAGGAATGATCCAGGTGGATATTGGTGGCCACATGCCTATTCCACTTTGGGCCCCACCATTATCTCTTTCATTTTTTCAAAACTTACTATTTTTAGCAGTTTTTCGGGTCCTAAACTTCTGGAGCCATTTTGAAGCCCCAAATGGAGATAGTATGCCAAAGTTACGTCCCCGAGAATTTGAAACACCAATTTACCCAAACGGGGCCCATATTTTTGGTGCTTCATCTCCTAGGGTTAGGTTTTTGGACATTTAGAGTTCTCCATTATTTCTCCATAATAAATAGGCCCTCGAGCCTCATTGTAACACAGTTCAGAAGTCTGTAGCCGCCGCATCTCTTCTCAGAGATTCGCTACCAGCACCCTAGCTATTTTATTTCCATCATGTTTGTAAGCATATTTCTGTGATTTGATATTTATGAAATGAAGCCTTATTTTTGCTGCATTTCTATGTTTATGGTTATTTCTGTATTCTGTTGCGTTCCTTCATAAATCTGGATCAGGAAGGCATGTATCTTCTATCAGTAGATTCAGAAAAAGGATAGTGGAAACGGCTTGATTATCAAGAAGGGACAGAGGAATATGCAAAACTATAAACATATCAAAATTGCTAATTTCAGGATTGCCTCAAAAGGACAACAAGGAAAAGCTATCGAAAAAAGCTAGCAAATATATTGATCGCGGAACAAATTGAAAACTATGGAGCAGACCAATAAGTTTGAGGGAAATCCATTACAAAAACCCCCTCTGCATTGTTGGGGTTGCAAAGGACCATGCTACGTTAAAAATTACCCCCACTTTGGCAGGCTTAATGAACCAGTGAACAACGTACATGAAGCCTAATCTACAATAGGTGAAGTGGCAAGGACTATACCAAGAATTAATGTTACATTTAACGATTGTTAGGAAGAATATCAACCCAACATGATTGAAGTTAAAGGTAAGTTGTTCAAACATATTGTGTCTGTTTTAATAGACCTGGGTGCTAGTTTAAGTTATATAAGCCCTAATATAGTAGAATTATGTCACTTATCAACTCATAAAGTTAAAATCCCATGGCTAGTTAAATTAGCCACATGAGCTAAAAGATGAGTAACAACTAAAGGAGAAAATCGTCTAGTTGAATTAGCATGTCAAGCTATAAGATTTGATTTAAATGTCTTTCCCTTGGGGTCTTATATGTTTTAATCAAAAATTATTGGCTAAAAGATCATTGGTCTATCGTTAATTGTAAGGAAAAAAATTTTAGTTACCTAAGTGAGGCAGGTGTTAGATCTAAGCTTCAAGGAATTGAGAGGCCAATTACTTCCTCCCAGTTAGGAAAGTGCATACGAAAAGGCTGCGAGATATATTCAGTTCAAGTGGGCTATGTTAAATCCAAGGAGAAAGGGATTGATATAGAGAATCTACCTATAATTTGAGAATTTGCAGACGTATTTCCTAAAGAAATACTACGACTTCCAACCAAGAGAGATATAGATTTCTCAATTGATTTAATTTCGGGAGTTTCCTCGGTGTCAATAGCACCCTACAAAATGAGTATACCAAAATTAAAAAGTTAAAGATTCAGTTACAGGAACCGTTGGGAAAAAATTATATACACCCCAGCGTTTCACTGTGGGGAGCTCCAACACTTTTCGTTAGAAAGAAAGATGGAACCCTATGTCTTTGTATTGACTATCCACAGTTCAATAAACTAATCGTTAAAAATAAATGTCCTCTACCAATAATCGAATATTTATTTGATCAGGTCATGGGCGTAACGACATTTTAGAAAATTGATCTAAGATTTGGGTACCTTCATATTAGGGTCAAAGAGGAAGACATATGTAAACTTGCATTTAACACCCTTTACGGGAATTACGAATTTATATTTTTTCCTTTTGGGCTAACCAATACCCCAGCTACATTCATTAGCCTTATGAATAGAATATTCCATCCTTATCTTGACAAATTCATGTTGATCTTTATTGATGATATTTTAATTTATTCCATGAGCATGGAGGAAAACCAAAAGAATTTGCAAATTGTGCTCAAAACATTAAGAGAGCACTAGTTGTACACTAAATACAACAAATGTGAATTTTACAAAAAGGAGATAATGATACTTATTTCACGTTATCACACAAGAAGACATAGCGGTGGACCGAAAAAGATTAAGACTTTGATAGAGTAGAATGTTCCCAAGAATGTAGCAGATATTAGCCGCTTCTTAGGATTCGCTTGGTACTACCGAATCTTTATCAAAGGCTTTTCTAAAGTAGCATACCCCTTAACAACATTGAATAAGAAAGGAAAAGTATTTAAATGGACTTTGGAGTGTCAATAATGTTTCGACCAGTTGAAATATTTATTAACTATTGCCCCAATCTTGAGAATAGAAGACCGAGATAAAGAATTTTTGGTCTGCACAAATGCATGCCAAACAAGAGTAGGAGTTGTGTTGATGCAAGAAGGTCGAATAGTGGCATATGAATCATTAAAATTAAAGGAACATGAACAATTCTACTATGCTTATGATTTAGAACTTACAGTAGTAGTACATTCTCTAAAAGTCCAGTGACATTATTTGTTGGGAAAAAGGTTCGTACTAATGACCGACCACGGTAGTCTAACTAATTATTTCCATCAGCCAAATTTGAATGACCGTCAAGCATGGTTGACTGCATTTTTAAGTGAATTTGATTTTGATATAAAACATTTTAAAATAAAATAAAATCGATTGGTTGATGCTTTAAGTACGATATTAAATTGTATTTATGAAATCTCCTTTAATATAATAAGATTTGACTTCTCCAATCATATTAGAGAAGCAACAATAATGGATCCTGAGTATGGTTTTTTATGACAACAAGCAAAGAAAGAAGTCAGCCATGAGTCATGGGAATAGAATGAAGAAATTATTTCATACATGAAAACAATTAGAGAAAAGAGAAAATTATGGGATGGCAGTTTTTGACCAGCTTCTCTCCCAGAAAAGAAGCTCTTTAGACAAAAGAGGAGGCTAAGAGGCCCAACTTCTTTCCCAAAAAAGAAACTCTTTAGACAAAAGAGGAGGCTGATAGGGAAAAAAGGATGTGAGGCGAGGGAGAGAAGAGGAAAAAGGAAAGAAACTTGTACAAAATGAGAAAAAGGTTGTTGTTATTGGTCCTCGAGTTGGTTGGTCAGTGTGACTCACTAAAGAACCCATGACTGAAGCTCATTGGGACCAGGTGGTTTAGGGAATCAGTAGACGCTTTTGTGTATGAGATTGGCTCGGGGGGAGCACCAAAAGTGATCCTAGTTCTCATAGGTTGGGAGGAACATTTTACTCCCTGTGAGTTTGTGGTTGAAGATTTTCGAAAAAGGAAGATAAGTATATATAACTACTGGTTATTTTGCTAAAACTAGTGAAGAATTAAATGAAGGATAGATTTCACAATGAATTGTTTGTGTGTGCATGATTTTCATGTATGACTCTATGAAATTTCATTGTAGATGAATAATAGCTATGCATTATTGTGTGTGAATCTATGAAGATGTTACTGTAAATGATTATTAACTATGTAGTATTTTGTATGAAACTAAGAGATTTTTTACTATAAATGAATAACAACTGTTAGTAGAATTCAGAATTGAAAAGAAAACTAGCTGAGAAATATTTCCGAAATTATAATCCCATGTAGACAAATCATTCAACACAAAAATTTGCGTAAAAATACTAAATAACTAAAACCATTTTGAAAATAGAAATAAGTCATTGTACAGAGAACGAAAGAGAGAAATATTTTTCAGTCAGATAGGGATTCCTTTAATGAACACAATTAAGAATTTAACCCTGAGAGAATATTTATGTGTAAACATAGTAAAGAATTCCAATACACAGGGAAATTTGGGTTAGTTATTGGAAGCCAGGGTATGACCATCCATCAAACAACCTCACTTTCCTCTGTCGGGGTTTGAATTAACCTAGTAAACCCTAATTCTTGAAGAACCTAACTTTTATAGCATTAACAGAAAACTGGAATGCAACATGGAAGAATTAATAAGAAAATAATTAACTTTCGCAGTCTAGTAGTAGTAATAAATTTATGAAAATGTAAAACTGCAGAAGTCTCAATAGGTGAAAACAGGAAAATACATAATGGGTTTCATATCAAATTTAACCAGAGGAAAATAATAGTGTGAATATAAACTTATAACAAAATCAGTTAAATTAACTTCACGGTCACTTTTCCAAAAAATCACCAAAATATTTAATATGTCTAGGTAATATAAAATGATCCATAAATAGTCACCGAATCTGGGTCAACATTGCTCAATCAAGCACCAATTATAGAATTAACCATTATATGAAAAAAATACAACCGTGCAATCTACATAACCATGTATCATAACCGAATCCTAAACCTTTCCAACATAGTTGGCCTTAGAGCCTTGAAACCCTAACTCAACCTGAAGGGAGAATCCCTTTATAATTCTAAAACATAGATTTCATCAAAGATAAGGCATATGCATGGCATCTAGATTACACAAGGAAACTCACACCTAGAACTTGAAATTGCAATAGAACCCTTAGCTGGAATGATTCCAATATCCTAAGTCAGAATACTTTTCCATGAATTCGACCCACATACCACTTCTCCTTCAAAACAAACGAGGAAAAAATTGGGATGGGTCTCTGAATAAATTTTATTGAACTAAAAAATTAATCTACTCAAGTAATTAAAAGAGAGAGAAACTGGATAAAAGGTTTTGTTTTGTGTTTACCTGAAGGAGCAACTGGGTAGCGCACGTACCCTAAGCCGAGCCACTCCATCTGTTGCAGGTCTAGCCTATGATCACCTTGAGCATAATGTGTGTGTGTGTGGGGGGGGCCATAGGAATCTATAAAAAACCAGAGAACTAAAAGAAAAAAAATGTGATCAAACTAATTTAAAGAAAATTACACCATACCATGCTTTTCTCTAGCTAAGCGATGTGCAACCCAACGAGGAAAATATTTTTTGGGATGGCGAAGGAAACAATAAACCAACAAGATTGTAATAAAGTCAATATATCCTCCTAAGTTGCAGAGAGGAGCAGAGAAAGTGTTGGATGCATGAGGGACTAAGTTATGGTGGAAGAAAGGGCAACCACCCTCTATTTTTCCAACAACCTCTCCAAGTCACCGATGAAGACCAACTTTCCAACATCATCGATCTGATGGAAATCCCAAGAAGGACCAGTGTTTTTGATTGACTGTTGATCCCACGAAGGAAAATACATTTGGTGGCCACAGCAAATTGAATATTTATTTGATTTTAAAACAGTTCATATTTAAAATTAATAATTTTTTTAAACTAGTTATAATTTTCTATTATCAAATTAAATTGAAATGATAAATTTTAACCAATTATCATATTTTATTAATTATTTTCTTAAGATAACCTTATTACCATATATTTTAAATTATATAATTATTTTTAATATTAAATAGATTTTAATATTTATATAAATTTCTCTTAATTTTGAAAATTTGAAAATTCTAATTAATTTATAATAAATTTTAAATTAAGATAGATGTATATTTATTATCGTTATTGTGACCTGAAGTGATTGTAAATATTTGGTAATTACTTTGGTTATTAAATGGACTTGGTAATTTAGTAATTATGAATAGATTAATGTTGAAATTGGGATAGATTAAATTAATAGAGAATTTGTTCCTTATTTCTTATGTTGAGTTGTAGAATCTAGGGGAAAGACCTGAGTAATTCTCTTTTACCAGTTAGTTAATCAGTTAAGGGAATTTATCCCTCCTATTTTCTCCCATAATTTGAGAGAACTATAGGGAGAGAGGAAAAATAATGGAAGGATGTTGTTGGGAGTGTTCCTGAGTTAGATGCGAGCCAGTGGAAACTCCAAATATCAAACCTGGTATCTGTGGATAAAGAAGGATTCTAGGTTAGACTAAAGAGTCTTGAAGCAAGTGAATCGAAAATTTTTTATTCAAAAAATGTCTAGACTGAGAGGCGTGGGGGGAGGAATGGGACGTAATAACCTATTCTGCATTGGTGAGGAGGCAAGTTCTTTCGTGCAAATTATGAACTCTCGGCTAACAGATAAGTGTTGAATGAATGTAGATTTTTGTTTAACCATATATTGTACAATAATAAACTAGAATAGTATTTCATAAATAGTAAATTATGATATGAAAACTTATCAAGGTGTGACCAAGAGGGTCTCACGCTTGTATAGGGAAATTGCAAAAGAAACATAGGAACAAATGACAAAGAAATAATTTATGTGAAACTTGAAATTGATTAATTGCTCGAAGTATTGTAATTGTGATCTTTAATTTGTTTTATGTATATTGTGAATTTGGATTAACCAAGGGTTTTATTTTGGTTTACTGAGGGAAACATATATAGATATATATATATATATATATATATATATATATATATATATATATATATATATATATATCTATATATATATATATATATATATATATATATATATAGATATATATACAATTACCATTTCGAGTTTTTCACAAGATAACCAATAACATTTAGGTATCGCTTTGAAATGGTAAAGCTTGAATATTACATAAACGTATGGCATGGGGCTAAGATACTATGGCTGAGTTTCTAGATTAAAAGAAAAATAAGAACGTTAACCATGCATTAAAGGAAAATTTAACCTAAAGAGGGTTCAGGATTTTCCCTTTCCTTTAGTCACAAAGTGGACAATCGAGGGGCAGTTCCAGACACCCAAAAAGGGAGCAACAACTTAGTGGATTTTGGAACAGGGAAAATAAAATGTATTGATGCAACCAGGTAACATTTTCAGGTACAAAACCTAGCAAGAAAATATAAACCCTTATTCTCATATAACCTCGACAGGAAATTTATTAATCAAATGGAAATAATATGTTAGTTAAAAGAACATAAAAATGGCATCATTGCCAATTGATAAATGCTCATACCATTTGTAACCCAAATAAAACCAGTAATACACGTAAGAACATAGTTAAATACTTAATCATTTCTTACAGTAGCCAAATATACGTAATAATGGAGTTAAGTATTATAATTATTCCTTACAGGAGTCGAACTAGAACAAAATTTCATTAACAAAAACAAAAGAACCACAATAAATTAGTAATGAAGTTCCATTCTTAGTAATGTTGGGAAAAGGAAAAACCATTTAAAAACCTTGTAATGGTATCACTTCACAATTCTTTGCAGTCGTGGTTGTTCAACCTCAAATTACAACAAAAATTATCACTTATAGAGTGGACCATAATGCTCAAGCCTTACAACGTCAAAACCAAATAAACCAGTAAGGAATGAATCTCATTACATATCCACACTTGGGGTGAAACCATTTAATAATGACCTAAAACATTTATTTTCCACCAACCCTAGGCGAAAAATGAAGCATGCACCTGAGATTCAAGGTTAAGTCTGTGAAGAACACGATGAGATGAGAATAAGTTGGCCTACACGTTGAGGCAACGAGCGTGCTCTAAAACCAACACACTAGAAAATGTTATTGAAAGTAAATGAAATCCAACAAAAAATTATTGAAAGAAAATCATATTGTTGTAGGAGTGAAAGGGGAGGTTATATCATATCACCCTTCCAAACCCAACACGCATATCACCTTATTGAACTCGACACTAAAAGGAGAATCCAGTTCATGTCTCTACAGATTACACGTTCAAGAAGTTAGTCACGACTAGACTCATATTAATAGTTGATTTCCTTAAGAATGAAAAAAATAAGCCCCACAATCGGTTCCCAAACTTACCTGAAGCCAAAAATGTTGAAGAGGTATCATCCCTCACACTAGAATTGAGCACATCAGTGGTAAAGAAGTGACCAAATGGATTGCTAAGGAAACGAAGGAGTCGTGAATCCATAGGAAACCCTTTTCACGCTGAAGGGTGTTGAGCCAAACCACCTGGAAATGAAACCCATGAATGACCGGTCATAGCTAGGGTAGACAAGTTAGTTTCCATAACCATCCTGAATTTTCCAGCATCGTCAGATGAGGCGGTACGAATATCAACGGCCGAGAAGCCCCTATGTTAGTGTAAATTCTTAACGCAAGTGTACAAAAAGAGCTCACTTTAGCTGTGTGTGACAAATAGCCATAACAACAAAGATGGTTTCTTAAATTTCTTAGATCTGCAATAGATATTCAAAACAAATGCTGCAAAAACCTAGATCTATGCAGTAAAATTAGTTAAAAAGTAAAAAGAAATAAGAGTTGCTCCAAATATCCAACGGACAAGACAAGATACAAATAATTCCATATGTATTAACACCTGGGAAGGGAACACAAAATGATGTTACCAGTCCCCCTCAATGGGATGGATTCTTGGCTATCCTCAATGCTTAAGATCCAAATTTCTCTCTCTCTCAATGGTGTACAAAACCTAAGACGTGTTGAACTCTATGGGAGCTCAAGAAATAAGAAAATAGTAGCAGCAATGATAATGATGAAAGTGCGACAATGAAAGTGATCAAAGTGAATAATGAGTATCTTATTTATAATAAAATATTGAGTTATCCTCGATAATGGTGAATAATAAAATATTATTAACCAAGATATAGATCTAACTGTTTGGAATATTTTATTATATTTTGTTGGAGGGAAAAGACATTTAAATTGGTTAAATACCTTTATTTAGAAATAATAAACAATAAATGATTTGTTTAATTATTTCTAGGTGACTTAGTCAAATTTAACAAGAAATAATAACTAAATAATGATTTAATTAATTATTCCTAGAGAAAAATAAGAAAAATAATGATTTATCTAATTATTTCTCATAATTGGGTTAAATATGACCAGGAATATTATTTAAAGAGTGGTTTAATTAAGTATTCCTGGAGGGAAATCAAATAAATGAAGACTTATTTAATTATTCCTCATGAGGTTTCCTATTTGAACTAGAAATAACTTAATAAAATATCATTCATTAAATTATTTCTTATGGTGAAATAAATTTTACTATGGTAAAATTGGTCTTACATGGTGTACTTCAATCCATCTAAATGTAAATGGTTAGATGATCAAAAATTGGTGTAACACCCTAGATGGCAGCGTGGAAATTTCAAGAACCTAACGCAACTGGTGAGTGTTATTCAAATTGGCCTCCACTAGGAAATTAATAAAACTTAACCATGGCTACAATTTTATCTGCCAATAAATGTAAACAACATTAAAATGGAGGGTGGTTTGTAAGAGGGCTCCATCACATTGGTGCAAAACTTTAGTATAGGTATAACTTATGGGAGGGACATCATTAATTGTGTGCCCTCTTTTCAACACTGGAAAACGACATGGACAACTTGGATTTTTGTGTACAAAAAGTGTCAATCGTATCGTGCCATATGTCTTGGTTGGTGTGAACATTTAATTGCAACCTTCACGAGTCATTTAGGGTTTCTTCCACCATTTTTTCCATGATGTCTATTGCTCCATGTGCATTCTTGTCTGGGCCCAATGTTTGGGCATTGAGCTCCACTGATGGTTGGTATGTTAGGCTCCAATACTAGTTCACCTGGTCTGCCATTGTGAGACTGTTCATTGGGTTTTTTTGTTTGCAAAGGTTATTCAATGGTTCTTGGTTACACGCCATTATGAGACTGTTCATCAAGTATTTTCATTTACAGAGGTTATTCAACTATTCTTGGTTGCTCATTTCTTTGGTACTTGTTCTACTTTGTGGGGGGTTCAACGGTGGCTACCTGGTTGTTCATTCTGCTTGGTGGGGGGTTAACAAGCGCCTTTTTGTTGTTTTCGAAAGAGACAGTGGGAGTTTCAAGTAGGTTTGGTGGTCAACATGGAGGTTTCGAGGTCCATTCAGGTAAATGTTCAATTCCTTTGTCTTTATTTGAAATCTTCTTGTATTTTTTTTGTGGGTTTTTTCTAATTTCTCTATTTTTGTTGTAGGTAATTTTTTTCATTTCTGTTAGCGAGGTTGGCGAGGTTTAGGGAAACTTCCTTTTGTGGCTCTCTGGCTGTTTTTTGCGGCTATCTACTAGGAATCTTATTCCTACCAGCCACCTTCTATGTTTGCCAACACTTAATGTTACTGTTGGAATATTTGGCTCTCTGATTGCAGTCTTGTTTTTCAACACTAGAATTCCTTTTTGGGGATATTTAACTCTAGTTAGCTCTAGTTTCGGTAAAGGGTTTGAAATATTTTCAAAATTTCAGTTTTTCAATATCAATATTTTTTGTTGCATATAGCTCTGTGACATGAGGGTTTTCCCCAGACTGAAAAAGTGAGCATTCTATGCAATTCCAACATAGTCCTGATTTCCCACATTCTGTGTTTTTAAACACTTAACGTCGTTGTTGGAATATTTGGCTTTCTGGTTGTGATTTTGTTTTTCAACACTGGAATTTCTTGTTGGGGATATTTAGCTTTGGTTAGCTCTGGTTGCGTAAATTTTTTGAAAGGTTTTCAAAATTTTAGTTTTTCAATATCATTATTACTTGTTGCATATAGCTCTGTGAAATGAGGGTTTTCCACAGACTGAAAAAGTGAGCATTCTCTGCAATTCCAACATGGTCATGATTTCCTGTTGCGAGATGAACAATTCATTATGGCAGCAAATAATCTTGCAACAGTGTTTTTCCATGTCCCTTTGGACCCATAGAAAACATATAGAGAATTTTTTTTGTCTTAGGATAGCATTCATCAAGGATTTTGTCACAATGTTCTGTCCAACAAGTTCATTGAAGGATTTGGGTCTGTACTTTTGTCTCAAGCTCGAATGATTTTCTTTGCAGTTTCTCACCGTGGGATATTCCATCATGATTTCAACTTGTCTTTTCCTTGCATTTCCATGATAATAATAATTTATTCTCAATTCATGGCGTTGATGGATTTCCTACGAGATTTTACTTGCATGCAATGGAAAACCCCCGTGGTTTTCCATTTTTTTGTTCTTAGAGGCATGCAGTGAATCCACTCTCAAAACTTTAGGATTAATATAGGATTCATGATATGACATGTTATAGTTCGTGTCCATCCCTTCATCATTTATGCATGCATTGCAACCTGCATTATAGGACAAGGCTTCTAAAGAACAATTTTCAAAGCCATCTTCCTCATATGAATCCTTTGTTGGAGGATAATATCCTCTCTATAATTTAAAGGAGCTTAAAGGGGATACATTCTTACAAGTGTTTCATGTTTTCCTCCTTCCTGGTAACATGTTGATAGGACTCTTGTTCTTTCTCAGACTCCTTCTATTAAATACACGTCTCATACCATGACTTTTCGTACTCTTTGTGCCACCATAGTGGAACCTGAAAGTCGTTTCTACCTCCAGGTCGCTGGTTGAACTTTCACAGCTTTCGTTTCTATCGGAATGCAAATATTTGGATCCTTGTTTGTCATATAGTACTACCTCTCCCCAGGTTTGGTCGATGATTTTTTCCTTCCTTGACTGCATTAGAATTTGTATGCTCATGTGTTGTGGAGTCCTCTTCATCTCCATGTCATCCTATTTGATTTACATGAGTCACACAAGAAGTAAACATGCAGAGAATATTTTTTTTCTTTGAGACTAAATTATCTGTCGATATAGGAGATCATGAATAAGGAGTGTTGGTCCACTTAGTGAGGAAAATATAGTGTTAGGATATCCCTTGTAGCAGAGAATGGAGTGGACAATGTCGTAGAGTATGGAATATTTTAATTAACTAAGTTTATTGTAGGGTTATGTGTTGGCATGTTGTATGCTGGCATTTTTTTTTGCAAATAAGTTATGGAAAAGTGTCACATGTAGCAGAGAGAGATATATATATATACTTTGAATTTTATATTGAAGCATTGTAATTTTGAGTGATTTTTGTTGCTATGGGTATCTGCCATTTGTTTATGGTTGATTCATTGTGTTAGAGATCCTTGATTCTATGATCTTACATGGCTTTGTATGTAGTTGTCCATTATGGGTTGAGTCTTTTGTTGTTGAGAGCCATTGTTGTCATGTTACATATGGTTGAGCGAGAGAGTTGTCATGAGCATATTTTTTGTATGTGTGGGTGAGATTTTTCTTGATTGTTGGTTGTTGTGTTGAGAGGGATGATTTATTTTGAGAGTTGTGTTGTAGAGATGATGATATTGTGATTTTTATGATGAGGGTATATTTTATGAAGAGGTGTAGTCATGTCATATTATGTGTTCAGGAAAAAATAACAGCATATAGTATCAACTAACAAAACTAACAGCATTTGACATGTCATTGTGTCATAATTATCCATTATAATAGACTATAAATGTTCCTGCTAAGATATATGTTAATATTCATATGAATGAAGTTTGTATAAATAGGTATGATTTGTTTCATGTTGTCTAGGATAGATATGTCATATATGGTTTGTGAAGTATGATACATAAGTCAATTTGAGACTAAGGATCTTCCTATACTTATTTAGTGTGAATTGAATATGCTAAGCCAACTATGGGATGGAATAAATGAGTTGAATCCTTGTTTGGGGATGAGAATATTGGGAGGTCCCAAAGAATTATCTGTATAAATTTTTGGGGAAGATGTCAAATGTTGGGTAGTGTTTTAGATGCATTTATGGTTTTTAAAGACTTTGGTAACTTCATAATTATTTTGGTAACATTTCTTTCCTAGTTGCAATTAGTTTCATACCTTTGGAATGAGACTGAGAGCTTAGTCGAAGTTTAGAAATTTAGGGACTTTAGAGCAGATATTTAGACATCTTTGGATTGAATTTATTTTACCCAAGTCCTGGTCATCTGGTCTAATAAGGGCTATGACTAAGAGAGATTAGTCATGAAGGGGTGTAGTGATGTGAAAATATCATGAATAAGGAGTGTTGGTCCACATATTGAAGCAACGACAGTGTTAGGAGACCACTTGTAGCAGAGAATAGAGTGGACATTGTGATAGAGTATGGAATATTTTAATTAATTGAGTTTATTGTAGGGTTATGTGTTGGCATTTTGTATGCTCACATTATTTTTTTTTCAAAGAAGTTATGGCAAAGTGTCACATGTAACACAAAGCTATATACATACTTTTCCTTTTATATTAAAGCTTTCTAATTTTGAGTGGGTTTTGTTATTATGGGTATCTGCCATTCATTTATGGTTGAGTCATTGTGTTAGAGATCCTTAATGCCCTGATCTTGCATGGCTTTGTATGTAGTTGTCCATTGTGGGTTGAGTCTTTTGTTGCTGAGAGCCATTGTTGCCATGTTTCATATGGCTGAGCGAGAGAGTTGTCGTGAGCATATTTTTTGTATGTCTGAGTGAGAGTTGTCTTGAATGTTGGTTGTTGTATTGAGAGGGATGATTTCTTCTAAGAGATGTGTTGTAGAGGTGATGATATTGTGATTTGCATGGTGATATTATACTTTATGAAGGGGTGTAGTGATGTAGTGAGGGTACATAGAGTATAAAAAAACTAACAACATTCTCCTGTCACTGTGTCAGAATTCCCCATTATAATAGACTATAATGTGTCTTGGCACTGCTTTAAAACTATTCATTGTTTGTCCTATGTCGTTCGTTGAGTTATGTAGTGTGTAGTGATGTCATCCTATGTGTTCAGGAAAAACTAACAACATATACTATCAAATAACTAACAAAACTAACAACATTATAATAGACTACAAATTTTCCTTCTATGTGATCAAAATTTGGATCAGGGCCTAAAATTAGCTAAAATTTCAAAGTGCTCAAAATTGCTTCGAACCTGAACGACCAGATATATTTCATTTCTAGGATTCTGGCGCAACTTGTTTCATCAAAATCTGAGTTCATATGACTGAGTTATCATCTGTTGTTCATTTTCCAAAACAGGGAAAAATGAAGGAGAATAGGTACAATGATGATATGGCAGGTACAGTCGGCATTGTAAGGAATATTCTCCAGATTGCAGCCAATGGCACTATGACAAGTGTCGTCTTCAAATTTTTCAAATGGGTTAAGTGAAGAGAAAAAATGTCCAATGACCTCTAATATCCTTCCTAAGTGGAATTTGAAATTTTTTTAAGGCTGGAGTACAACCTAACTAGAGGGTGCCACGTGTCCTCTCTGGTGGGCCATCTACTAGCCTATGGGGTCCCATTATATGTTATATTAATGTTGGATATTAGACCTTATGGTGGTATTATTTTAATAGATATATATATATATATATATATATATATATATATATATATATATATATAGTTCACAAACCCACTTTTCGGTGGAGAGTTAACCAATTATGGAGGAGTTTTAAACTTGGGAGAAGCTCTAAGTATGGTGGAAGAAGTCTATTTATAAATCTGTGCAAAATTTATGTGGCAGAGTGGGGTTCAAACACACGACCTACCGCCCACCAGCCACACGCAATACCAGTTCTCCTACACGATGTTCCTTACCCTCTATGTTCGTAGAGTATATTTGAATTAGAGCGGTCCGACGGTTGTGGGTTGGAGGGGGAAAACCCCGCGGGACAGCCCCCTCCCCATGTGGCTAGAGCCCGAAATCTGAGCGCTAATTCAAACGAACCGACGGGATTTTTAAATGTGATTAATTAATGTTAAAACATGGGTTAATGACATTAAAACAAGATTTGTGCTAAATTAACTTATATTATTAAACAACACTTATCCACCCACTAAACTCAGTTTAACGCAAATTAAACCCGCAGATTAAGTTGGCAAGATTTTAGGAGGGCACGCCTTTTCTGGCAGAAATTCTAAATTTAGAATTTTAACTGGCAGTTCCTCTAGTTTTATAGGAGAAATTGGGGCAAAAACAGTTTTGGTCATAACCCACTCAATTTTTTCCCAAAACAGAGCTCAAAAAGAGTCATCCTCTATTAATTTTCATGCTGGGAACTTAATGGATCAAGTTTTAGAGGCATAAAAGGTCATCTACAGGTGTTTTAGTGCATTTGAATATTTTTGAAGGCCAAGGCCACCAATTGTTGGGGTGATTGTGAGAGCATCCAAAGTCCAAATTCAGCAAAAAAATAGTCATTTTTGGGATATTATGATATTTTAAACTCATTGGAACATGTTCCAAGAGGTTTTGAAGCTTTTCACAAAAATTTGAGCACACTTGAAGCTAATACAAAGGTCCACACTATGAAGCTGGACCAAGGAGATGTAGCCCAGGAGGGGTGAACTCCTTTATCGAAATTTTGTGTGTTAAGCTATGTTATGGGTGTTTGTTGTGTTTTATATTGCTTCTTTTTTGTCATTTAAATTATTCTTTCTAAGCTTATGAAAAACTCATAATTTCACCAAGTACACTGATTTGGAAATCACATGTTCATAAACAAACTTAAGAAGGATAGGTAAAACAAAGAAAATAAAATTTTATATATAATATTAAACTAGCATTCATTTTCAGATCAAGTTGGTATCAAATCACAAGGTTTCTTTCTTGTTTTACTTGAAGGTTTTTTTAACAGTGAAAATTTACTAATGCTTACAAGGTTGAGATTAGAGAGAGGATAAGGGAAGCTACTGATAACTAGTCCTCAAGTTAGGATAAGAAGGAAGAAGGCTGAGAAGGCATCATCCTCACCCAAAGGACTACTCAAGGCAACACTTGAAGCACCTCAAATTCCATCTCTAGCAGTTGAGATAGAAAAGGAATTAATTGCATAAGAGGTCGAAGTGATTGAAGAGATACAAGCTGCAGAGATTGAGTTTTAATCTATAGCCAAAATGTTAGGCCATGAAGGAACTCATGAACATTATGAATAAGAGGATTTCAAGAGGGAATTCAAATAAATGAAAAGGATGGTGAAAGTTATGTATTAAGATTTGTGAATTGTCGTGAAGCTCTTTAATTCATTACATTGTGATGGAAATTTCAATAAGTGCTGATTCTAAACCATCCTCATTTGCAAGACCCTTTGATAAAGAGATGGTGCAGGACATATACATCATGAAATATATGGTGAAACAACTATATGAAGATGTAAAGGAGAGAACTAAACTTCAAGAGAAGTGGGTTGCTATGAATAAATCAAGAACTTCTTCAAAATATGCATGAGATGGAGATTCAACTTCATGATGCCAAAGAAGCCTTAGCCGAGCATGTGCTTGAAGAAGAGGTAAATAATTCAATTTTTTCTTCAATTTCCTCTCAAGATAAATGTGTAGGTTCTTTTGAAAAGCACACTAGAAGAATAGGGTCCAAATTGATGATGAAAATGGGCTTTGAAGGTAAAGGATTAAGAAAACATGCACAAGGCATAGTTAAGCCAATTATGGTTGAGGAAAGGCCTAAGTATTCGGGTCTTGGCTATGGACAACTTTATTGAGAAAGATTTAAAGCCATGAAGGCACTTGAAACAGTTCCAAGAAGGAATTTTGTTGCAGGTTCAAACCCTCAAAGATGTAAAGTTTTTAATCAAGTTGAATGCAATTGTTTGAAACCCATGTTGCAGCAATATGCTTTTAGACATTTAGCTTATGGTGAACAAGAAAGTTGTGACAGCTCTAATTACATGAAAAATTTTGTTGGTCTTGAAAATAAAGTTGGAAACCCTTCAAGTGCATCTCCTCGAGAAGGTGACAAAGATGAACATTAAAAGAATCATTCAAGGTATAGTTCTTCTTATAATCATGTTGTTTACGATTATATTACGCATGAAAAATATGCATGCATGAATGTGAGAAAAATTTGTTTTTCATATTGTGGTTTGTATAACCATCAAGTTTCAAGATGCTGGAAGAGAATGATAGCATACAGGAAATAGTTAAAGAAAATACGGCTTGAACAGAAGATGCAAAATATTATCACTTATTGTCAGAAGAAGGGACATATTATTGCCCAATGTTAGACACTACATCCAACAACTCATCCAAAGAATTTGAAGAAAGTGGAGAAAAATATTGACGAGAATGGAATAGGAGATTCGATCATCGATGTGAGTCAAGATGATTCACAAGAAGAGGATGTTCAGTAGGAAAAATCGCCATGGAAGTGGATTGGTAAGAAATGGCTCGATTTCTGGACCATGTAAGGCATGCATTTCCTTTGTACATAGATGCAAATTTCAGCCTTATGTATGCATTAATTTAGGTTGAAATAATGACAAGTTGCAGCATATTATTACAACTTGTATGATGCAATATTGCATGTGAATGTTGTTCGGTTGAAGGCATTTATTTTTGTTACAAAATTTTTCCAAGATGGTGTAAAATATGGATATGTCACTCATTTATGTTGCAACAATTTATCATTCAGTTCAGCTCTTATGATCACTCACATGTTTTGAGTTTTTGTACTTGCTTGTACTTGAAAGAGTGGGTTGAAAAGTGTACATATGCATGATATTTTTTATATTTAAATAGATAACTCGTGATAGGTTCATTGTAAAATAGATACATGCATAAATATTGTCAATATGTATCATTTCTTATCTACTTGTGTCGATTGTGTCGCACACCTTTCATATCGATTTATGTCAATTGTGTTGTACATATTTTTATCGACTGGTGTTGATTGTGTCGCACACATTGAATATCGATTTATGACGATTGTGTTGCATATTTCATGTCGACTTGTGTTGTTGATGTCACATGATTTTTGTCGACTATCTTTGTAAATTATGTTGATCGACTTATGTTTTAGTCAATGGTGTTTTTCGATTGTAAGTCGATGTGGGATACACCAATGTGCAAGAAGATCGCCATGTACTTGATGTTATAGGAGGTGACATTCATTGCTTTGAAGGAGCAAAAAAGAGGTGGTCATCATTTCAATTCTTACATAATGTTTTCTTTTCAAGATTGATTGTGTGTTCTTGTGACAAGATGTCCCAGGAAATTTGATGTCCATTCAGTGAGAAGTGAATGAGATGCAAAGTGTTTTGCAGCCATTGTAGAACACGCTGGTTTATTGTGTTGACACCAAAATTTCACTCATATTGCAAGCTTAATTTGGATAAGAGGATTTCCAAGAAGAAGCTTGAATACATTTGTTGCAAGAGGGACTTGTTCTCAGTGGGAAGGCTAATATTTTTCCAAGCACCTAGAGATCGATTTGGTACAGCAGGGTATGTATCAGTTTACATCAACCAACAGTGTTGAAGTGGGTCAGCAACAGCCAGAGAGAAGTGGTTGAGAGACATAGCCAGTTGTGATGCAAGGCATGTCAAGATGATTGTCAAAAATACTTGTCAAGTAAAATCAGTTGATATAACTTGAAAGAGGAAGAGTGTTGAAGCTTAATAAGATAATTATCAGTTTTTTTGGGTCCAAAAGGTAGTCACTAGGAAGGTGTGATCAGAATTTGGATCAGTACCTAAAATTAGCTAAAATTTCAAAGTTCTAAAAATTTCTTCAAACCTGAACGACCAGATAGAGTTCATCGCCAAGATTTTAGCGCAACTCGTTTCATCAAAATCCGAGTTCGTATGACTGAGTTATCGTTTGATGTTCATTTTCCAAAACAAGTAAAAATGGAGCAAAACAAGTACAATGACGATGTGGCAGGTACAGTCAGCATTACAAGGAATATTCTCCAAATTTTAGCTAGTGGCACTATGACAAATTTCATCTTTAGATTCGCTAGATGGGTTAAGTGAAGAGAAGAAATGTCCAATGACCTCCAATATCCTTCCTAAGTTGGAATTTGAAATTGTTTTAAGGCTGGAGTACAACCCAACTAGAGGGCGCCATGTGTCCTCTCTAGTGGGCCATATCCTAACCTATGGGGTCAAATTATATGCTAGTAATGATGGACATTAGACCTTATGGTGGTATTATTTTAATATATATATGTTAAACACATGCATGGTAAACACACAGAAGGAGAAAGAAAACACACATAAACAGAAAGATAAGCGTGAGTTATTATTACCATTAATATTTTCAATATTTATAATACAATAGTGTGACTCTTAGATTCCACATTCCAAGGTCACTTGGACTCCTTTTGTCCATTCTTCTTCCATGCCTACCCATAGAGGATTAGGTGTTCAACATTCCCCCCCTTAATTCGATGGGGTATGTGTGTGTCAAAGAAGAGAGTTGTAATACAAATCTCCAAAGTATGCATGGCAGCACTTAGGCTAAATCAGCTCTCTGAAATGTTGGCATAAATAGGTGGTTTAAATATGACCACCAACACTGGAATGCTTAGTGAAGTTCCCGAATCTCTTCCAAATTTGGCAAGAAGTTGAGGGCTTCTGCTAGAGGAAGTGTCCCTCATATTTGAAGAGGGAGACCTTCAACCTAGAATAAGGGATGTCTACAACCTGTGATGGTTTAAGGATGACCACCAACTTTGGAATGATTGATGCATTTCCTAGAATTCTTCCAAAACTAGCAAGAAGTTGAATTCTTCTGCTACAGGAAGTGTCTTAAATTCTTTAAAAACGAATAATATCAACCTCGAATAGATGGTTTAAGGATGTCCACCAACCAAATGAATGATCATGGGAATCCATGTCTCTAGCTACAGCTCTGAATCTGGATTGACAAGTTATGGCTCAGGCTCGCTTGAATTTTTATGTCTCTGGCTACAAATCTGAATCTGGAATGAAAGATTGTGGCTCAGGCTCGCTTCATGTAGCTTTGAAGCTTGTATATGACCACCATTTCCCCCCCTGTCAGGTACAAGGTGAGATGATGGCGAAAAATCAACTGCAATATTGTTCAATATTTGAGAACAAGTTGTGACATGTGACTTAAACATCTTCTTGGATGTTGATTCCCATTGCCAAGAAGAGATCCATCGAAGATGAATCTTTGTTCTTGCAAGAGGCTTGTTTTTGAAGCATATGTGTGAAGAATGCATGTGTCGACCACAGTGCTTGCATGGGTGAATATTGAAATAGTAATATTTCATATGGCCAACGTGATCACAACGTTGGAATTTTAAAATCTATTGTTGCTACTATGGAAGAGGAGCAGGATCTGGAACAACTGAATGTGAACTATCATGAAGAAATCTAGCACTCTGAAATTGAATGGGCTTGGAGTAGTCCCAAATATTAAAGGAAAATTACTTGTCATATCCAAGGCCAGTTCTGTGATTGTTATGGACAAGCTCTTCCCAAGGTCTGATAATGGGCTTCGGAGGTAGAACCGAAGATTCTGCATCTGCATACAAATCTGCTCTTGAAATGTGCATTAAATGTGAATCAACTGCATAGTTATTGACTTGTTATTTATGGGAGTCTGTTTCAATGTTCTGAATAGTTTCTTG
This sequence comes from Pinus albicaulis, assembly GCA_034641835.2. Classification (NCBI taxonomy): domain Eukaryota; kingdom Viridiplantae; phylum Streptophyta; class Pinopsida; order Pinales; family Pinaceae; genus Pinus; species Pinus albicaulis. The sequence continues at coordinate 1,257,559,251 of CM076581.1, forward strand.
TTGTTGATAGCAGTTTGTCTCAATGTTCTGAACAAAGACAAGTTCAAAATGACAACTCTTTTGTTGAAGCTCATCTCGCTAGAACTGAGATTCGAGTTGTAGAAACTCAATCTTTTCTTTTGCATTTTGTAGACAATTTTGAATATTTGAAAGAGAGGCTTTGTTGATGTTTACCATTTCATCAGCACTGGAATGTATTAGAGTATTCAAAAACTCCAATATTTTATAAACTTTGGCCATTATTTCAGCAAAAAATAACAACCTAGAAATGCACCACTATTGATTCTAGAAACTTCTTTTAGTATGAGCTGAGCATAATATTGGCCCTAAATAATAAAAATGCTTGTAGAAAAATTCCACAGAAATCCAAAGCAATATCACATTGTTCAGAGGACAATGTGAATGTTTTCCAATAGAAATTGTCTAGATACCTAAGAAAAATTTACCATGCCACACCCTTTGAAAAACTAACAAAAACACAAATTACCATGTCCTCGCTATAGATTTTATGCCAATTATCAATATTACTCGTTCTCCTTTTCCCGTTTAGGGTTTACTTGCAGTGATAGATTGTAATGGCACTTAGAAAATCAAATTTGTCCTCCTCCTCCTTGAAGGCCGCACGATGATCCACTATTGCTAAAAAGGTTAATCCAGTTAAACCTAATGAGCCTTTTGTTGAAAAATAAATAAAATAAAAGCAATGGCTCCTCCTCCTTGATCGACTACTAAACCACCTACACTAACCACCATGTATGTGTTAATGAAGAGTTAGGGCTATGCTCCCAATGGATTTCACAGCTCTAAGTGGCCAAAAATTCCATAGAGGGAGTGTATTACTTATAGGACTAAGCCAGACCTAGCCATTCCAAAGATCATTTCAACGTATGAGGCTCGAGAGTGCAATGCCGACAGTAGATGAGGCATTGCGTAGGAGTAAGCTGAGGGAGGGGTGCCCACTGTCAGCGTTCAACATATGTGAGAGAGATCCTGTAGTGTGGTGCGAAGGAGGGTAGGCACCGGGTAGGAGTCGACTGGTGTGAGGGAGGGCGTAGTTGAGAGGTGAGTGCAGAGTGGGATGGAATAGGGAGGTGGAGCCATTGTTTGGGAGATGAAGCGGTGGAGGAGTTTGCGGGAAGTTGGGCAGCATGCAGCCACAATGCGAACGGTGTATAGGTGCGAGCATGAGGTTGTGCTAGGAGGCCACGCCATGTTTTATTGAGGAGGATCTGATGGGAAGTAGAGAAGGATATGGGAGGAGTCGTGGGGTAGTATGGAATTTTGGTGGTTCGAGGCCTGTGGTATGCGGGGACCGGTGAGGGAGTGGGGCTGCAGGGAGGGGCGAGGGGTCGATTTGCGTGAATCGGCGTGAGGAGAGCAGGGATTCAAAAGGAGCAAGGAGTGGAGGAGTGGAGGAAGTGGAGATGAGTGGGAGCGGAGGAGTGTAGGGAATTCGATGGAGCACAGAGAGGAGGGAGGGTAGAGGCAAGGAGGGTGCCGAGGGAGGTAGCATAGCTGTTGTGGAGGGAGTTACAGTTTTGTAGGCAGAATTATTATTGGTAAGAGGGTAAACATAAGACTGTTTAGAGAGGACCTAGTGAGGTGTCTAGTAACAAGTTCGAAAGCTCTCAATCCATTACACCGTCTTCGAAAGGAGCTCAGAGGATCAACGCAGTATTGATACCACGACCATATCGTCCTCAAATGCAGCATTCACAACTTCCACTCAACAACGCACATATTTCAAGAGATGGTTTATGAACCATTCCAACGCATAGAACTTCAAGGCTTCATGACCAGCAATAGGGCAGATTCAGCCAATCGATTAACCTTTCACTGGAATTGCAGATAAGCAGATGCCACTATTTTGGCCCTCCCTCAATGTAGTGAGCAGTGAGGAGATAGAGCATGCAAAGGTTGAGGATATGTTCATAGCAATTCCCAAGTGAGACTATGTATCATGGAATGCTATAATCACAGGGTATGCTTGCCTTGAAACAATTTTGGGAAATGTAAGTCGCAGGTACAAAACCCACAACAAAGGACTCACGATATACAAAATGCCTTTCCAATTTCAGATTTTCTAGGCAAGGAAGGCAGAGTAGTGCCCAGAATGGCAGAGTGCATTAAATTCACATGGAATATAGAATGATAGAGGCTACTGCGTAGAGACCAGCTAAAATATAGTTGATTGGAGCAGGGCCAGTAATCGCCTGCTCTGATACCATGTTAAACACACACATGGTAAACACACATAAGGAGAAAGTAAACAAACATAAACAAAAAGATAAGCATGAGTTATTATTACCATTAATATGATGCATATTTATAATATGATGGTGTGACTCTTGGATTCCACATTCCAAGGTCACTTGGACTCCTTTTGTCCATTCATCTTCCACACCTACCCATAGAGGATTAGGTGTCCAACAGTATATATATATATATATATATATATATATAACCACTTTTCGGCGGAGTGTTAACCAAGTATAGAGGAGGTTTAAACTTGGGGGAAGCTCCAAGTATGGGGGAAGAAGTCTATTTATAAATCGGTACAAAATTTATGTGGTGGAGTGGGGGTCAAACCCATGACCACCGCCCGCTAGCCACACGCAATACCAGTTCTCCTACACAGTGTTCCTTACCCTCTATGTTCGTCGCGTATATTTGAATTAGAGTGGTCCGATGGTTGGGGATTGGAGGGGGCCAGCCCCCTCCTCATGTGACTAGAGCTTGAAATTCGAGCACTAATCCAAACGAACTGGCGGAATTTTTAAATGTGATTAATTAATGTTAAAACATGGGTTAATGACGTTAAAATGAGGTTTGCACTAACCTTGCTTATCTTATTAAACTGCACTTTTCTGCCCACTAAACTCGGTTTAATGCTAATTAAACCTGCATATTAAGTTGGCAAGATTTTAGGAGGGCGCACCATTTCTGGCGGAAATTCTAAATTTAGAATTTTAATTGGCAGTTCCTCCAATTTTAGAGGAGAAATTGGGGCAAAAAATTTTTTCTTCATAACTCACTCAATTTTCACCCAAACAGAGATCAGAAAGAGTCATTCTAGGCTAATTTTCATGTTGGGAACTCGATGGAGTAGGTTGCAGAGGTGGAAAAGGTCATCTACAGGTGTTTTAGTGCATTTGAAGTTTTTTGAAGGCCAGGGCCACCAAGTGTTGGGGTCATTTCCAAACCATCCAGAGTCCAAGTTCAGCAAACAAATAGTCATTTTTGGGATATTATGATGTTTTAAACTCATTGGAATAGGTTCCAAGATTTTTTTAATCTTGTAAAATAAATTTGAGCACACTTGAAGCTAATACAAAGCCCCACACTATGAAGCTGGACCAAGGAGATGTAGCCTAGGAGGGGTGAACTCCTTTATCAAAATTCTGTGTGTTAAGCTCTATTATGTGTGTTTGTTGTGTTTTATATTTCTTCTATTATTTCATTTAAATTATTCTCTCTAAGCTTATGAAAAACTCATAATTTCACCACGTACATTGATTTGGAAATCACGTGCTCATGAACAAACCTATGAAGGATAAGTAAAACAAAGAAAATAAAAGTTTATATCTGATATGAAACTAGCACAACATTAGCTAGAATTCATTTTCAAATCACTAAGATAGATGCTAATATTCATATGAGTGAAGTTTGTATAAAGAGGTAGTATTTGTTGCATATTGTGTGTGGATATATATGTGAGATGTGGTTTGTGAAGAACGATGAAAACATTTGAATTCTACTTGGTGTAGTAGACAGGAAATCTTGGTTCTATTAAGATAAAAAGGTCCAAACATATACAAAAACTTCATAAACTAATAGAACTAATAGAATAGAGTATAAAAAAACTAAGAGAACTAACAACATTCTCATGTCATTCTGTCATAATTATCCATTATAATAGACTATAAATGTTCCTTCTAAGATAGATTTTGGTTACAATGTCACATATAGTATGGAATAAATCAACCTTCATCTGAAAATAAAAATATACAATCCATCCAAAATCCACATCATAATGTGGTTACAACCAAAAACATATAACACCCCTATTCTTTATGGCCTTGACAATCTTCAGTGCCAAACACTGAGTTACCTGATTGAGCCAAGTAGGTTGGCCTTCCTAAAAAGGGTTGATTAGGATGTGGTTGATTGCTACCATATAATTGAGTCCAATTTGTCCCTTCCAACCATTGAGGAATTGAGTACCCATATCTCACACTTGCACTACTAACCCCTGAATTAAGTGGAGGTGACATTTAATTGACACCTCCTCTGGTAGGAATAAGGCAAGTGGATAAACCCCCATTTTGATAGTGAGTCACTTGAATGTTTATGAGTGTTATCATTGGAAAATAGGAGAAGAAAATATGACATTATTAAATGTTAGGTAGAAGGATTTACAGGGCTGAGGCACATTAGAGAATCTGAGAATTTTTAAAAATCTCTAAGGTCCCAAGGAAAAATCAAATTGCACACTCAAGACACTGGCAGAATGCGACTTCGCGTGTATTTTTCTTCAATAAGCACACCTTTGCTTGGATTTCCCTCAAAAATCTGCACAAACCTGAGAGTGACAGAACTCAATTTCCGGGACCACAAGGTACACTCCAGGAAAATGATCCCACACTTGAGCCACCCAAAGACAGCCGCCTAAGCCTCCTTGGAACCTAAAGGGAGCACACAGTGGAATCAAGTGGCACACAATGGAATCAACCCACTCTCTTGGATCACCATCCATCATTGTACCAAGAGAGGGAAGGATAATTTGAATTCATCTATAAATGGCCACCAAGAGATGAACAAAAGGAGAGCACATTGTTATGCTGGCCAAAATTGATTTGAAGCAATCCAGCAGTGTGTAATTTGGAGCAAAAGTAGAGAGGGGATTCAGTTGTTGGCCATACAACAACTCCAATCCTTTGGAGTAGAGAGGGAGACCTTGCACCAAGCAGCTAGAAGGTAAAATTTTCCTTGCATCGGGTCTTAGAACTCCATAGTTCTAAGGGCCCCTTGGCAAATGTGTAAACGTACTATCTTCCTCCTTAATAGCAAACAATAAGACGGAACGTTGATGCGACCGTTGGTATTATTGTTTTTTCTAACTCTTTATGAGATTTCGTGTTTATGATTAATTTAGTCTTGTTTCTCTCTACATATGCATACTATATCATTGTTTATTGTGTTTAATGTTTTATAGCATGTTCACTAACCTGATAACTCTTTTGTTTATCTACCTGTGACCAAAGCTTAAGAGGCAGCGACCACTTCTCTTAAGAAAGTGTGGATTGGTACAATTGTGCACCAAATCCACCAACACAGGATTGGAGACTCCACTGATTTTACTTTTTCTAGTTAATGTGTTTGTACCTATTGCAGGGACCTTTTCTCTACTCTGGAGTGTGTCTTGGACAACCCCTCTTCTCTTCTTCTCTGCTCATTCACCCTCAGTGAGAGCCTGAGTTTCAGAGGCTCCAGATAATTTTTTGGAGAAAATTCACGCGCATTTTACATAGACAAACGTGCCTGACTGCATGCATTCAACATTGACCTACACGATAAATTTCACGCCTGTGTGAGACATTTGCACGTCGAAACCAGAGGCAGAAAATTTCTTCTATTTTCCTTCATTTCTTGTTTGTAAAGTGACTGGTAACCCATAGAAAAACTTCCTGCATTGTGTGAGGTGTCCCATGGCTATTTAAAACTCATTGTTGGCTACATTTGAGTAGTGCTAGGTGTTAGTTTTGAAATTTCAAAGTTTATTTTCGCAAAAAACCACATAGTTTAAGTAGGGGGGAATTTACTTACAATCTGAAATAACTTATTTTTGCAAACATAGACACCAAAAACATATAAATAGCTAGTTGGAGTAAGTGGCCATAATCCACACATGCTTAGCTAGTTTTTCATTTTTCCTAGTTTAAAGTCATTAATTTTTTAATTTTGGCACTAGGACTCGGGACCAGGAAGTAATTATCCTAAGAGAGCAAGTAATATTTGTTGCATTTTCACCTTTTGGTGACCCTAGGCAAGCATATGATAACTCTCTTCTGATAATTTTCCATCTCCCTTTAGTTGATCACTTAGATTAACTAGGCAACATTGTGAGCGGCCTATATCCCCACATGATTTTCTTATAGCAAGGAACAACCAAACGTAGATTAATAAGGTATGCGTAAAGGATCACTGCATATTTTCATGTTAAAAATATATGATTTTTCACCTCTTTCTCACACACTTTCACACAATAAGTGAATTAAAGCCACCTTAAAACTAACCTAACTAAACTCATTAACTCTCCCCACAGGGGCCACAAGAGAAATTATAGTTTAGGTTAGGACCAAGGGGGTAGGAATCCAATAAGCTGCCTTGGTCAGTTTACATCTTGAAACATATAAGTTGAATTTTTAGTGAACTTTAAAATCCATTTATCCGCCCACGTAAAAGAAAATATGAGCACCAAAAAGACCCGATTCAGAGGGGATTAAGCTAAGGCCCAATGCATGCAGTGTTATTTGGGGCTACCTGACCCGTCTAATACTCGCTACTGGTAGCTAATTTACCAAGAAGCTCAAGACTCAAATTCTTATGTGGGATGATGGTACTTAGTGACCAAATCTAGGGAATCCTTCCCTATAGGTGACGCTGCATGCAACACTAGATCCTCTACCCATTCCCTTGGTCGATTCTTCGACTGCTAGAAGGCATCGCCAATTCTTTTGGGAAGTTAGCCCTAGTACCCATCAGAATATATCTTCACAAGGCCTAGTTACTATTGATATTTTGAGGACGTATAGGTCTCTAGGATTTTTAGTATCATGAGAAAAAACAACCAAAACCATTTTTTTGATTATTTGATCACATAGATACAATTTAAAGGGAAATTAAATTTTATTTTCACTTTGTTTTATGTATGCGGTCACCATTTTTTCTTTGATACTTCATCTCTCATAGAACTGATGATTTTTTCCAAAACCATACCTAGTTGACACCATAATAGACCCAACAGGACCTCTTCGATCTAGATGTCTTTTCGACCTCCCCCAATTACCGGGAGGAGTTTCAGGTCTTTCTGCATTCAGGTATCAAAGATGGAACACTACCACCCTTATCGGTTCATCCTTTATTGGGGCATATTTAGTTGGGAACCCTCGATGATCACCCAACGCCACACCAGTGGACACCCCCATAGGGTCACCACATTCCACTCCTCCCACAACCCATAGGGGGAAGAGGAGCGCTACCCATTTGGGAAGCCAAGTGAACTCACAGCCAAGTACATTGTAGACAAACCCTATTCCTAACTAGAACACTCTGTCTTCAGAGTTTGCAATGGCTCTCAACTCGTAGTCACCATTCTTAGCATCATTGAACTTGCTCGATCTAACCAAGTTAACGAATGACCCTATTGCACACAACCCAACATGGCCCCCAATGCCCACGAAGCTCCCGTCGGACATTTTAAAGTTAGAAGGGAAGCAAGTGGAAGACCAAATAAATCACATTATGACATTCCACCTGTGGTGTTCATCGAACAACATCATTGACGATACTATTCAACTGAGACTATTTCAACGCACCCTAACTGGACCAGCTATGAAATGGTATGTGGAGAAACCATATGCTACACATGGAACTTTTAGCACCCTCGCTATCGTGTTCCTTACCAATTTTTAGTTACCCATCCACCACGATTATGGGATGGAATTACTGACCCATTTTAGGTAGACACATGTCTTCCATATCTCAGACCATCTCCACAAATGGCGGCGACGTCGTAGTTTGTGCAAAGCCAAACTCGACAATCGAGTTCTGCTAGACCTGTTCATGAAAACTCTCACTACAAAGATTTCAAAAGACGTTACAACTCAAAAACCTACGTCCAAAGAGGATTCCATCAGTAAGGTCCAGTAGCTCAAGCTGATTTATACCCAGTTAAGATATATCTACAATACCCTGCCTAACGCCCCACGCCTACAAACTTACAAATAATTTCTAGGCATGTCGAACTCTACAGATGGTTTGATTGGGTCTGTTATCACTCTGAAATTTCCAAAGGTTGTTCTTGTGTTAAAAATAAATATCAGAGGTAACTACAAACCACTTTTGGAGATTAGGATCTATCCTTCTAAACTCATAGAGGGCTCTCTCTATATGATCTAAATTTCTTTGTTTAATAGATTTTAGGCTGGTTATGTATGCTTGATTTGGATTGATTTTGATTGGTTGGTGGAGTTAATGATTTAGATGAATAGGTGCTTTTCCATTTTCCATTGGACTATGGAGTCAATATACTTTGAAAACAAAACAAAATCAAATTATAAAGAAAGTGTTACAGAACAAGATAGGTGAGCAATATCAGATCTCAAGGTTGTATGGTGAAGTGATTTTTCAATTGGGATCAAGGAGCAATTAAGAATTCCTTAAACTAGATAATGAAGAAGGGTGAAGGAAGTCAATCGGGTTCAGAGAGAAATTAAGAATTCTCTAAACCAGATATCAAAAGAAAACATAGAAATGTATAACAATTAAAAGAAGAGTGTAATTTTTAAGCAAATTTTGCAGTAAAACTCTTGTTATAACATTCAAATTTAGAACACATATAAGTTTATGGAATACATAGAAAGGGAACATGAACAATTCAAATTTATACTTCACTAAGATAGCTCAACACATGAATCATGTAAAGAAGTTTCTTTATAACTTGTTCTATCTGTCAACTAGAAGTTGTTACAATAACTCTTAGGCAATAGATCAATCAGCTACGAAAATATTCAGAAATCCACACTTGATACTTCAAATGATGAAGTATTTATCCAAAACTTTACAAAAAATATCATGTCAATTGACTAGGATTTATTCTAGGAAAATAAAATATCTTTATGCAAAAAGATAGTGACACCTTTTAACTTACTGATATCTGGCCCTGATTCTTTGATTGTTGTTACCTGTTTGTTTCTTTCATCTGTCTTTCTCTTTCATCTGTACGTTCTTTCACCCTTCATAGTAAATCATACCGTTCTCCCATTTTTCTTCATCTGGGATTTTTATCTTCATCATACAACGGTAAATCTCATCTGCCTCTGAATATTTGGAAAATTTGGGCTTATTTACAAAAAGGTGATTTACCTCATGTTGAAGTTAAAAGATTTTTTCTAGAGTTTGTAATAGTACTTTTCCTATGCGAATTCCCTTCATTGGCGAAATGTTGGAAGTTTCCTTGGCCACTTCCCTTAACTTCTTGTCATAATATTTATGTCTCATGAGTTTGTCATTTATTACTAAAGTATTAGGCAAACCCTTCTGTCTCAATACATCAAACTTGTTCAAAAACTTGTTCGTTGCGAGTTCCATTGTTTGACATTTTTCCTCAATCCGTAGCATCAGATTTCTTTTGGAAATAACTTTCTTCACTTCTAGTATAGTCTCTATTCTGTCAACTATCCCGAGCTCTTCTAATTCATACTTATTTTTGGAATTCAGGAATTTGATTATTTCAAAGGCTTCCTCTGGTTTCTTTCCAAGATTAGCTCTAAATTTCTGAATTGCATCACCAGCTTCCTTCACCAAATCATTCTGATAAAATATAATATGTATAGAAGGACAAATATAATTAAATTAATTAATTATATTGGCCCACAATTGATGTTTTGTTTGGGCTAAAGGCTCTTTTAGTGACAGCTCATTTTCTAGCTTATGGATTATGTCAGTCAATCTATTGGATTTTTGTATTTCCTCTTGATGCATTACTTCTGCCAATTTATTTCCATCATCTAAGCTCTTTACATGTTTCTTAAGTTTATTAATCTCTGTATTTTGAATGGACATATCTTCCATGGCTTTGATCAATTTTTTGGCCTCATCAGTGGGATGGGTTGTTGGTATTGCTGATGCTAGTGTAGATGTAGTTACTGGAGCTGATGCAGATGTTGGATCTGATGTACATGTTGGAGCTGAGGTAGATGTTGGAGCTGCGGTAGATGCTATGGGAATAGTAGTAATGGGAACTGCTTCCATGCCAGCATGTTTTTCCTCTATAATTTGATCAATCTCTGCCTCCATTTCCTTTAATTGAGTTGTCAACTGGATGATTAGATTCATCATCTAGTCCTTTTGATTATCTATCTCCAAAACCTCCTTGGTTTTTGGATGCTCAGTAGTTGGTAATTTTAATTTTTTCTTCAGTGTAGCTATGTCTACATTTTTATTTTTTATAAGTTATTTTGCTACTTTGATGTCTTTTGGATTATAACTAACTTCAATTACCAAATCTTCTAGTGACTTAATCATGTTGTCCTTTTCTTGTGATGAGGCTTTCTCTAGCTTTAACTGTGACTGTATATTTCTAGGGAATTCTACAACTTCTGGACACTTAGAGCTTTATGTGTCATGGTTGAATATATCATCTCTCCTGCCTGTTTGTGGAATTCAATTTGGTCAATTGGTTGCACATATTTGGCAAGAACTTCAAAGCTTCTATTTTTATAATCTTATGAATTTTTGGGGGCCTGTACCTTTAGCTATAGGAATTTCATTTTCATTTTCCTTGTTTTGAGGTCAAAAGATGAAAGCAACCTATTCTGATCACTGGGAGTTTTCTTCCAGTATTGTGCATATGTAATAGCCCTAATGCTTCATTTTTTATTTTAATCTCTTTATATTTTTCAATGATATCCTTCTCCTTTTCAACTGGTTTACTGAATGTTGACATATTTTCACTATTTTTCTTTTGAATGATCTATGCGCTGGAAGTTGATGGCAAAGTTATTTCTTCTATATGTGTTTAGGTGCATCATCTCTGATAATAATCTCTATTTTTGTTTCAATTGTCTCTTCCTGCTCTATTACTGGGTTCAACTTTGTTTTCTTTTTGTACATAAGCTTGAATTTATTATCTGATGTACCTTCTACTGAATAAGATCCTTCTTCTCTAGACCTTTTTGAATTGCTGTCCTATGGGTCTGGAGTAAGCAGAATGGGACTAGTATCAGGTTTTTCCTCCACCTTGTGTAGAGTGTTTTACAACCACTCTAACTGGTTGGAAAATTTCTCAATCTCAGGCTTAGATTCATGGATGAAAGGTGTGAGTTTAGACTTAATTCTTAACTTGTTGATGACACCCAAGGGGTCATATGACCATTTGAAACTTTTGTTGAAATTTAACTCTTGTAGGCATCTGTCTGCTTCCTTTCCTGCATTTCTACGGTTGCATAAAAAAGGCCCTAGTTGGTTTTTTTATCTTGAAATGAGTTTTCTTTTTGGCTGAAAGGAAATTTATCTCATCAGAATTAAAGATCTTCCTAATGTAATCTAAATAAAATATCCTCATTGGGAGGTATTTGGGAAGCTTGTAAGGGACTAATTGGCTTCCATACACTCTAATCTCTGTGTGATTCTCGTATAAATACTAGTCTCCTGTCTTGCTCTGATCAGATAACTGTAGAAAATTTTTTATTTCATCATTGATTCTGGGCTGAATGCTATTGCTAAGCATATTAACCATTGGGTACACAAAAGAATCAATAAAGTCTTTGAAACTAAATTCATTGGAATCCTTTCTGATCAAGGATGTCCAAAATATTACAGACTAGGGATTACCCTCTATGTCCAGTTTTTGTAGGTTGACTGCAAACCTTTCTGACTGAAAATATATCAAAAAATGGAATAACCCTGAGGAGTATTTAAACACTCCTTCTGGCAGTTTGATCAATTGATCATGCATTGTATCTGCCAGGAATTGGGAAAAGTTGAGAAGTATTGATGGAGGTTGGCCTGGGCAAGAGGTAGAGAGGAAACCAATGATGGATTCATCTACCCATTCATCGGTAAAATATCCTAAGATACAGGACAACATGGTCACAATTTGTTAGGTTCGTTATGGGAAAATGGTAGCAGAGTATGGTAGGTTGTTTTTAAGAAATTGAGTTGATTCAGGGAGAAAAGTTTGAAATATTTGAGACCTTTTAGGAAGATCTAGCTTTAGGTAAATATCAGTAAGGGTTTCAATGGAGAAAGGCACTCCCTCTAGTTGTGATAGAATCTGTAGCATTTGGTTAATGGATTGAGTAGTGATTGTAATTAGGATTTCTTGGTCACAGGTGACTATGGCTCTTTCATTTAGAAAATAGCTGAGTTGGTATAGTCTGATGACTTCAGGGAACTGGTAGGTCTGTGAAAATGTGTATTTTGGCAGGTTTGAGTCCCACAGATGTATATCATCTGCCTGATCAAAAAAAATTTCATGGCTCCAAAATATTGCTATCAGTCATAGTGTCTATTATTTTAAAGTCCTTATCAACCAAAGGAGTGTGGTCGACATCTAAAAGGGGTGGTAACAGAGGGTTTACAATTTGGATGCTTTGGTAAGCCATCAATTTGATCCAATTTATTAATTAATTAGCTTAATTTATGGTTTCGGGTATTATAATTACCTGTAATATCGAATTTTTTTTTGTGGAATGGGTCTAGGTAGCAGCAGGCTTCAATTCTGGTAGGAAATGATGTTTTTGGTCTCTTCCGAAAATCGACAGAGATTGGAAAATAACAAAATTGCGGGGTTTTATCATTTGAAAACTGGGGTTTATCGCATTGCGTGGGAGTTTTATTATTTTAAAAAGTGGTGGTTTATCGCATGGTTTGGAAGTGGTTTATTGATTTGGGAATGGGGGGTGCGATAAAACATGGGTGGGCCACATGGCAGGGGATCGGGTGGAGAAAACCACCCATTTCGCGCAGCCCCCTCCCCCCTGGTTTTAAACATCGCACGTTGGGGGATGCGAAATGGATTGTTGGACATTCAATCTGCCTGGTGATGATCAAACGATAGGAAAAGATGTGGATTTTCAAAGGATGTGGGGTCGGGAAAAAACACTATATGGAAGGGTTAAATGAAAGTAGCGTTGTGAAATATATTAAGCGGTGGGGGGGGGGGGTTTAAAAAATATATTAGGTGGAGGGGGTAAGTCAAAGGGGGGTCGGGAAATATATTAAGTGCAGGAGTTAAATGAAGTGGGGCCCGATTAATATTTCGCACTTTTAAAGTATTAAAAGTGGGGTTTTCTCTTTTTCATGAAAATATAAAGTTTAATCAAGCGAAGTTTTTAAAGGGGAAAAGGGTTCTTAGGAGGCGAAAAAGGATTAGGATAAGGGGAAATGAAGAGAGAAGGTATTTTAGCAATGGGAAGGGTTAGAAAGGTATTTTTTGATAATGGATAAGCATAATGATGCTTATATAACTTTTTAAAAATATTATACCTACCCTTTATTTATGCTAACTTTTTTTTTTCTTTATTGGGTGCATTTGAGCTTGCTAACCCTTTTCTTTTCTTTTGATAAGTAAAATAACTTATTTGTAACCTTATATCTCCCAATGGCTCAGATTAAACTTATGAGCTCATTTTTATTCTCTATCTAACTACTAATCTGCCAAGATCAAATGTTTTGGTCAGATCTTTATTCACTAACTATCATAACATAAAATTTAAAGGCATGAATGATCAAGATTAGATTGTATGATTATCATGAATTGTGGCATTTTGAACAAGTTGCACACAATTTATTTGCAAATGTAAATTAAACTAAGAGTAGTGGCATTTGAATGTGCAACACTTTCAGAATTTATTTTGCTTCTTTTTATGGAGTTCATATTTTATATCTTTTTTTATCTCCATTTATTTTTGTCATTTGATTATTCTTTTAGGACATACCCTCTTTTCATTTTTTAATATGGAAAACATTTGTAGAAATGAAAAGGTATGTACAATATTACCAGAATTAACATAGCCAATTCAAAATTATGATCCCTATTACTATAGGAACCTAACAGGGTTATTGACTCAAAATCACCTAAGCAGTAGTGTTCAGTACCCCGATTATGCATATGATTCTAACCAATACATCCCACAACCCAGCTACCAGATTCATCATGCACCTTCGCAAAACGTGACCAATAGGGTGACGTTGTACCACCATCAGCAAGGAGGTCCATATCCTTCGGCTCAGGGGACCCATTACGCAACTAGAAACACTGACGGAAGAGATCCCCCCAATATCCATTCACAAAATAGGGACAAGTACCACAATATGCTCAGTCCCAAGCACAAAACCCACCCCCCAATATTGTTATTATTCTGCCCTTACATTATTATTGTTAGGTCAGCTAGGATTATATTGTGATCCCATGGACTCCTATATATAGGAGTTTTTGGTCATTTGTATCATCCAAGAATTGTTCATTTATGTAATCTAAAGGAGGTTTTCCCCTCAAAGTGGATTATTTATAAGGCTTTGATCTCTCTTTTATTATATTTTTGGAGTTGGTTTCATAACATTTGGTATCAGAGCTTTGGATTCTAGGGTTTCGCTACTCCAAAAAGGTCATCGTGGCATTTTAGCTATAACGTTTTTTCTACGAAGCTTCAGAAGTTGAAATTTTTATATAGTGAAGCCAAAATCCTGAGGAACCTATTGTAAAAATTTAAAATCTTGGTTCGTAATATTTTCAGAGATACAATCTGTGGAAGTTAGGGCTTTTTCAGGCTCTCAAATTTCACCTAAAACAGGTCATCGTGGAATTTTCACTATAACCTTTTTTCTACAAAGGTTCAGAAGCTTAAATTTTCATAGAGCGAAGTCGAAATTTTGATGAACTTCCTGTAAAAATTTTAGATCTTGGTTCGCAACATTTGCAGAGATATGATCTATGGAAGTTAGGGACTTTTCAAGCTCCCGAATTTCATATAAAAGAGGTGACCGTGGGAAAATCGTCATAACTCTCTCTCTCTGAGTGTCGGATTAGAATTCTATAAAAATTGGCTACCAGTACATGGACTGTAGTTTCCTGTATATCAATTTCAGAGCCGAAGGAGGAAATGGTCACACGGGGTACATCATACAAGTTCTCTCAACCGAACAAGTCCATAATTAGGTCATTGTGGGAGATTAGGCATAACTTAATCTTGAAGAATCCAAATCAGGTCAGACTTGTGGCATTAGAAAGAATATTCTGAGGGCCAATACACAGTTGAATTTCAGATATTGAATATCGAAAATCACAGAGATAATTTAGTTTCAATATCGAGCTCCTCAAAAGAAAGAAAAAGGTGTGTATTTTTTTTTAATTTCATAAGTCATGTGTGAAAAAATAGTTTGAAGTGATTTTAAGGGCATATTGAAGCATAGATATGAGTATTGGGTTCTAAAATGCCACCTAAAAAGAATTCAACACCCATTAAGCCTTCAGAAGGCTCTGCTATGACTCATGAAGAGGAAGAAGTGCAACATGACATATCAAAATTACAAGAGCAAGTGCACCAAATTTCTCCCTCGCAAAGAGCAACAAACAATGAAATGGAAGTTTTGAAGAAAGGCATGGAAGTTAAGATGGACAGTTTGAAGAAGGGCATGGAAGCTAATATGGATGGTTTGAAGAAAGGAAATGAAGCTAATATGGATTGCATGGAATCTGGCATGGAAGCTAAGATGGATGACATGGAAGAAAAAATGAAAGACAAAATGGAAAACATGAAGAATGATCTAAAAGAAGACATGGAAGGTTTGACAAAGTTGATACAAGAAATATTTCCTAATGGTGAAAATATAGTAGAGGAAACTCATGATGAGAACAAAATAAATGTTAATCGTGATTTCATAAAATCTAATGTTGGCGGGAAGAACCACCATATTCCAAAAATGGATATGAGGAAGTTTGATGGAAAGGATCCTGTAACATGGATACTATATATGGAGCAATATTTTGATCTCCATAATGTGAAAAACACACAAAAGGTACGCATTGCAACTTTACATTTAGAACAAAATACATTTGTATGGTATCGATGGCTTTGCTCCCGTAAAAAAATTGTCACCTGGTCAATTTTTACGGAGGAAATGATAGCACATTATGAGGATACAAAGAGCAACACCTTCTTTAGCCAATTGATAAATCTCAAACAAAAGGGTTTAGTGGGGGAGCATATTGAGGACTTCCAAAAATTGAATATAAGGGTAACTGATATTCTAGAGGAACACAGGATTGATCTCTTCATAGGCACTTTAAAGGATAACATCCAACATGAAGTTCGCGTTTTGGAACCTGATTCATTGGAGAAGGCATTCAAGTTGGCAAGAAAATTTGAATGTAAAATTATGGCGACAAGGAAGCCTACCACTCAATTCTATAAAGAAGGAAGTGTTGCTACGCCTAGATTTCCACAACATACAAGGTTGACACCACAACAATTGGAAGAAAAAAGAGCAAAAGGGCTTTGCTACAGTTGTGATAGAAAATACACTAAAGGTCATAAGTGTGCTGAGAAGAAATTATTTTACATAGATTGTGAAGAGGAAGAAGAAAATGAACAAGAATCTTCAAAACAAGAGGATATACACCAGGAACCAACCCTAGAAGAGGAATAAATGAGTCCAACCATATCGTGTAATGCATTGGCAGGAATTACCACTCCTCAAACTCTCAAGATAGAAGGACATATCAAGAAGAAAAAGGTAATAGTGTTGATTGATTCAGGTAGTACCCATAATTTTATCCATTGTAAGGTAGCCAAGGAATTGAATTGTTTCCTATACCCAACACCAGAATGTCAAGTGATGGTTGCAAATGGAGGAACTATAAATTGCTCTGGAAAATGCCATAATATCAAGCTAACCATGGGGAATATGTATTGAATATTCCAATGCTTTCCATTCCTATGGGAGGTGCTAATGTTGTACTAGGAGTACAATGGTTACAATCTTTGGGGACAGTAGCTTTTAATTTTCAAGAACTTTTCTTGAAATTTTTTTCAGAAGGAAAGGAAGTCGAAGTACGGGGTATTGAAGGGAAGCCAGGAAGGATAATAAGCTCTAATTTCATGACAAAGATTCTAAAGAAAGAACAACGAGGCGTAATTGCACAATTATGCTCTCTAGAAGTTCCGACATCAAAATCATCTATTTCTGCAGATCTCCAACAAGTCTTGGACAATCATTCCAAGGTGTTTGAAACTCCCAAAGGACTCCCACCTATTCGTGATCATGATCATACTATTCATTTGATTCCAGGAAGTGTTCCTCCAAACATCAGGCCTTATAGATATCCTTACTTCCAAAAGAGCGAAATTGAACGTATGATTGCAAAAATGTTAGAGGCGGGTATAATTCAACCTAGTCAAAATTCTTTCTCTGCTCCTGTAGTATTGGTACACAAGAAGGATGGATCATGGCGAATGTGTCTGGATTATAGGGAGCTCAATAAGCTCACCATTAAAGATAAATTTCCTATTCTTGTGATTGATGAATTATTGGATGAATTACATGGAGCAATTTATTTTACCAAGTTGGATCTTTGTTCATGATATCATCAAATTAGAATGAAGACTGAAGATATTCTAAAAACAACATTTCAACTCATGAGGGTCATTATGAATTTTTGGTCATGCCTTTTGGCCTTACCAATGCACCTTCTACATTTCAAGGGTTGATGAATTCCATTTTCAAACCCTTCCTTAGAAAATTTGTGCCAGTATTTTTTGATGATATACTAATCTACAGCAGTTCTTGGAAGGATCATGTTGAACATGTTGACAGGGTGCTCAAACTATTGCAGGAGAAACAATTATATGCAAAAACATCCAAATGTTTCTTTGGAGTACAAGAGGTGGAATATCTGGGTCATATTGTATCTCACAAGGGTGTTAAGGTATACCCTAACAAAATTAAAGCCATTAAGGAATGGAAATTCCCCACAAACATAAAGCAGTTGCTTGGATTTATCAAGTTAACAGGGTATTATTGCAAGTTTGTTAAGAATTACGTGAAATAGCAGCACCTCTAATGACATTATTGAAGAAAGATGCATTTTCATGGATTCCTGAAGCATCTAAGGCCTTTGAACATCTTAAAGAGGCAATGTGCCTAGCACCGGTCTAAGGTACACTAGACTTCACAAAAACCTTTATTGTGGAATGTGATGCCTCAGGAAATGGAATTGGTGTTGTTTTAATGCAAGAATGAAGACCCTTTGCTTTTGAAATTCATCAAATCAAAGGAAAGTATTTACATAAAGCTATTTATGAGAAGTAAAAGTTGGCAATACTACATGCACTAAAGAAATGGTGACCTTACCTAATGGGAAGACACTTCAAGGTAAAAACTGATCATGATATTATTAAACACTTTTTGGAACTAAGAATATCCTCAGAAGAGCAGCAAAAATGGGTCACAAAGATGTTGGGTTATGACTTTGAAATCATCCAAGAAAAGGGAAGCTAAATGTTGTTGCAGATGCACTCTTAAGAAAGGATGAAGAGGTGGAAGCATTTCTTTGTGCCGTTTCTATTATCCAAATAGATTGGATAACCGAAGCAAGGGGTGGATGGAAGAAGGATGAAGAAGTGTGGACGCTCATTCAAAGGTTGCAGCAATATCCTAATACATCTGATACATTTAGTTGGAAAAATGATTCCTTATGGTACAAATATTGCTTATATATTTGTAAGAATTCCCAACTAAAACAAAAGATTATTTTGGAATTGCACACTTCTCCTTTAGGAGGACACTCAGGATTTTTGAAAACTTACCATAGGGTGAAGAAAGAATTTTTTTGGGATGGCCTTAAATCTGATATTCAAAAGTTTGTGACGAAATGTTTGGTTTTCCAACAAAATAAAGTTGAGACAATTATGACCCCGGCTACAACCTTTTTCCATTCCAAGTCAACGTTGGGAGGAGATTTCAATGGATTTTATCACAGGTTTACCTAAGTCCAAAGGAAAGAGTGTCATCATGGTGGTATTTGATAGACTTACCAAGTATGCACACTTTTGTGCATTACCTCATCCATTTAAAGAAATTACACTTGCTACTACATTTATGGAAACAATTCCAAAGCTACATGGAAACCTAAAGATTATTGTAAGTGAGAGAGATCCCATTTTTACTAGAAATTTTTGGAAGAAATGATTTTCTTGTTTGGGTACTCAACTAGCTCATAGCTCATCTTATCATCCTCAATCCGATGGTCAAACATAGATAGTGAATAAATTTTTGGAAGGATATCTTCGTTGTTTTGTATCTAATAAGAAAACACAATGGGTCAATTGGTTACCTCTCCTTAAATGGTGGTATAACACTTCCTTCCATACTGCAGCAAAAATTACCCATTTATGGCACTTTATGGATATCATCCACCATCCATCACATATTCTTTAAGAGAAAATTATAAGGTTCAAGAAGTGGAATATCACATCGAGCATCAACACGAAGTTCTCCAATTCTTAAAGAATAACCTAAATTTGGTACGAAATCGAATGAAACAACAAGCAGATCAACATCTCAGTGAGATAATTTTTGATGTAGGAAACTGGGTATTTTTACGGCTACAACCGTACAAACAAATGTCCCTCAAGCAAGCTAAGAAGGATAATAAATTATCGCCAAAATACTATGGTCCTTACAAGGTGTTGCAAAAGATTGGTACTATGTCATACAAATTGGAGCTTCCTGCTTCTTCACGAGTGCATCCATTTTTCCATGTTTGATGCTTAAAGAAGGTTATAGGAGACAAAATTCCAGTTCAAACAATATTTCCAGAACTTGATGAGGAAGGAAAATTCATATTGGAACCTGAATCAGTCACAGAAACAAGAACTCGATAGCTACGAAATCGATCAATTTGAGAGTATCTCATCAAGTGGAAGAACTTACCCACTAAATATTCTACATGGGAGGATGAGAATTTTATACAAAAGAATCCGGAGCTACTCAAGCGTTGAGGACAACACTTTTTTGAAGGAGAGGGGCATGTTAGGTCCCTATATTACTAGTATAGCCCCTTATTTTTGCTAGTGTAACCCACTTATTGTTATTTTTGTACCCCTCTAACCCCAATATTGTTATTATTGTGCCTTTACATTATTATTGTTAGGTCGGCTAGGATTATATTATGACCCCATGGACTCCTATATATAGAAGGAGGTTTTGGTCATTTGAATCATCCAAGAATTTTTCATTTATGTAATGTAAAGTAGGTTGCCCCTTGAAGTGGCTTATTTCTATGGCGTTGGTCTCTCCTTTCTTCCATTTTTGGAGATGGTTTCATAACACAGAATAATGCACAGGTGAACTTTATGCAACCTTCCCAAGAACAACCGCGTCAACCATACAATCAAGATAATCCTAGCTATCCTCCTAACGCGGTAAGGAAAAAAGGAAAAAACAAACCAAAGGGAAATCTTGGACAGGGGGAAACAATAAACAATGCCCTCCACGATCTCAGGCTAGAGGCAACTCCAACCGAAATCAAAACCAGGAGCCAAACAACTCCTAAGGGAAAAACAAGAGGGTGAATCTTCGGACCAACCACTCTTGTGCAATATGTGGTGAATATGGACATTACACTCACCACTTTCCTAATCTCTCTAAGCTAAAGAAGCTTCAAGGTAACCATGGACACGGGGGATCCTCACACCAGAAAACCGTCATGCAGGAGCCTTTCTGTTGAGGAGGTAAATCCCCTCTGCGGACAGAGGTGATCCCTACTAGCCCAGCAGGGGTCTAGCAACAAACAAACAATGTCATGACGCAGGTTCCTAATTACGAAATGAAAAGGCTGGAATAGAAGCCTACCTGGATTCCAACGCTAGGATCTGAAGAAGAAGCGTCCCCGTTCTCAAATTTCAGTGTATCACAACTCCTCCACGATCTCCGTGGATGAACACCGCACAATGTAATAAACGCAATGTATACAAGCATGTAGTAACCAAAGATAATGACCAAACAAATAAAGGACATTACTCACATTAACATGATGGAAAAAGGAGTGGAACCATAATCATAATCATCTATTAAATAACCAGCGAAGAGAGATTACAACCAAGTTCTGACGTCGCGGTCTCCTTTTATGACTTTTGCAAGGAGATGTCTCAAGGGCAAATAAAGCTCATGTTCAGAGGGATGCATTGATGATGATTTCAAGGCATGAAAATGTTCAGAGGTCACAGAATGGGTCCTCCATTGTGCGGGATGGGGAATGGTAAGGACGGTGACAAATTACTGTGTAACACTTTCCCCCAGTAAGGGACAGTTAGCACCCAAAAACAGCAAAAAAATCCCGACGTTTCCAAAAAAAATAGCCATTAAAATCTATAGGACTAGCAAAGAAATATTTTTTAATACACCCAACCGAAATAACGATACCCCACCAGACACCAATTTGTTAGGGGCTAGCACGAGTGCACCAACAACACCATTGACCATATCAAAGATACCTATTGAACCTTTGCCAAAGATGCCTAAGGGACCAACTAGGAGAGCGGGAAACCATTCCAAAGTATCCCATAGCTATAGCATTGTGGACGATGTAGCCCAATCCCCCACCGCCATGTCAGCTTTGGAGGTATTAAAATCATGCGCAAAGCAAAGGAAAGCCTTAATTTTCTCATTAGGTTCCATCGACCCTACTGATTTGTGCCTAATGGCTTTTGATTTAGATAAATCCACCCTTAGGCTTCCTTCGATGGCCGCCTTCCAGATACTGGTGTCAGTTCAAAACATTACCATTCACCAACGTATCATTGGCCAGGGTGCATCCACATGCATCATGTCAAATAACGTCTGGCAGAAGTTAAGGTCTCCTGAGCTAAAGCCATCAGACATCACACTCAGAGCATATGACGGGTACCCATCAGCTCCCGTCGGTCTCTACAAAAACGTCCCGGTCTGCTTATTCGGTAAGACGGTCCTTATAGACATTGAAGTATTGGATGCACAACTGGATTATAATATACTCCTTGTCCAAAGTTATATGTATGCCATGTCAGCCATAGCCTCCTCTGTATTCCAAACTATGATGTTCCCCCATGAGGATCACATCATTACTATCGACCAATTGACATACCACGACAAGCGACCCTAAAAAATAGTAATTTCGTCCTACCCTATGTAGACACATATGCCAAGATGCTTACACAGTACCAATAATATGGGCCCGACCAATTCAAACCGTCGTCCATCCTTGGGTCATTCCTAGGATATCCCCCTGTTATACTAGAATCATCATCTGATCTCATAGAGGCTCTGTTGTGCATGATGTCCACATCAAGCACCGAATCCAGCCAAGAGACAAATACAAGCAGTAACAACATCGAGTCCTCGGCCACGATAGCTTATCTAGCCTACACCACCTCCCAAACTGCTTTCCTCTATCCCCCAACTAGTTTTTTGTCCCAGCAATTCTTGGTCACTGTGATGTTACCAAATGTATCATTTTCAATTCCAGTTTGGTACCTTGTCCCACCTACCATGACAGGAGCCACGCAGATCACCTCTATAGGGTTAACCCCCCTTAGTCCGGAGGTGGCCCCACTTGTTCAGGAGACCCCACCCATTCAGGAGACTGTCACAAACATCCCTTCGAAGGAAATTCCCATTGCAAAACCGATGGTTATGACCAAGAACACCAATAAAAGAAGGAAGAAGGTAGAGAATCCCACCATGCAATGGGAATTACAACCTTGCACCATATGCGACATAGTAGGCCACCCCACCCAAATTTTCCCAGAGCTAGACAAGTGAAAACCGCTCCTTTTCTCTGTGGTCAATATCACGACAACAAGTTCCCATAAGAAGGAACCAGCCACCAGAAATCAAGGCAAAGCATTATGTACCATCTGCAGCCATTATAGGCACTACACCCATCATTTCCCAGAACTTCTGCGATTTACAGGGACACCTTACACGCCAACGATCAATCCTATCAAGAGGATCCCTCCATCCAGTCAACTAGATATGAACCTCGCATTATTTTATACTTATAGGAGGAACATCAGTCAACTGTAAGACTCCCAGCCATTCCCCCTCCCCATATCGAGCGTTATGCACTCTTTAACGAACGCGATCATTTCATCCATGAGTATCTAGCTCTATAATTTTTTCAGCGATGGTATCTATTCCATGTAGTATACTACACTGACCTTCTAGCCACCCAGTATTCATGCCAAATATGCACTGGAAATCACCCATTATGCCACGGTCACTATATCCCTAGATTCCATGTAGTGCTAACTAGTTTGCACTCAGCCATAGTTCACCTTTGCCTTGAAGATGACATTGACATAGAATCCATGGATATTTCGATGACTCAATAGGATATGACGAGTACATCCATCCTCTTCCTATCAGCTGAAAAGTGGCCAATCAGGGAACCCTTAGTCAGCCCCAACCGCCCTCCATGGAGAAGCCCAACATGTGCATTATGTCACACACGCAATCATGTGGTTGCCACTTTCCCTGACTTAGAAGCACTATGCCATTGGTACCCGGTCATGTCACCAAACGAGTAGGACCGTGTTATCACTATAAAAAAAATTTCCAAACTTGGACAGTTTGCATTTGTTCCTAAGTCATGGTCTTAGATAGGGGTTAAGTTAAATTCCAATTCATAGGGTTAGATTCTCATTTCCATCATCAAATAAAGTCCAACAACCTTGATTCACACTTTAAGGGTCCCATATCATGTTTCGAAGGTCATGTGTTTAGTAAATTTAAAAAAAAAAATCGAATAAGCCACGAAACCACGTTTTCGTAGTGCAGGCAGTGTTAAAAATTGCTTTTGTGCTACGAAAACACTAGTATTTTCGTAGCGCAAAACCCTAAAATTACATTACATGCGCTACGAAATCAGGGATTCGTAACCAATCTTGTCCAACTATCAAATCCATCAAATTTCATTAAATTTTCATGATTAGGTGTCAGTCCACAAATCCTTTCTCACACATGCAACCATTCATAACCATCATGAGATTCATTAGGGGTCATTTATCATTTGTCATTTTCAAATTTGAAAAGGGATGGCTGTTCTTGGTTGTATTGTCTCATGCAAAAAAACACTTGGTGCATGTCTTTCTTCAAACGATAAGCTTATGGTAAGAAGAAACCAGAGCTTCTCTCAATTTTCAAGCAAGGCTGAACCCTTAATCAAGCAAGCCAGTTTCTCTAAAATCAAGCGAGGCAGTTTATTACAGGTTTTTTGAAGCCATGGGGATTTCGAGGGAAAGATGACAGAGGAAAAAAGAAACCACTGGTCAGGCCACTATTTTAGAACGGAACCTGAAGGCATAGAGGCTCTCAACAAGGATAAATTAGTTGAAGAAACCTTCAAGAAGGCAAGATGTTGGAGATTCTGTGAAAAGCTACAGGGAGGTCATAATCAAGTCACAAAAGAATTTGCCATTAATTTCACAGGTTCAAATACAAAGGTTGGATTTTTAAACTTGCCAATTTCTCCTGAAATTATATCATTAGTGACAAAGATTCCAAGGGGAGAAGAGATGTGGTTCAAGAATTTTAGGTTTGAAATGGAACCTTGTAAAATATTTTTGAAGCCAGAGTTTGTGGACACAGATTTAACCAAAGCAGTGCCAAGAGGTTATGTCAAGAATACATATGCTAACCTTCTCTCAAACATTGAAAGGTACTTCACTTGTGAAGGAAGATACCATAAGGTGTATTCTTATCATTTCAAACTCTTATTGCATTTCACTGGAATAATTTCTCTAGATTTACCTTTCTTCCTATTTCGAAGTTTGGCCAAGATGGAAGATAAGGTGTAGATGAAAACTCAGGCATGTGAAACTTCATTATTCCGTCATGGTCTATTTAAATTAATATTTTTGCATGAACTTCAGAGGGTGAATATAGAATGGCCTTCATTTATTTTTTTGTGTGGATTTGGGGTGGAAACACATGGAACAGGTGTTAGCCCTAATGCTAATGAAAAATCACCATTAGAAACCAGTGACCCTGCAGAAACAAGATCAAAGAGATTTTCCAAGCCCAAGCTCAGAAAACAAGTAAAGGAGCCAATGATTAAAACATCATTTATTATTCAAGAGACTCCTTAGCCTACATAGAAGAAGAAAACTCAAGTTAAAGAAACAATACAGGAACAGTCAACTAGAAAACCAGTCCAGAAAAAGTTGACTAGAAGTCAAATATCAAAGGAGAAGGGTAAAACAGTGGTCACAGATGAAAGTTTGGGTTTAAAGGGAAATTTGAATGATATTATACAGGATATTGATATTGAAGAAACTCCTCTGGTTCAGGCATACTTCATAAAATTGGATGAAAGCAAATCAAAGAAGATGAAATCTTCCAAAAAGCTAGATTTTGATGATGAGATTTCAGAGTTTGTTTTCAAGCCTAGAAATCCTTTGACTAGGAAATCAAAAAAATTGCAGGAGTTGGATATGGAGGTAGATAAAACAGGAGAGGTTTCCAATGTTTATGAAGAGCCCATAGACCTATCATCACTAATTCCTGAAGGTAACAGAAACAGAGTTTTCGACACTCAAAGAGAAAAGAGCAGTTATGAAGAAGTTAAAGAGAAGTTGAGACTTGCTAATCTTGAAATTGCCAAAATTAAGAAGAAATAAAGAAGACATGCTGCTGAGAAGACAAACTTCAATAGAATGAGAGCTCTGTGGGAGGTTGAAAGAATTTCAAAACCTGAGACAGTCTGCAGTGAAGATCAGTTTTTTACCTGGACTGTCCCTGCAATTAAAGAGGCAAGATTTATGAGAATGGTAAATGTTAAATTAAGAGCTACTAACAGAGAGCTGAAGAGGCAGATTGAGGATCTTGAGATTCAATTGATAAATTCTGAGGGTAATCTACAGCAAAGATAAATCAGAACAGTAAGTTATAATTTCTTAATGCATTTTTGTTGTGGAGAAGGACTTATTTTTTTGAAAACATTTCAAGGATGACATATGTTGATTATTAAATCATGTAGACATCATGGAAAAAGTGCAAGAAGTTTTAAAACATGATATTTTTGAAAAATTTTGTGTAAAATGACATTGCACAACAGTTTCATAGCGCGCTACGAAACTGCTGTAGGTGAAATTTTGAGCATTTTGTTAGGGTTTCAACAGGTAAAACATCTAGTTTTTGAAGTCTTGATGCTGCTAGAGGATGGAAAGTGTTCACAAATGAAGTCCCAGGTGTTAAAGAAGAAGAAATTGGATGTTAAGATATGTTTACAAATACATAGTTACTGCGCTACGAAAACAACTGATATTTTCGTAGCGCAGACACATCAGCCCTCTTTACATTCTTTCAAGGACTTAATTTTGCACAGGTGGAAGGGAATAGTTATATGGAAGTGATAACACATGTCACTTGTCTAAAAAGGTTAATTTTTGTCAGAAAAAGGATTCGAGGAGCATAAATGAGGGTTAATGCTATATTGCAGGAAACATGTTCCTAGTTTTTAAGACAGATAAGGGATAAGTTAACATAATATAACAACAAGGTTATGGACACCATCAAGGTCGAAGATATGGAGGAGCAGCTTTCAAACATAATATTTAATTCCTAGATAAGGTTTTTTTAGTCATAATAAGGAGTTTGACTCCTAATTGTATTAGGACTCTACAACAGACAGTTAACAGTCACATGTAATTAATAGTTTGTTTTAGGAGTAGATAGGTGTCAAGCTAAGAAATTCAAATTCTCCTCAAGCTAGACAAGGGAATCCAAGATTATAATGATGGATCTATAAGAGACATGAGTTCAAATTCCTCAAGGTTGGCAATTTTCATTAACAAGCAAACTATGTCACTATAGCAGATTGTGTGTTTTTATCTTAATACAAATATTGGATTACTACTCAGGATTCAGAAAGAGTTTTTTTTTATGGTGGATCTTTATATGGCTTTCTTTATCTACCTGATTGCAGTGGTATGAACATTTGTAACTTATAATTCATTGGAAAATGCTCTAACTTCATACATATGTTTGTAAATTGTGTTTTGTTCACTCTGTTACTATCTTGCTGATATATCTAAAACTCTGAAATGCCCTGACTTCCATGATAAGCTAATTTTGATGTTTTGTGGAAACATACCTTGACTCCATAGCCCAATAGATGTTTTTTGATCAGTAATTCAACAATTCATACACTTTATATCCAATTTATTCCTAGAGTTAGCCATCTAATCCTTAATTCGAAATCTTAAACCTAGTGAGAGAGCCCTCTCAGGTTGAGGAGGCTAAGCCTCAACTAAAAGTCTGGTTTGAAATAGTTACATTGAGGTAGCCTGACCAACAACATATCAGGTCCTGTTTCGATGATAATAGACGGGAACCCCCATGTAAGGCTATTTTGCCTAGTGTGTCAGGGCAACCACCACAAGCAGCACTGTACTTATATCCCACAAGTACACCCTCTAATAGACATGATACATCTATTAGGGACGAAACTTCAGGACCTGATCAATACAGAACCTAACAACCACTATGGAAGGAAGATCACCCACATGCAGTCTACTCCATACCCATTTTGGCATATTGGGAATGTTAGGGAGGTGCACCAACCAAGCATGACCCATGTTCAACCTAGCTTAACCTACAGGCTATGCGAAAAAATTGGCCATCGGGTCAATCAATGCAAATAACTGAAGCACCTTGAAAACAGTTTTCTCAGTCTCTTCCATCCTGGAAATACATCTCTCTAACCAAGAGAAATTCTCTCACTGTTATTGCCGAATTGTCTCACATGTTCATCATACAATAAAATGTGATCATCTGCCAAAGGTTAGAGTTGGAAGAGTGGCATTAATTCTACTATCCCTAAGAGAGTTATACATACCCATGCCAAAAACTCAGAAATGGCAACAGAGGACCCTCTCTTCTATGTTTGATCCCTTCCGAGCGTCCACTTCTAGGACGAAGAGTAGTGTTGATTCCCACACAATATACTCAATTGGAATAGTGGTACCATGCACCATTTGCACCGACCATAACCACAAACTAGAGGCTTTCCCACTAATGGAAACATTCAGGCACCTTTGTACCAGGCACAACTTCCAACTCCCGAAAAGTGCCCAGCCCAACGAGGAATATAGGCTTGTGCTCGCGCAAGCTCCCATGATGGAAATTCCTCCCCCACCAAACATCGACGACACGATAGACCATATAAGATTCATATCATCATGTATCAGAACCATGATACAAGTTGTTTTCTCTTATGTCATAGGTGTCAATTCATCTGCAACTACGTGAGTAGTTGTACCAATGACAGTGAAAACCCAACCGGTATGCACTCTGTTAACCGCGTCTGGTTCCACCATGTCGACGATGGAATCCTTTTCTTATTTTTCAACTAGCTCCATTCAAACTAAACCTTGTCTGCACAGCCTTGTGCAGAATCAATCCCCCCTAGGATTTGTATTTCATTCAAATGAGGATATCCTTGAGGCCATGACGGAGCCAGATTATCCATGGGATGCAATGCATCACCGCTCACTTTTTCTCCCAAGAAAAATTCACATTCATGACAAGACCGAAGAACAAGATATTTATGTGATTCAATCAAAATATTTCCTCGCATCAGGGAAATTTTATTGGTTCAAGAATCCCATCCCAGCGCCCGATGCGTTTGAGGAAGGAAACATGGATCAAAAATTTCACCTACTGTCAAGGTGAATATATCTTAAAATCCTGGAAAGGTCAAAGAAATATCATTGGGGGCAGCATGTTCACCAGAAGAGTTAACCTCTTTCACCCAATTTCTACAAGAAGATAGATATATCTTCACATGGGACTACTCAAAGATACCTGGCCTTAGTCCCACTATCGTAGAGCACCATATTGACCCCTGGCATGACGTATCACCAATATGCCAAAAACAACGTCAACTACACCGATTGAAGGAAAAATAAATAAAATGAGAAATCGACAAGCTTCGCAAAGCCTGTTTTATCTACCCCATTGCTTACACATCTTGGGTTTCAAACCATGTTCGCGTCACGAAAAAATAGGGCACCATACGTGCTTGAATCAATTTTCGTGATTTGAAAAAATCATGTCCCAAGGACAATTACCCTACCCCATTTATCGACCATGTCATCGATGCTTGTGCAGGTCACGATGCTCTCTCCTTCATGGATGGATTCTCTATGTACGATAAAATTCAAATCCGCCACACCGACTGGTACAAAACTACATTCACTACCCCCTGGGGCACATTCACATACAAGGTAATGCCATTTGGCCTAAAAAATGTGGGCGCCACCTTCCAGATGGCCATGAATTACATCTTTCATGACTTAGCACACCTTATCCTCGCCTACTTGGAAGACCTCACTGTCTGATCCAAGAAGCGTTCAAACCATCGCGAGGATCTGCGACTAGTATTCCAATAATGCTGGTAATAAAACCTATGCTTGAACCCCCTCAAGTGCGTCTTTTGTGTCACTATAGGAATAATTTTAGGTTTAATCATGTCCCAACAATGAATTCGAGTGGACCTCCTTAAGTTCCAACCCATCAAAGAGGTACCTCCACCTCGAACCCTCAGGCTACTACAAATCTTGTAGGGAAAGGGAAATCTTTTGAGACGTTTTGTCCCGGATTACACCACTTGCGCTCAAGGATTCCTGTGCCTCCTGCACCAGGATATCCCATTCAAATGGGATGACTATGCCCAACAAGAATTTGATGCGATGAAAGACACATTATCTTCAACAACAATGTTTAATCCCCCAGACTACAACAAATATTACATCATGTATATATCAACATTCGAGACCACTTTTCCAGAGTATTGATCCAGGAGGGCCCATATGGGAAGGATCACGTAATCTAATATGTGAGAAAAACCTAATCAGGCCCAACACTAAGATATGAACTTGAAGAAAATACTGCCTTAGCGCTAATTCATGCAGTCCAAAAGCTTCGCCACTACATCATCTTAAAAAACACAACAGTCATCGTAGATATTAATCGCATCAAATATCTGCTCATGTGCTGCCTAATGAACCACAAATACACCGGCTCAATAGTCGTTCTACAAGAATACGACTTACAATTTTTCTCCCCCAAGATAAAAAAAAGGCGTTAATATTATCAGAGTTCATTAGGGACCTCCCAAGTCATACCAAACGATCACCGATAAGCGATTCGCTACCAGACGAACATTTCTTCCTCGTAGCAACCAACGACCCTTGGTACAGAGATATTCTTCTCTTCTTACGAACCCAAAAGTTTAGACCCCATATTACTTGAGAATATCGTCGGTGCATTCGCAATAAGGCCCCCCGATACCTCCTCATGGGAGATGTCTTATACCAACAAGGCATCAACACCATCTTACGTCGATGCCTTACCCATGACCAAGCGAAACAAGCCCTTAATGACTGCCAAAACGGAGCTTGCGGTGGCCACCTTTCCAGAATGGCTACTTCCCAAAAATTCCTAAGAGCATGATATTTTTGGCCCACTTTATTTCACAACTGCATTACAACAATCAAGAGGTGAGAGCGATGTCAATGCTTCACTCGTAAGGCAAGAGCCCCTCCTGCTCCCCTGCACCCTTTCATCGTCGTTGGTCCCTTTTGTAAATGGGGAATCGACTTCATGGCTTGCAACCCTGCACCGTCAAGAAATATCAAATTCATCATTATGGTTGTCGATTATTTCACCAAGTGGGAAGAGGCTATGCCCACATATGACAACACTGCAGAAATCATTGCACGATTTCTGTTTAATCATGCCATTGCTCGGTTCGGTGTTCCCAAAGAGTTAGTCTCTGGCCATAGGAAACACTTTTAAAACAAATTTTTCCAGGAGTTATCTCACCATCTCAGATTCACACATGAATTCACATCACCGTACTACCCCCAATCCAATGGACATGTAGAAGCTGTGAACAAATTCCTCAAAACTATGTTACAGTATATGGTGAATAACCACAAAAAAAACTGGCACCACATTATTTCCTCCACCCTATGGGCATACTACACTGTCATGAAAATATCCACTGGTTTCACAACCTTTCACTTGGTATATAGGGTTGAAGCCATGATTCCCATAGAACGAGAGATCCTAAATTTACATTCCACCATAAAACTCCTCGATGACACCTAGCCTCTACAACAACGTTTAGTACAACTAGAGTTCATCGACGAAAGCTGACGGTAGTCATTGCAACACAACGAGGCCCACAAGAAATGGGTAAAAGTATCTCTAGATCGCCATATCAACCCTCATTCATTTAAAAAGGGAGAGTTATTCCTCCGCTTGAAAGGACCCTACGTCATAAAACATTGTCTCCTCAAGGGCGCATACATCTTGACAGAGCTAGAAGAAACATGCCTCAGCAACCCCGTCAATGGCCTCTACCTCGAGAAATTATAATGAGAAGGTATAAGAGGGGCCCACCCCTAGATTCAAATTACACAGACCAAACACTTTAAATCTTTGATCAAAAGACTTGTCACAAAATACACTGTAGTGTAACAATGGATTCTCAACCCGCTCATTACTTTGGATTCACTGATGGAGCATCGCAATGGTCTCAAAGTTTAGCAGCAGCCGCTTGGGTCATCTATCACCCTGACTGATCACCATTCTTCACCAACAATGTATGCATATGCTCATCAACAAAAAACCCGGTAGAATATGATGTCATCATCGAACTTATGTGCAACACCCTCAATCAAGGCATTTTCCATTTGCATATCTACCTTGATTCCTAGTTAGTGGTGTCACAGTTAAACCAAGATTTTGAGGTATGGGATTCACATCTATTTAGAAAATATTTACATGCAAAAATATTAATATGTCAATTTGATCACATTACGTTCACACATGTACCAAGAAATCAAAACCAAACAGTTTATTGCATAGCTAACAATATCCTAAACTAGAATGCATCTCAGATAAACCATCATACATAAAAAAACAAAAAACATAAAAAATAAAGATATCCATCATCACAACAGACAATCCATAAAAAAATATCAACATGGGACACACCATATAGAGCTGCAAAAAATATCTCTTTCATATATACCAAAAAATATGTGTCCGAGTACAAAAAACATCGTGTCTCTGACCCGTAAGTCAACCCAAAGATACACATATACAAGTCGACAAAATAAGGGAAGCATCCTCATAAAAGGTGCTTTCCCTATGTACAATAAAGCCTCTAGTGAGGTTCCCCCCCAGGTGGGGCACCTGGACCCATAGCTGCTCCCGGTACCAGCACTGGAGCCGCTGTCAAAACAGAGATCGCTACCTCGCGCAAATTCAGTTGATAGCCCCTCTCTTGGGCCATCAGCGTCTCTAGCCATGCATCATCGAGCTCATATGAAAAACCTCGGGTAGGCATCCCCTGGGTAAAGTAGTCCACTGAACCCCATGCATTCTCCAAAACGCGAGCCCTGACCTTCATAACAACCATCTGCTCTGTCACCTCTGTGACGTGACCCTCCACCACCTCAGCACGAGAAAACACAATAGCACACTCAGCATCAGCCGCGCTACTACCCTCCCCCGATGGACCAGCCTCCCCGCTAGGTGCTCCACCCTGAGGCTATGCCGGAGCTACTCCTTGTCCCCCGACTATGCGTGGAACACCTCGAGGCCACCGAATCAGATCATGTCCCACCAACCGAGCCACAAGACAACCGAGCTCGCCAACATATACAAGAGTAAGAAATCTATGTAAATATTATCATCATACACATATAAAGGATAAATACTTAGGTAAATGCAGAATAAAACATAAAAACATACATGCTGGCCCCCATACATACCCAACAAGAAGACCCATGTCTGGGTCTTCATAGAATTCCATCTCCACATAAGGGAAGGGTAGGAACATCTTAATATTGGCCTCCAACCAAGCCTCCGAAGTGGCATTCCAATAATGCCCCACCCGACCTCCCCCATTGCGAGGAATCATCAGGGCCCACCTCCTCATACCCGGCTCTCGAGGTCCCCCAGCAGGCACCACCACCGTTAGTCTCAGCAACACCACTCTCTCATACATGATGCTACACAAAATAATAGTATATGTAAACAAATTTGATCCATCCCAGACCTTGGAGAACTAATCCAACATCCCGTCATAGCAATGACAGGCGAAATTAAAAAATTGAACGGCCCTCAACTGGCACAGAACACCAATCTACGGGCCTGACGCCCGCTTTGGTGCAGACGACCCCAAAAACCTTAAAATAGTGGCTAGATCATACTGCTCAGCCAGGTCAGTCACCGAGGCTATCAGAATACACCCCTCCATGAGAGGCGCCCCGCCACAACGACCTGCCGAGAACCATTGAAGATCCACTCTCCCAGGGTGAAGCGGATAAGGAATCACCTCACCCTGAGGTAGCAACCCGGTCACAAAATAGATATCCATCTTGAGATAGATAGTAAGGTCGCACCTCCGTAGCACCATGACATTGTGTCGTCTGTTCCATCATCGGATGAGGTAACGCAGCAAATGATCCTGTGATCGTAAGAGGTCATTCTACATGAACTTAATCAGACCCCATCACGCCAACTACGGACATGCATTGGAATTAGCTGCCAAAGTGAACTAGAGGTCAGGAAAATCCCTCTCCCTCCACAATATCCTGTCATCAAACAAGCACACATCAGTGACATTAAAAGCACCAAAAAATCAACTAATTTCCCAAAAAAAATTCAAAAATTTACTTCTGCTCTCCGCATGCCTGTTCCTCAGACAGGCGTGAGAGATGCGCGCTTGTTTTTCCCATAGACACGGAAAGGGCGCGCTCAAAGCCAATACTGACATGATAATTTCGCACAAAACCCTCAGTTCTGCATGAAAATTACGCACATTTTCCTTGATCGCCTGTGCGGTCAAGGAAAACTTGCCTGGGTTCCATACAAAAACTTGCCTGGGTTCCATACAAAGCTATTTTGTACAAACCCTGGCACTGGCACATTGAAAAAATTAAAATTCTGGATGTCATGGGGCCTACCTGGCTCAAGAATTGCGAGTCTCGGGTACTCAGGTTGACCGCAAAGGTAAGAACAGATCTTCAAAATCCTCTGACCTCTCAAAACCTAAAACACTCAAATGTCACAAATGAACTGAAATGAGCCATATTGGCCTATATGTCTCCCTTTTCAGATTGTTTGGAGGACCATAATGAGAGCTCATAAGGCCCAATTTTAGAACCAAAAGTCACACAATGATCAACTCCTCATAAAGCCCAAAGGAGGTGCCACACATTCACACCTCCAAAATATTAAATTTTTAGTGCCAGTAGGTATGCCCTCTCTCATCTTCTTTTCATTTAGCACATGTCTTTCAATAATATTTGAATGAAGAATATGATTTCACTTAGGGTATTTTGTTGCAGGCATTACGCAAACCATCCATCGCTCCATCCACTGAAAGTACCCTTAGCATGATAGAGTCCCAGAAAAACTCTGCATATCCTGGCATCATTTCTCCACGAGAAATTAACCATAAGTTCCAAGCACCATTTACCCACCTTGCACATGATAAAAATCCTTGTTGGTCAGTAGAGTCTCCCCTCCATGGTGCTCGTCACTCAAAGTAGACCATATATCAGAAAAATCATGACGCCATGTCCATACCACTTTAGTTCGGGGAGCACTTCATGCCCATTCACCCACCATGCATCAAGTCAAGTTTTACCATATCAAAATAAAACCCCTTTCTCGGACCACCAGGCTTTGCAAGTAGATCGAAAGCACACCACTGTGCCTCACATTTGGCCTACCATAACTCCATCAGCATAGCCCATCTGCAATATTTTCCATCCGCTTCATCACCCCCCACACAAGAGACCAACCATTGGGGCTCCCACCCTTCACAAAAACACCCTCCTCACATCATCAGTGAGTGAGCTCTTTCATGTTTTGGGGCACTCATCTTCCTGTTTTGTACAATCCAAATCCCTTTGTTTCATTCTTTTGGTAAGTGTACAAAGACCGCAAACAGTGAAAAACGTCCCCAACTCATCCATCCATTTTTTCGCCCATGGTAGTAGTCCCTAGTCACCCTTGGTCAGAGTATCACACCTTTCACCCATAAGCCACGATGACATTCATAACCAACATATACCCACCCTAGACGTCTTGCCGACTCTAGGGATTTCACCATCAGAAATAGTTGTGACTACCGCCAAGCTACTTCTTATACTCCGACCTTGGGCCAATTAATCCCCATCATTAGTTTCCAGTCACCCCTCGCCATCATTCATATGTTAAACCTATCACATCCAAGATCCTGATCCCTTGAATCAGTGACTACCTCATTTGGTGGAGGTTTCCTTTTTTTCGACCTCAACTCCTATTTTCCAAAAACGAAGTGGCAACTTGGATTTCCCTTCACCACAATAGGGGAATCCTCGGATGACACTGTGGGAATCATCATTTCCCACAGATCTCAAATTCAAATCAGCCACACCGATCGGTACAAAATGGCATTCAATACCCCTTGGGGCACATTTGCATACAAGGTAATGCCATTTGGCCTAAAAAAGGCGGGATCCACCTTCCAAAGGGCCATGAATTACATCTTTCATGACTTGGCACACCTTATCCTCACCTACTTGGACGACCTCACCATCCAATCCAAGAAGCGTTCAGACCATCTCGAGGATCTGCGACTAGTATTCCAATGATCTCGGTAATACAAACTACGCTTGAACCCCCTCAACTGTGTCTTTTGCCTCACAACAGGAATAATTTTAGGTTTTATGGTGTCCCAGCAAGGAATTCAAGTGGACCCCCTCAAGGTCCTAGCCATCAAAGAGGTACCTTCACCTCGAACCCTAAAGCAACTACAAAGCTTGCAGGGAAATGGAAAATTTCTTAGACGTTTCGTCCCATATTACGCCACTTTCACTCAAGGATTCTTGCGCCTCCTTTGCTAGTATATCCTATTCAAATGGGATGAATATGCCCAACAAGAATTCGACGTGCTGAAAGACACATTGTCTTCAACACCACTGATCAGTCCCCCAGACTACAACAAAGATTACATCCTATATCTATCAGCATCCGAGATCGCTTTGGCTGGAGTTTTGATCCAGGAGGGCCCAGATGGGAAGGAGCACATAATCTACTATGTGAGAAAAACCTTATCAGGCTCGACATTAAGATATGAACCCGAAGAAAATACTTCCTTAGCACTAATTATTGCAGTCCAAATTATTTTCCACTACATCATCTTAAAAACCACAACGGTCATCGTAGATATTAATCCCATCAAATATCTGCTCACGCACTGCCTAATGAACCAAAAATACTCCTACTAGATAGTCATTCTACAAGAATATGACTTACAGTTTCGCTCCCCCAAGAGGAAAAAGGCGTTAATATTAGCATAGTTCATTACAAACCTCCCAAGTCATACCAAAGGATCATTAGTAAACGATTCACTACTAGACAAACATATCGTCCTCGTAGCAAAAGAATGACCCTTGGTATGGAGATATTCTTCTCTCCTTATGAACCTAAAATTTCAGACCCCATCTTACTCGAGATGACCGTCAGTGCATTCGCCATCAGACCCCATGATACCTGCTAATGGGAGATGTCTTATACCAACGGGGCATTGGCACCATCTTACGTCGATGCCTTACCCATGACTAAGCGGTTGAAGCCATTAATGACTATCACAATAGAGCTTACGGTGGCCACCTTTCCGGAATGGCCACTGCCCAAAAAGTCCTATGAGCAAGATATTTCTGACCCACTTTATTTCACAACTATATTACAACAGTCAAGAGGTGCGAGTGATGTCAACGCTTCGCTCATAAGGCAAGATCCCCTCTCGCTCCCCTGCACAATGTCATTGTCGTTGGTCCCTTTTGTAAATGGGGGATTGAATTCATGACTTGCAACCTTCCATCATCAGAAAATCACAAATATATCATTGTGGTTGTTGATTATTTTACAAAGTGAGAAGAGGCTATGCCCACATACGACAACATTGCAGAAATCGTTGAATGATTTATTTTTAATCATGTCATTGCCCGGTTTAGTGTTCCAAAATAGTTAGTCTTCGGCCATGGTGTTATCACAAAATTGCACCTGATGGGCTGCTAATCAGAAAACCTCATGTAACTATTTCAAACCAATCTTTTTATTGAAGCTTAGCCTCTCAGTCTGAGAGGGCTCTCTCAAAGTTTAATGATATTGAATAAAGATGTATTTAGATGGATAACTCTACTTCAAAAACAACTTTCTTATGATGAATATAGGTTTAAAATAGTATCAGTATGCAAACATTGGGATTATGGAGTCAACACTTTCAGTGATTCAGTAGTGAGTTCACCTGACATGGAAGCTGAGGTAGGTAAGAGTTTTTAGCAGTAATACACACACACATGAAACAGGAAATCACACAGTAAATTCATCTATAAAGGAATTCAAAGCATTACATGAATGAATTCTGAGTATTAAAGATGAAAACCACTTCAAATGGGACACATAGAATATATAGATCAGATAAGCACTAAAAGCTCAATCAGAATCTCAGGTTGGTCAAGAAACAAGTCTCTGTGTTACTGAAACAGTGAAATTACATTAAGCTGCAGTTTTGCCAAAAAATCTCCAACCCTTGATGAATTTGACCCTCTGCCCTTTAATAGACTTTTTACGTCATGATATAATCTGCCTCCAGGATATATTCATCGAATTTTTGCCTAATGACACCTTGCATAACCATAAAACATCTATTTAATGAAAAATTGACAATTATCCTAATTGACAGTCCTATTCCTAATAGGACTCAAAATATTCATTATTACATTTAACAACCTTATCTCTAACAGAAATTACATCTTTGACAAATATTCTTTCACATGTTCGAATAGGGGTGATGGGACTCATCACTACATGACCTCCTAATTGACCTCCTCTAAAAATGGAAACAAAACCCTGTTTTTTAGGAAAACTGGTCCTCATCTTCAACGAATGATTTAGCTGGTAGTTTGTCTTCATTTCATGGTCTTTCAGTGTTGGATAGCTATTTTCATGGTCCTTTAACACTTGGATAGTATCCAGCTGTCGAAAGATTCCCAAAAACCTTCTTAAAAAAAACTCCAACACAATACGCTATGAAAGTAAGACAGCTTCATAGCATACTTTCGTAGCACTGCAAAAATGCCTTTTTCCATCATCCTTTTTTATTATTTCTTTCTTCATGGTGTTCATTATGCCTTGATACATCTCCCATAAAAATTTCACCTCTTGAAAGCTTCCAAAACTGGTTCAAAAGAAAAAATAAAGCTACAATAGTTTCATAGCATTTTTTTGTTTTTCAAGCCGAAACATGCTACAAAACTGCTGAAAACAGTCAAAATTTGAGAATTTTGTGTAGCTTGAAAACTCTACCTTCTAAGTGAAAAAACTTAGTTTCTAATATGCCATTAGTCTTCAAAACCATAAACCATCTTACACTATGACTCTTGAGGGGTTTCTTCCCCATTTATGATGGGTTGAGCTATTGGCTCTTTGAGCACTGTCTTTTTTAGGCCTTTTTTCTTCAACTCTTCATGAATTAGTTCCAGCTGCTCCTGGAGGTCCGTAACCTAATATTTCAACTTTCTGTTGGTGGCTTTCAAATTTATGTTCATCCTCCTGACATGTTTGGCTTCTTTCCTCAATGGAATGGTCCATTTTATAAGCTGTTGTGTATTATCCAAATTCTTGGAAATACTGTCAACCTGCTCTTCCCAAATTGCCTTCATCTTTTCAAATTGAACCTTCTCTACGTTGTGTTTCCTTGCTTATCTTTTCTTAACAGAAATTTCATGATTGGCCAACTTCAATTTTTCTTCAATAAGTTGAGACTTTTATTTTTCCATCACCTTCTCTTTTCCTTTCTTTGATTTGCTAATTGTATATTTCTCTGCAGGTGATGAAAGGTCAATGATCTCTTGTGGTGGCTGGAATGTGTCAGTAGGTGGATGAACCTCTTTATTGCTCTCTAATAAATTCATAGCATGCCTTGTCATAGGATTTCTTGCTTGGAACATAAAACCTACATCTTCTCCTTCAAATTCTAATTTCTTTATAGATTTAGCCTTTTTTAGCTTCTGTCCACCTTCCTCTATGTCTTTAGCCTGGACTATAGGAGTTTCTTCTATGTCAATGGCATGTAATATATCTTCTATATTTCATTTAGCTGCTACTATGTCTTCTACAACCATTATTTTCTCTTCTAAGGCAACTGTTTGGCTCCTTGTCATCCTTTTGGTTTCTTGTTTACTCACAGCTTGTTTTCGTTTTGTAGGTTTGACCACTTTTGACTTATGTTTTGTAGGTGGGACATTTGGTGTATCAAAACTCTACAATTGCTCTGTCTCCATAATAATTAGCTCACTTGGTTCTACTCTTGTAGTTTCACTTGGTTCTTCTACCAATGGTTCACTCTGTTCTGCTACTAATGGTTATGGAATTCTCCTAGGTTTAAGAGTTCTTGAAGGAGTAAGAACATCCAACTCAAAACCACTAACAAACAAAAATGAAGACCAGTCTTTGCCTAGCCTTTGAAGTTCATCTAAAACCAGCAGTTTCATTAAACCATTATGAAATAATGAATCTCACTCCCTTCAGATTTTTCTTGGACCTTATCTTCCATTTTTGACAAACTTCTATGCAAATAGAAAGGCTAATTAAGGGAAATCTTACCAGTAAAGTGTAGAAGTAGCTAGAAATGAGATGAGTAGACTTTATGGTATCTCCCTTCACAGGTAAAGTAATTTTGGATGATGAAAAACAATTTTGAGTAGTTGTCCTTCATGCAGCTCCTTGGAATGGCATTGGTCAGATCCATTTCACTGTTTTCAGGCTTCATAAACTCTTTGCGCTGCTCCATGTTCAACTTGAAACCTTTGAACCATTTCTCTTGTCCCCTTGGAATCCCTATAGCTACTACAATAACCTCTAGTGTGATGGAAAGATTAAGCATTCCCACTTTGGTGGTTGTTCCACTGAAATTTAAAACAAACTCCTTGGAAACCTGTACATGGTAGCCTTGTAATTTCTCACAAAACTGTAAGCAACCTGTTCTTTTGAAGACTTCCATAGCTGTTGGGTCTTCATTGATCAAATTCATATATGTTGGTTCATATCTTATACATTGGCCACCCTTATTTATCTTTCTTTTCTCTTCCATGGTTTTTTTAATGCCTTCACAACCTCACTTGATAATTTGCAGCATCGCTTGATAGTTTGTAGCCTCGCTTGATAGTGCTTAATGTAAACCTTTGAAAACACCAGCCATAGCTTTGGCTTAATGCAATAGCTCTCCAGAGCTTGATATCACACAAAGAAGGAATGAGAAATGAGATGACTGAATTAGGAAATATTTTGAAGTTTTTATGTCCTCTCGTGACACAATGATGACTCATACATACCTAAAATGGTAATGATGACTTCAGACCTGGCCATGTACCTTGGTTTTATCCCTCCATGACTTGAATGGTATCTAACTTACCCTTTCCCAATGATATTTTGACACCTAACATCTAATCTGACAATACAGACAGGAAACCGCACCTTCGTAGCGTATCTAATGTAAATCTGGGTGTTTTCGCTACGAAACTATTAGCAGTTTCGTATCAAAAAGTGACATTTCCCAGTGTATTTCGCTACGAAACTGTGGTTTCTTGGCTAAAATGACATTTTCGGTACAAAAACCTTGGGAATTGAAATCTGTCAAAATATAATGAGTGATGTGACATGAGGGTATTTGAAAATGAGTGGGTTTATACCTTAAGGTAAACTTAAACAAGAAAAATTTAAAATTTCCCTTGACCAAGAATTATAAAAAATGAATCCTAGAACCCTACTTTTGAAACATGAAATTATTTAACTTTGTCAAATGATGCTTCATCATTTTTTTTTTTGGGTGATAGCACATGGGAAACACTTCTAAAATGAAGCTTTCCAAGAGCTATCTCACCATCCTGGATTCACACATGAATTTGCATCATCGTACTAGTGAGCCCTGGTATTGCACCAAGAGTGCTGCAACTCCCAAGGGCTGCCCTACTTTACTTTATCAACCTAGGTTTCATACAAACTTGGAGGTTACAGTTCTATATACACATCAGATGCAATCTGTTCATGTCATCCTCTTCTTATTTATGAAATGGTGCTATTTTTTAAACTATGATAAGAACTGGAAAGTAAATTGTTGGAAGGAAATGATAGAAAGGAAACTAAACTAAATTGCTGAAAAGAAATGATAAGAATGAAACTAACTTAATTTTTAGAAAGAAATGACAGAAAGGAAACTAATTTACCTTGTTGAAAAGGAATGGCAGAAAGGAAACTAATTCTAAACCACACTTAACTTGGCCAAACGGCTAAATGCACTCTATATATCCTATGATCTATCTACCATGCTTCTACCCATGCAACTGAGTTATCCATGACTTAATCCTAATTGAAAAAGTGTTGATTTTGCATCTTGGAGGAAAGAAAAGGGCTAAAGAGGCTAATGGAGGGCTTAACACATGAAACAGGGCTTAGGAGTGGATAGTGGGGTTTTAATCCTTATAAAACCTTATGATATGGAGCCAAGATGCTTTTGGAGCAGAATGATTGAAATATGTGATGGAAGAGTTATGATTAGTGGATAGAAGTGCGATATGTGATCTACAATATCACAATCACAATGTCACAAGGTGGAGCGGTAAAGGTTAACAAG
This sequence comes from Pinus albicaulis, assembly GCA_034641835.2. Classification (NCBI taxonomy): domain Eukaryota; kingdom Viridiplantae; phylum Streptophyta; class Pinopsida; order Pinales; family Pinaceae; genus Pinus; species Pinus albicaulis. The sequence goes on from CM076581.1 coordinate 1,257,600,784, forward strand.
AACAACAACAACAAAAAAACTTTGAAAGGTGTGGTAAGTCTTAAAAAAACAAGGAAAAGGTGTGAAGTACGGTTGTGATGGGTGACGTACCGGTGGGACTGGCGGCGGAGCGTGATCGCAATATCGCAATCAATGTTTGAAATCGGTAAGTCTTAAAGAAACAATGAAAAGTTGTGAAGTGTAGTTGTGATGGGTGATGTGGCGATGGGACCGGCGGCGGAGTGCAATGACAATATCGCAATCGGTGTTTGGAACTGGTAAGTCTTAAAGGAAACGGGAAAACGATGCGATCTGCGATGAAGAGCGATGGTAAGTTCAAATGGAAACAAAATGTGATTTCTAATGTTTTTGAATGTTTTTAATAAAAGAGTATCAAAGGAAAGTGGAAAGTGATATCGCATTCGGGCTTGGAATGAGAGGGCGTTAACAAACATCACAAGCGATTTGTGATTTGCAATGGAGCAAGGTACGGCGTGCGAGAGTTTCATGGAGAAGGGGCGAAGGTATAATTCTAATGCCTTTCAACCTTTTTTGGAATGAAAAGGGTGATGGATGAAAATAAGAGGAAAAGGAGGGAAATGGAGGCACAACAGCAGTGCTCCCACGTGAGAATAGAGCTAGGAAATGAAGCGGGATGGCTTGATGATCTTCTTGGGGATTTTGATGCTTATTCCTTCAAAAAAAATTGTGGATTCATGTACAAAAATTATAGGAAACGCGTGACAAAAAAGTGAAAAGAAAGCAGTTTTTGGTCCTATGGGAAGGTTCGCCCTCCTTGAGCTCTATTGATAGAGATGAGAAGGGGGTCTTGATCCACAACTTTTCTTGGTTTTTCTCGTTATTCTATCACTCACAAGAAAATAAAAAACTACAGCCACACATTAAAAGCAAAAACCAAGTAGCGATGGAACGATGAGAAGCAGAACTAATTGAATGACAGAAAGAAAACTAGCTTAATGGCAGAGAGGAAAAGATGGTAACAACAGAGAGGCTAAGGCACATTCGTTGGGCCCTAACCCATGATCCTAGCTCTCTGAAACTTAAATCAATTGAATGAAATCATTCTGCTCATTTCATAAAATAATAACCTCATAAATCTCTGAAAGTTTGATCACTAAGTAAAATAATAAAATTCTCAATAGCTTGCTGCAAAGTTTCAACTAGAATTGACTAACTCTTCCTAGTTCTAGCTCTAGCTCTACCCTACTTATTCTAAAAGGCAGCTACCAATAGCTCCCTAGAAAATAGTGATTGATTCCACTTGACTCCAAGTAAACAAATATTGAGTGCACTCCTCTTTGAATTTCTTGGTTGCCTCTGGAATTCGAATTTCTAAGAGAATCCTTGGGGATCCTTTGGCTGCCTTTGAAATTTGAATTTTTGGAGAGAATATTTGGGATCCTTTGGCCACCTTTGAGAGTTAAGTAGGGTAGAAAATCCTCCAATAATTTCTCCTTGTTGTCTCTTCCAAGTCTTTATGATAAATCCTTATAAAAATGCTTAATAAATCATGATTTTCTGCACTCAACCTCATATTAGTCACTCAAAGTATGTTAGCCTTAATCACCACCTATACTAGCATCATAAAACCAAATAATAATAAAAAAGAAAGAGAAATAGATCTAGGAAGGAAAAAAGGTGACCATTAACCCCTCCAAATATGTCAAATGATGGAGCTCATCATCACCCCCCTACTGAATTGTTGCTCATCCTCTGAGCAAATAATCCTCCTCCTGCATTTCCTTCAAGGATTTGATAGCCCCCATGATTTCCTAAGGAATAAGTGTGGAAGTTTCCTCAATGGGGTAAAAACCATTATTCTTTTCTGCATTCTCCCATTCTCTATCTTGTGCATCTGTGTCCTTCCCATCATTAAGCCCCAGCTGCAAAGGTGGGTTGAGCTTTACTCCCAACCATTGGATCTTTTTGGCCTGCATGGCCCTCTTGTATAATGGTGCTCTTTCCAATGCGCCCATCAATCTTTCTGGAGTATGGTACTCCCTGTTCTTGAGGCTATGAGGGAGGCTATTCCATCTCCTCTGGTTGGCCATAATGCACTATTCTTCTAGCTTCCTAGAAACATCATCAAAGTGGCCTATCACCTGGGTTTGAGTCTAAAGGTAGTTTTCAACCAGTTCAAGGTCCCTTTTAATCTCTCGATGGTTAAGGATGACTCCTCTTAGGTTGAACAATTCTGGTCTGATATATAAGGGTTATCTATTTCTTCTGCCCATGACCCTTTGTATCTCTTTTTCTCTAGTGTCCTCATTCACCATTGTCCTCATTCACCATCCAAGATACTAGAGTCGTCAACTGCATATCCCCCATTGTAGGATTGGGGAACCAAATATCCAGATTTGTCAGCACAAGGATATGCACATAAAACTCTGTCATCTTTTCCTGATCAGCCATTTTAGCTTGCTTGTAGAAATTCATGAATTGCCTACAATCTTGGAAAGGTAGTGATCCATGGGAGGCTAGAGTTTTGATTTTAAATAGAAGCCATTTCTCCTTGAGGTACACAGCATATGAGTCAGAAGAGAATCTGTGCTGAAGGGCTTCTATACATAAGTCTTCCATGGTGGCTACTTGATCCCCTTTTTGCTACAATTACTCCTTCAGTGCTACATTATCTGCTTGTGCCTTATGTAGCTGCTCCTTTAGAACTATTTATTTGATTCTTTCCTCCTCCCTTGGTGATTCCTCAATGATAATCGGTCTCGTGGGAGGAGTTTCTGGCTCTCTCTGACTCTTGTCAGCTCTAAAATACATTGAGGTCTACCTTTTCTCTTTGCGCTTAGAGGAGCTATGGTGGCAACTACCTCTTTGTATTGAGGGGATGTGGTGTTGTGTTGCGAGTCTGTTTCTTGCCCATTTTCTGCTATCTCTATGAATTTTATGGCCACCTCTTCTGTTTTTCCTTGGTCCTTTGTCTCTTCCTCTTCTTCTTCTTTTTCTGGTTCATCTTCTTCTTCTTCTTCTTCCTCTTCTTCTGGTCCTTCTAGTTCCTCTTCTTCTTCTCTAAGGCTAGGAGTGGAGTTCTGCCTTGTTTTGGTTGCTATAAAAGCTTCCCTACTCATATTTACAAAAGAGGACCGGGCTATGGGTAGGTTGATGTTGTTCTGCTACTGCTATTGCATGTTGTTTAAATACACAACCTGCTCTCTGTAATGTTGTGTTGCAGCTTCCTTCAGTCTCTCTCCCATTAAAATTTTTTAATTTACTAGTTTGGATGAGATGAGGTCTCTTTTTATTAGATTGCGCAATTAATTTTGGAGCACTTATGTAACTTGGCTCAGCTCCAGTTTATATTGTAGACATCTGTTTCCTTCTCCCTATTAATTCATGATGGAATACATGTTTCCTCCCCTCATTCTCTTCTACTCCACTTGATTTAACTTCTTTTCTTTTGCATGTCCAAGTGGCGTGACTTTGCAGTTCTCCCTAGTCATACTTACGATGGTGGCCAAGCTAACTGGCCACCTTTCTGCCCCTTAAACTCTAAGTTTTCAAATTTAATTATTTCTGGCTATTATGGATGCATAGCGAGGGGTGAGAAGCTATACCTAAGTTTACCTGTCGTTTCCAAGGCATTTGCAGGAGTTGGATTGAGGAGACAAGCCTTTTTAGATGTTGTGTTCTTCACTATTTTCTGTTCTTTGTGTGAACAACTCCCTTGTTTTTCTTGTTGTTCAAGAACATATTCGTGTGTTGTAGGAATTTCCTGATGTTTGTAGCAGTCTGTGTCTTGCTTCCCTTACTACATTGTGCTCAGAAATGGAGGAATGTGGTGTATGGAGGTGATGGAGGAAGTTACGAAAATGAATGGAGTGAATGATGGGATGGATGGTAAAAAAGAAGAAAGGAAAAGAAGATGAATGCTTCCCTTTGTCTCTAGAAATCATTAATGACCTGCAAAATAGTAAACACAGAAAACACAGAGATGCATATGTAATTTTATTTTATTTTTTCCTCTTTTTTTTTTTTTTTTTTGAAAGCAAGTGGGCTGCCTCCATGGAGGTTTTCAACCCATAGACTTGCCTTGGGCACCTCAGATATGTTTTCACCCATGGATATTTATTCTCTTTTCTTCTTTCTTCTCTTTTTTTTTTGCAAGTGAGCTACCTCCATTGAGGTTTTCAAACCACAAGCTTGCCTTGGGTGCCTCAGAGAGGTTTTCAGCAATGGATCCTCTTTTTTTTTTTTTTTTTAGGAGCTGTGGGAAACCATAGATTTTCCCATCACATACACCTCTCTGTTTATTGAATTTACGAACTCTTCCCTTGACAAAGGATTTTTGTAAATTTTAAGTTTGTGACCATTGACAAGCAAGGGGATTCCTTCCTCATCTATGGTTCTGATTTTAACTGTGCCATTATCAAAAAAAAAATCCATTGTCTAAGGTCCCAACCATCTTTTCATCATCTTGCCTTTGAAATATTTAAACCTTGAAACATACAACAGCGCCCAATCTCCTTCTTGGAAGGTCTTTTCTTTGAAGTTCTTGTCATGCCAGACCCTCCTTTGCAACTGAACTATCTCTGTGTGAAGAAGTGCTTGCATTCTAAACTCATCCAATCCATTTATTTGCAACAACCTCTCTTTTTGGGCATTTTATAGATCTAGATTTAATTCAAATGCCTTTCCTAAAGTATTGAATTCAAACTCAACTGAAAGTAGAGCCTTCTTACCATAAACTAGTTCATAAGTAGTGAATCCTGTTTTTGTCTTCCAAGTAGTGTTGTAGGCCCAAGTAGCTTTTACCAATCTGTCCGCCCAATCTTTTCTGCTGCTGCTCACAACCTTGCTAAGGATGCTCTCCAAATATCTGTTAGTTACTTCTACTTTTCCATTCACCTGAGGGTGATAGGCAGTAGAAGTTCTATGTTGAATCTTATGCTTCCTCAAAATATTCTCAATGAGGTGAGAGGTGTGTTGGAAATATGATGCAGAGTGTTGTCCTTGATGGCAACCCACTGAATGAAGATGAAGACATGAAAGTGTTGACATGTGTTGTCCTTGATGGCAAAACACCTGATGAAGTTATTCTTGACCTGATGGACTTGGTAAATGATGTAAATCTGATATGCAATGATGTTTGTTAGCAATATGATGCTGAGTGTTGTTCTTGAATGGCAACCCACTTGATGAAGATGATGACAACTTACTTGATGAAGTTGTGCTTGATAGAATATGTCTTGATGAACTAAATCTGATGTATCTACAACAGAGTGCCAGTATGAATACTGAAGAAAGGAAACTGTGCAGACTAAATTTACAGAAAAGAGTATGCTTCAAGGCATACGCGGACTGGCTCAAATAAGCGTATGCACGCGGGAAACAACGTGCTGTTTTGCGGGGAAAGCGCTCATAAACCGCAAAACCAGGTACGATGGTATTGACCCATTGCATTGAGTAATGATTCGTCTATGTGACCCCGTCTAGGAATACCATCGGAAGTAATGTGGTTTTAGCTCATGGTATTGAAAAAGGGTAAACCTATATAAGGAGAAGAAATTAATTGTGCAAATTAGATGAGTGTGGGTGCAAGATGTCTGAGCTTGAATGAATACTTCTCTCTGGAGTATATCTGAATGGAAAGGGTTACAGTTGAATGAAAGATCTGAAAGTATGATGCACCAATGATGGAATGATGAAGAAGGGGATCTAGATCTGTATTGTACTTGTATTTGCTAGATTCGTTTATGGAATGATTAGATCTCAGATGAGGCGAACATCCGTTCTGTGTAAAGGTAAAATCTGAAGTGATGTATCTGTTGTGAAGAATTGCAATGACATAAAAGTCTAAAGAACCATACGCTAGTTCGCCGAAGAGGAAGCGCGTATATACGCGGCTTCTCTGAAGATAAAGCTCGTATGCGCAATAAAATAAGTTCTGTAATATGTAGAGAAGTATACGCTGGTTTATGTGAACGGAAGCGCGTATATACGCGACATCAGAGAAAGGAAAGCGTGTATGAAAACTAGGGTTTGCTGAAGTCTGTGGTAAGAAATGTCTGATCTGTTCTGCTGGTTTACTGATATCTGTTAGTGAGTTATATGTATCAGTTTCATGTTTGACTGTGCTTAAAAGTATGGAGTGGGTCCAGTCTGAAAATATGATGAAACGTGGCATGCAAGTGTTGTTCTATTGAAGTTGTTGGATCCAGTGTGAAAATTGATGAAACGTGGTCCAAGGTGGTGCTGAGGGTTGTAGCCTTCAGTCGGGGGGTTGTAGCTCCCTTCCAGGTGAGGCTGGTAAACGAGATCGGGGGGTCGTAGCTCCCTTCCAGGAGAGGCTGGTAAACGAGTCAGGGGGTTGGAGCTCCCTTCCAGGAGAGGCTGGTAAACGAGCGCAGGTGGGTGCCTGCGTGCTGGTCAAGTCTGCGCCAGCACTTATGTTGTAAGATGTTTTCTCTATAATAAAATATTGAAGGCTGAGCAACTGCAGCGGTGGTTTTCTCCCGACTTGGGTTTCCACCTAAAAATCCTGGTGTTCATGTGTGATGCTTTGTGTGATGGTTTATTCTGTTGTTACTACACATGTTTACTGTTAACTTAACATCAGATGAATTAATAGTGCAAAGAACTAAGTTAATAAATATCTGCATATTTAGATCTCTGCTAATACACGAGTTGTATGAAGGATATCCGCGTGTATACATGAGTTTACTAAAGGAAAGTAGCGTATGGGTTTTAGAGAGTGAAAAAGTAAAAATATTTGAATATGCGATTAATCTTGATTTGCCCCCCAAGTTCGGTATTTTCCCAGTGTTGGCAGACGGTCCCTTGCAGAAACATTACGCTTGAGAGAATAAGTATAATGGGAAGTCAAGAAGGAGTAATATCTATAAAGCCACCTCTATTCAATGGAAGTAATGTGATATTATGGAAGGTACAAACAAACGCTTAACTGCAAAGTCTTGGTGCAGATGTATGGGAAATCGTGGAAGAAGGCTATCAATATCCAACAAGTATTCCTACTGATGCAGTTGAAAGGAAGAAGTATGAAATCAATGCCAAAGCAGTGAATGTCTTATTAGGAAGCATGTATGAATCAGAATTTGCTAAAGTGATGCAGCTACATTCAGCAAAAGAAATATGGGACAAAATCATTCTGAGCTATGAAGGAGATACAAAGGTAAAAAGTGCAAAACTCCAAACTCTTAGAATTGAATATGAAAATGTGAAGATGCATAGTGATGAAAGTGTTGCCAGTTTCTTTCTTCGTCTAGATGATATTGTAAATCGGATGAGAAATTTGGGTGAAACCATAACCGATACTACTCTGGTGGAAAAAGTCTTAAGATCCTTGACTTTAAAATTTGACTCTAAAGTTTCAGCTATTGAAGAAAGGCAAGATCTGCAAACTCTTACTATTGTTCAATTACATGGTATTCTGACTGCTTTTGAAATGAGACAAGGAGGTCCTTCTCAAATCAAAGAAGTTGTTTTTAAGGCGTCTGAAAAAGGAAAAGAAAAGGAAGTTGTCAAGGAATCCAGCTATATATCTGAAGAAGAAGAAGAAGCAAATTTTGTGAGAAGACTCCAACTAGGAACCGGAAGGTTCAAAGGTAAGCTTCCTTTCAAATGTTTTGATTGTGGAAGAGTTGGTCATTATGCTGCAAAGTGTCCTTATAAAGAAACATCTACTAAAGGAAAAGAAGTAGCAAGAAGGAATAAGAATCGATCTAGCACAAGAAAAATTTATTATACTAATGAAGACAGTGATGGGTCATCTGATAGTGAGGAAGAATGTGAAGAAGATTTTAGACTTCTCATGGCATTTGAACAAAGAGAAGAAAAGGATACTTTTTTGGATGCTCTAGAGGACAATGATTTTCTTGAAGAAAACAATCAACTCAAAGTATACCTAGAAGAAAATAAGATCATCATAGAATCACTGAAAAATCAGATTGAAGAAGAAAAGAAGCACAGGGAGAAAGCAGAATGTGAAGTGGTAAGTCTAAGAAAAGAATTAGAGAAAGTTCAGACTCTGAATCTCAGATTTGCTAAAGGATCAGATACCTTAGATGAGATTATCAAGGCACAGCATTCTCCTCTCATAAAAACAGGTCTTGGATATATTGGAGAATCCTCTCAAGCTTCAGCACCAAACTATCTAAAGGCAACAACTACTGGTTTACAATATTCTGCCTCACAACAAGGAAGCAAGGATTCTTTACAGGTAAAGCAGGATCATCGCACTTCAAGGAACAGCGGAATGCTTTCAAGAGGTCCCGACCAACGGTGATAAAATAAGAAAATTTTAATTTACAAAAATACTTATTTCCATGGACAATGTTTTATGTCACAATTTTGGTCATAAAGCTTTCAGTAATATTTGCTTACAAAACCATGTGACAGAGCGATAAAGAAAAAGGTTGGATCTGAACCAAAGAGAATACCTATAATAGCACTATATTAAATGAAGTTGATTATTGCTTATTATCATTTTGGTCATGAAGAATGCGAATGCGAGAGTAAAAGTCCGGTAATGACCACTTATCAGTTGAAAGTAGGGAAAAGAAAGGTGGATTCAGAAATTGTGGGATAGCCTTGACTGAGAAGGTGTGAAGAAAATCAATGGTACATTGATAGTGGATGCTCAGGACACATGACAGGTGAAAAAAACAAACTTCTTGCATATAGTGCTCTAGAAAAGGAAAAGAAAGTTACATTTGGAAATGATACTCCTGCTGTAATTAAAGGAAAAGGGTCTATGTTTCTAAAAGAAAAGGTGAAGGCTAATGATGTCATGTATGTGGATGGATTAAGGCATAACTTGTTAAGTGTAAGTCAAATGTGTGATCAAGGAATAGAAGTGGTCTTTAGTTCAAAAGAATGTGTGGTTCGTGATCTTGATACAGGTAAAATCATTATAAAAGGAAAAAGAAATCCTAGCAACCTGTATGTACTGAACGACATAGATCAATGTTACTTGAGAAAGTCTTCAGAAAATTGGCTATGGCATAGAAGGCTGGGGCATCTGAGCTTCTCTCAAATCAACAAAGCAAGCGGACTTCAAGCTGTTCGTGGTCTTCCCAATATTAATCTACCAGAAAGTATCATATGCAAATCTTGTCAATTCGGTAAGCAGACCAGAGTACGATTTAATGCCAAAGAAGGATCTTCAAGTAAGCCTCTTGAACTCATTCATACTGACATATGTGGACCTATGAGGAAAAAGTCACTACATGGGGAAGAATACTATATCTTATTTATTGATGACTACTCTAGAATGTGTTGGATCGGGTTCATTAAACACAAAGATGAAGCATTTGAAAAATTTCAGATCTTCAAAGCATTGGTAGAAAATGAATTAGATCTAAAAATCAAGTGTCTTAGATATGATCGAGGAGGAGAATATACATCAAATGAATTCTTTGAATTTTGTGAACAACATGGCATAAAAAGACAATTCTCTGTAGCAGGTACTCCACAACAAAATGGCGTAGCAGAAAGAATGAATAGAACAATTCAACAAATGGCTAGAGCTATGCTCGATGATTCTAGAACTCCTGACATGTTCTGGGGAGAAGCAACACATACAGCAACTAACATTCTCAACAAGGCTCATGTTCGGGTAAACAGTGACAAAACACCATATGAACTCTGGTATGGTAATTCGCCATCTGTAAAGCATTTTAAAGTTTTTGGAAGTAAATGCTTTATCAAAAATAATGATGAAAAGCTTAGCAAGTTTGAACCTAGATTAGATGAAGGGATATTTCTTGGTTACTCATCTTCAAGCAAAGCATACAAATGTTATAATAAAAGGCTTCGAAAGATTGTTGAATGTATTGATGTTGTTATTGATGAGTCTCCTGCAACTCCTAAAGAAGAAAAACAAACAACAAAAGAAGATGATGGTGACTTATGGCCTTCTACATCAAATAGAAATGATATAAACAGTGGATCCAATGAAGAACCTGAAAATGATCTATCTGAAAAAGCTCCATCCAGATATGTTCAAAAGAATCATCCTGAATCTCAAATTTTGGGAGACAAGGAATCGGGTGTACGAACAAGGAGAACTCTGGTGGGATCTTCTAGTCATCTGGAACTTCTATCCACAATTGAACCACACAATGTCAATCAAGCTAGCAAAGATGAATTTTGGAAGCAAGCCATGGATGAAGAGCTCGATCAAATTGAAAAGAATGACACTTGGGAATTGGTACCAAGACCACATGATAAAAATGTCATTGGAACCAAATGGATTTTCAAGAACAAGTTAAATGAGAATGGGGATGTTGTAAGAAACAAAGCTAGACTGGTTTGCAAGGGTATACTCAACAAGAAGGTATAGACTTTGAAGAAACTTTTGCTCCTGTAGCTAGACTTGAAGCCATAAGAATGTTTCTTGCTTTTTCAAGTTATCAACAAATCAAAGTTTATCAAATGGATGTTAAATCTGCTTTTCTTAATGGTGATCTAGAAGAAGAAGTATATATATAACAACCGGAAGGATTCATTTTGGGAAATGATGAAAATCTTGTTTGTAGACTTAAAAAGGCTCTATATGGTCTCAAACAAGCTCCAAGGGCATGGTATTATCGTCTTGACAAATATCTTCATCAGCAAGGTTTTTCAAAGGGGTCTGCTGATAGCAACTTATACACAAAAGTTGAAAATGATAAACTATTGATTGTGGTTGTATATGTTGATGATATCATTTTTGGGAGTAACGAAGAATCTATGAGTCAAAAATTTGCTTCTGTCATGCAGCAAGAATTTGAAATGTCCTTACTTGGGGAACTAACATTCTTTCTTGGCTTACAAGTACATCAAACTGCAGATGGTATATTCCTATCACAAGCAAAATATCTTAAGCAAATTCTGAAGAAGTATGGCATGGAAGAATGCAAACCTGTAAGTACACCAATGATAACCGGATGCAATCTCAGTTCTCATGATGATTCTCCCACGGTGAACCAACCAGAATATAGATCAATGATAGGAAGTCTACTTTATCTCACTGGGACTAGACCAGACATTATGCATGCAGTTGGGATTGTTGGACGATTCCAAGCTAATCCAAAAGAGTCTCACCTTCAGGCTGTCAAAAGAATTTTCAAATATCTACAAGGAACTCAAGACTTTGGTCTATGGTATCCAAAGAATGTTGATCTTACTCTTCATGCTTACACTGATGCAGATTGGGCTGGAAGTGTTGATGATCGGAAAAGCACTAGTGGTGGTGCATTCTATATGGGACCCTGGTTAGTATCTTGGTTCAGCAAGAAGCAAAATTCTATTGCCTTATCTACAGCAGAAGCAGAATATGTGGCTGCCGCATCTTGTTGCACTCAACTCCTTTGGATGATGCAAACCTTACAAGATTTTCAAATCGAATGTACACCTCCTGTCCCCATTAAGTGTGACAATACAAGTGCCATCAGTATTTCAAAGAATCCTGTTATGCATTCGAAGACCAAGCACATTCCCATCAAGTATCACTTCTTACGTGAAAAAGTGCTTGAGCAAAAGGTGAAGTTGGAGTATGTTCCCTCCAAAGAACAAGTTGTTGATATCTTTACCAAACCTCTGCCCAGGGAAGCGTTCGAGTATCTAAGACAGAAGCTGGGAGTGTTCTCTGCCAGTCAAAAGAACAAATCTGCATAAATTTATAAGATGGCATTGGATACGCGGATTTCCTGAAACACAGTCGCGTATATACGCGAGTTCATGCACAGAAAACTGCGTATGTCTGATTGCTGACAATTTTCTGTTTGAAGTCAGCTCTCTTCAGCACAACTGCAGTGTTTTTTGGTATCTCTGATACTGTTTGGTATCTCTGGTGGTGTTCCAGTTCTCATAATTCTATTTCTAATGCTTTGATAAATATGCCTTGATGATTTGTTGGTAAAAGTGTTCAGGATGCACAAACTAAGGGGGAGCCTTAGTCATATGAAAAGGTTGCTTGGATGCACAGATTCACGGGGAGCATTAGCGTTGCTGAGTATAATGAATTGTTGGCATTATGATGGTTCTGAAATATGTTCTCTTCTTGAGGAATTTCTGGTATTGGTTATGAAAAGTCATATTTGTATTTTGATGAAAAGGTCATGTTGAGACCCATGATGTAAAATTATAAATTTCAGTCATGTAAGGACTTGTCAAAATTTGTAAACCCACTTGGTTGGGTAGCTGAGTCAAATGTTTTAAACCCACTTGGTTGGGTAGCTGAGTTGAAATGTGTAAACCCACTTGGTTGGGTACTTGAGTCTTATATGTAAATCCACTTGGATGGATCTTTGATGTAAGTATGAGTCATTAGTGATAGGAATTTCATAGAGTCATGTACTTCATTGGAAAATATGTTTGAAGATTCAGCATGAACTCAGGGGGGGCTTGGTCACTTCAGTACATATCAGATCTGCAGAACACTTCTTCCACATGTGGAGAAAAGGGGGAGAGTATGTTGGTTTTGATCCACCCTTTGCCCTTGATGTCAAAGGGGGAGAGTGACATGGTGTTTGAATGAAGAGAAAGAATGGTGTCAAAAATGGGGAATATGACATGATGTCATTGTATTCTTAATGTACCTATCTGTTGTGGTAACCAAACACCATCATGGTTGCCATCAAGTCCAAAGGGGGGGATTGTTGGCAATATGATGCAGAGTGTTGTCCTTGATGGCAACCCACTGAATGAAGATGAAGACATGAAAGTGTTGACATGTGTTGTCCTTGATGGCAAAACACCTGATGAAGTTATTCTTGACCTGATGGACTTGGTAAATGATGTAAATCTGATATGCAATGATGTTTGTTAGCAATATGATGCTGAGTGTTGTTCTTGAATGGCAACCCACTTGATGAAGATGATGACAACTTACTTGATGAAGTTGTGCTTGATAGAATATGTCTTGATGAACTAAATCTGATGTATCTACAGTGAGTACAGAAGGCAATGAAGAAAGGATTTCAGCATGTGCTAAATCTATGGTGAAAAGAGTATGTTTCAAGGCATACGCGGATCTGTCTAGGATAAGTCGCGTATGCACGCGGGAAACAACGTTCCAAGTCGCGTATGGGCAAAAGCGCTCATAAAGTGCAAAACCAGGGGTAACCACCATGGTATTGACCCATTTTATTGGGTAATGATTCGTCTAAATGACCCCGTCCAGGAATACCATCGGAAGTAATGTGGTTTTGGCTCATGGTATTGAAAAAGGGTAAACCTATATAAGGAGAAGAAATTCATTGTGCAAATCATGAGGGTGGGTGCAAGATGTCTGAGCTTGAATGAATACTTCTCTCTGAAGTAGATCTGAATGGAAAGGGTTACAATTGAATGATAGATCTGAATGTATGATGCACCAATGATGAAGAAGGGGATCTAGATCTGAAATGTACTTGTATTTGCTAGATCTGTTTATGGAATGATTAGATCTGTGATGAGGCGAACATCTGTCTGAGGTAAAGGGTAAAATCTGAAGTGATGTATCTATTGTGAAGAATTGCAATGACATAAAAGTCTGAAGAACCATACGCTAGTTCGTCGAAGAGGAAGCGCGTGTATACGCGTCTTAGTTGAAGAGAAAGCGTGTATGCGCAATAAAATTAGCTCTGTAATATGTACAGAAGTATACGCTGTTTTATGTGAACGGAAGCGCGTATATACGCGACATCATAGAAAGGAAAGCGCGTATGCAAACTAGGGTTTGCTGAAGTCTGTGGTAAGAAATGTACGTCTGTAGGAGGGGTTTTACGTATACGTAATTGAATTATATGTCATTTTAATGTTTATTTGTGCTTAAAAGTATGGAGTGGGTCAGAGTCTGAAAATATGATGGATTTTAGCTGCAAGTTGTATTTGAAAGGATTCTTTGGATCCGGTGTGAAAATTGATGAAACGTGGTCCATAGAGGTGTTGAGGGTTGTAGCCTTCGGTCAGGGAGTTGTAGCTCCCTTCCGTTGAGGTAGTAAAAGCGAGCAGGCGGTCGTACCTCCCTTCCCGGAGGGAACGGTAAGCGAGTCGAGGGGTTAGACTCCCCTTCCCGATAGTGACCAACATCCCTATCATTATCACTATCGTCTTTGGTAGGAAATCTGCCTGACACATATGTTGTAAGATGTTTTCTCTATAATAAAATATTGAAGAAATTTGGTAAGCTGATAGCGGTGGTTTTCTCCTGACTTGGGTTTCCACCTAAAAATCCTGGTGTTCATGTGTGATGCTTTGTGTGATGGTTTATTCTGTTGTTACTACACATGTTTACTGTTAACTTAACATCAGATGAATGAATAGTGCAAAGAACTAAGTTAATAAATATCTACATATTTAGATCTCTGCTAATACGCGAGTTGTATGAAGGATATCCGCGTGTATACACGAGTTTACTAAAGGAAAGTAGCGTATGGGTTTTAGAGAGTGAAAAAGTAAAAAGATTTGAATATGCAGTAAAAACTGATTCACCCCCCCTCTCAGTATTTTTCCCAACAAGGTGAATTGTGCTCCCTGATCAGTGACTATTTCTCTGGGGTATCCAAACTTGTAAAACATATTATCACTCAGAAATTCTGCTACTTTCTCCTCAGTTGCTACAATCATTGATTTTGTTTCAGTCTACTTTTTTAGGTAATCAGTGCAGACTATGATATACTTGTTTTGACCGGATGGTGGATCGATAGGTCCAACAAAGTCCATGCCCCACTTTTCAAATGGCTCAAGAGCCACCTGAGGGTGAAAAGGCATCTCATCCCTTTGCATGGGTTTCCCCATCCTTTGGCACTGGTCACACATGCTGGTGTATATTCTGGAATCTTGGTGAAGGGTAGGCCAATAGTATCCTACCTGAAAAGCTTTGTAAGCAATTATCTTTGCAGAAAAGTGGCCTCTGCATGGACACCCCCACCATCAATGAGGTGAGACAACTGTCTAACCTAATGACGAGGAAGGTGATATTTCCAAAGCACCTGGAACATGGTAGTCCAATTGTTTATATACATATATATGGTGTCATAGTCCCCAACACTCTTATTGATATCGGGGCTGCTATCAATATCATGACCAAGGAAACTATGTTGAAAATTAATCTCCAAGAGACTTTGAGGAAAACCACAACAGTTTTGCAACTTGCAGATTGGTCCACAGTAACTCCAGAAGGAATTGTTGAGGATGTTATGGTTACCATTGAATCTTGGGAGTATCCTATATATTTCCTAGTCCTGCAACCAAAAACCAAGTTTAATTGTTATCCCCTCATCTTATGGAGACCTTGGTTAGCCACTTTAGATGCTTATATTAGTTGTTGGACCAGAATCATGACTATAAAAAATGGGCCTTTGTCTAAACAACTAGTGTTATATCCTCCTGCCTGGCCTTCCTTTGATCATGATCTCCCTATATGGTTTGAGGATGAATAATATGAGTTATATAACACTGCCTCTATGTGTATCGTAGATGTTATTCTTAGAGGGGGGAAACTTGATGAGGATTACCTCATCGACCATGCCATTCAAAACCAATCCTCCACTAACATTCCTCTCGAAATCTTAGTCAAATATTTTGAGAGCCAACCTTGGATGGAAGTGCACTCAGTTGATTCGACCTCTGAAACCACCAAGGATATTGAGTTTGGCCCATCAAGGTCTCTGAAAATCAACCTGAACCTCTCGAATGAAGAAGAGAAGCAGTTGTGTAAGCTTTTTAAAGATAATCTAGATGCATTTTATTGGGATTAAAAAGACATGAAAGGGTTGCATCCTTGAGTGTGAAAACATCATATTTACATTAAAGAAGGATGCAAGCCCATGAAAAAACCCCAAAGAAGGATGAACCCAGCTCTAAAGGACGTAGTCAAAGAAGAGCTACAGAAACTATTGGATTTAGGGTTCATATATCCTATATCTGATAGTGAGTGGGTATCTCCTCTTGTCCTAGTCCTGAAGAATAATGTGAAGTGGCGAATTTGTGTTGATTATCGAGAACTTAATAAAGCCACCAAGAAAGACCATTTCCCTTTGCCCTTTATAGACCAATTCCTAGATGGCCTTGCAGGGAAGAAGTTCTTTTCCTTCTTAGATGGGTTCAGTGGGTACAATCAGATTCAAATCAGCCTTGAAGACCAGGATAAGACTACTTTCACCTACCCTTAGGGTACCTTCACTTATAGAGTCTTACCCTTTGGGTTGTGCAATGCCCCTGCTACCTTCCAAAGAGTTGTCCCAAGCATCTTTTTTGAGTTAGTCCATGACTCTGTCGAAATCTACATGGATGATTTCACACCCTATGGGGATGACTTCCAGGAAGCTCTCTCCAATTTGGGTAAAGTAATAATAAGGTGCATTGAGATGCATCTCTCCTTGAGCCCAGAAAAGTGTGAATTCTTGAAGAAAGAAGGGGTTTTGTTAGGACACTCCATATCTCAAGCAGGAATACAGGTAGACCCGAACAAAATCACTATCATCAAAACGATACCTACTACCCAAAAGCAAAAGGATGTCAGGAGTTTCTTAGGTTTATTTGGTTACTATATAAGGTTCATCAAAGATTTCAGAAAGATGGCTTCGCTATTATTTGGGTTACTGGCCAAGGATTCTGAGTTTATTTGGTATGGTTCTTGTCAAGAGGCTTTTGAGCTCATTAAGGAACAATTGACTACTGCCCCCATCCTCCAAGGTCCAAATTGGACTCTGTCTTTCCACATCCACACTGATGCATCCGACAAGGCTATAGGGGCATCATTAGGACAATTAGAGGAAAAAATACCATATGCCATTTATTTCATCAGCAATAATCTATCAAAGTCTGAAAAGGTTTCCCCCAATCCATGTGAAAAGGGCAGTTTTTCTGATGATTTTGCTCCTCTCCCTAAATGAAATATTAGGATGGAGTCTCCCAGCAACCAAGTAGTTGCTTATATTAGAAAACCATGGTGAGAGTTATGATATAGCAAAGAGGTGCTCATCTGGCAGCTGGTCATCCACAATTCCTTCTTCTCTTGCAGGGAGATCTAACATGTACAAAAAATCTACAACAACATTCTCCTTTTGAGGTTTATCAATAATAGTCAAATCAAATTGTTGCAAAAGTAACAACCATCTGATTCTCCAGTAATTCACATCTGGTTTGTTCATTAAATACTTGATGGTTGCATGGTCAGTGTGAAAAAAGTTCTGATGTCCAGTTACATAATGCTTGAATTTGTTCAATGCATGGAAAATGGCTAACATCTCCTTCTCAGCAACAATATAATTCAGCTTGGACTTTGACAAATTATTACTGATGAAATAAATGGCATAAGGGATTTTTTCCTCTAATTGTCCTAATGCTGCCCCTATAGATTTTTTGGATGCATCAGTGTGGATGTGGAAAGACAGAGTCCAATTTGGACCTTGGAGGATGGGGGAAGTATTAAATTGTTCCTTAATGAGCTTGAAAGCCTCTTGATAAGGACCAGACCAAATAAACTCAGAATCCTTGGCCAGTAATCCAAATAATGGTGAAGCCATCTTGTTGAATTCTTTGATGAACCTTCTACAGTAACTAGCTAAGCCTAAGAAACTCTTGACATCTTTTTTCTTTTGAGGAGTAGGTACCCTTTTGATGATAGTGATTTTTTTCGGGTCTACCTATATTCCTGCTTGAGATATGGAGTGTCCTAACACAACCCCTTCTTTCTTCAAGAATTCACACTTTTCTGGGCTCAAGGAGAGATGAATCTCAATGCACCTTCTTATTACTTTACCCAAATTGGAGAGAGATTCCTAGAATTCATCCCCATATGGTGTGAAATCATCCATGTATATTTCGACAGATTCATGGACTAACTTAGAAAATATTCTCAGGACAGCTCTTTGGAAGGTAGATGGGGCATTGAACAACCAAAAGGGTAAGACTCTATAAGCGAAGGTACCCCAAGGGCAGGTGAAAGTAGTCTTATCTTGGTCTTCAGGGCTGATTTGAAGTTGATTCTACCCATTGAACCCATCTAAGAAGGAAAATAGCTTGTTCCCTGCAAGGCCATTTAGGACTTGGTCTATAAAGGGCAAAGGGAAATGGTCTTTCTTGGTCGCTTTGTTAAGTTCTCGATAATCAACACAAATTCACCACTTCCCATTCTTCTTCGGTACTAGGACAAGAGGAGATACCCACTCACTATTAGATATAGGATATATGAACCCTGCATCCAATATTTTATGCATCTCTTTTTTGACTACTTCCTTCAGATCCAGGTTCATCGTTCTTTGGGGTTGTTTCACGGGCTTGCATCCTTCTTTGATGTAAATATGATGTTTTCACACTGAAGGATGCACCCCTTTCATGTCTTTGTAATCCCAAGCAAATTCATATAGATTCTCTTTAAAAAGCTGGCACAACTTCTTATGTTCTTCATTTTAGAGGGTCAGGTTGATTTTCAGAGACCTCGATGGGCCAAAATCAATATCCTTGGTGGTTTCAGAGGTCAACTCAATTGAGTGCACTTCCATCCAAGGTTGGCTCTCAAACTCTTTGACTAATATTTCGAGAGGAATGTTAGTGGAGGATTGGTTTTGAATGGTATGGTCGATGAGTTCATCCTCATCAAGTTGCCCTCCTATAAGAATATCATCTATGGTACACACAGGGGCAATGTTATATAGCTCATCTTCTTCATCCTCCAACCATATAGGGAGATCATGATCAATGGAAGGCTTGGCAGGAGGATATAACACTAGTTGTTTAGACAAAGGCCCATTTTTGATAGTCAATTTTCCAGCCCAACAACTAATATAAGCATCTGCAGTGGCTAACCAAGGTCTCCCTAAGATGAGGGGATAAAAATTAAACTTGGTTTTTGGTTGCAGGACCAAAAAATCTGTAGGATACTCCCAAGAGTCAATGGTAACCATAGCATCCTCAACAATTCCTTTTAGAGTTACTGTGGACTGATCTGCAAGTTGTAGAACTATTGTGGTTTTTCTCAAAGTCCCTTGGAGATTAATTTTCAACATAGTTTCCTTTACCATGATATTGATGCAGCCCCGATATCAATCAGAGTGTTGGGGACTATGACACCATCTATATGCACATCAACAACTGGACTACCAGGGTCTAGGTACTTTGGAAATATCACCTTCCGTGTCATTAGGTCAAACAATTGTCCTTCCTCATTGATGGTAGGGGTATTTTTCTTCCTTCTCCAAGGTTTCTTGAAGCACTTTTCTTTGATGAGCCTATTGTATATAGGGACATCCTTAATGGATTGGAGAAGTGGTATCTTTACACAAAAAATTTTCCAATTCTCCTAGGAGTTCAGTCTCCTCTGGGGTGTGCTAAATAGGGTGGATCAAGCGCTCAAGAAAAGGAGGTTGTTGGATCTGAGTGTTAACTTCTTCCTTTTCCTCCTCAACCTCTACAAGTGGAGATGGAGGATGGTTGTCTTAGAGTACTCTTCCCGACCTAGGATTAAGCTCATGTATCTCCATAGCATAAGCTGGATAGGATGTGTCACCACTGGGAGCCTATTGTGCTTGTCTGTTGTTCGAGTTCGGATTTGGCTGTGCAGGTATAGGTATTCTATGTGGAGCAGCATGAGTAAGTTGAGGTTGAGGTTTGGGTGGAGGCATTAGAGACGGTGGTTGATTTTTTTGAGGCCTCCACCCTTGGGATGGATTCTTCCACTGAGTTTGTGGTGGAATATACTGCTGGAATGGTTGGTTTACTGGCTGAGGATGATATGAAGGGTTGTAAGGCCAAATAGGAGGTGTTTACCAGGATGGAGGAGTGGGGGTGTACGAAGGTTGCATGGGTGCACTCTTCTTGTTGTGATAGTAAGAGTAAGGTGCACCTTGCATACCTTTTTGATATGGCCGAGAGCCTTGACGCCTTCTCTGGTTGATGAAACAGAGTTTCTATGGAATTTCTTCCCCACCTCGATATACAAACTTAAGTCGAGGTAAGGAGGGACACTTTTTTGTGGCATGATTCTCCTCACAGACTAAATAAACCTCTATGACATTCAATGGACATTCATTTCTTAGGTGCTTCCTGGTACATCTAGGACAAAATATGGCCATGGCTCTCTCTACTTCCTCTTACTTCCTTTTGACCTGCATTTTTTCCATTTCCAAAGTAAAGGTGTCCAGCATGTCACTTTTGAAGTGCTCTAGCATGTTTCCAATCTTTTGTTTTATGAAGGTGGAAGAAGAAGGGGTATTGGATGTACTTTGGCTAGCTCTTCCCTTCCTCATAAATTACCTAGAATGGTTCTGGAAGAAATTTTTGATTGCTTCATAGGGTTTTTGGTAGATATCTCCTCCTGATAACATATTCAAGGTTTCTATAATCTCTTAATTGATCCCTCGTAGAAGTACAAGTTTAAGTGATACAGGATCAAGGGTGCAGTTGGCTCTCTTATATTTTAATTGAAACCTCTCTTCATAGTCCTCTAGGGATTCATCAATTCCTAGAGTCATCCTAAATATTTCATCCTTAGTTTCCTTGGACCTACATTAGTATTTGTATTTGATGTTGAAGGTCTCTTCCATCTGTGCCTAGGTAGTGATGCTATCCCCAGGCAGACCCATGAACCAGTGCAAGGTTGCATCCTTAAGGGTGGATGGTAATAGCTTCAACTTCTGATCATCATAGGTGTAGTCATAATTCCTACAAACAACAACAAATTCAAACATGAATGTGTCAGGGTCCTCAAAGGTGAGTCCATGAAAGTGTGGGAGATATGAGGGGCTAATGTTTTTCATCTTAGTTTACCCTTCTACCTCTCTTATGGGAAAGGCTCTCTGGGTTCCAGCCATGGTTAAGATAGGTGAAGCAGGTCCCTTAGTTGAAACAAGGCATTCTTCTTCTTCCCCAATAGGATTCTCAAAATATTTATAAGGCTCTCCTATAGGGGGTTCAATCTCACTTCCACTCAAGAAGAGTGAAGGGTGGCTAGGAGATGATGTGGGGGTTTTGGGTAAGGTGTGTCTTTGGTTATTTCCCAACAAATATTTGGAATTAACACTCACTCGACACTATTTAATGAACCTCATTTCATTCAACTGGATGGTGGAGACCAAAAAAGCCATGAGTGCAAAGGAGGCTAGAACATAGAGCGTTGAGGAACCATAACAGAGTAGTAACATTGACAAGCATAACTGTTGCAATCATATTTGGGATATGAGCAACGAATCTCAGTGCTCATGGCAGAAGCCTGCATGTTTCATTGATTGTTTGGCACAAATTTAAAGACAACAATGCATCTTTGAGAATTTGATCATGTTTAAATTCAAAAGTCTCAGAAAGACGAGACGGTCCTACTGGTGTTTTGATTGTTGTGTTTTGAGCAGTGTATTTTTAGGTCACTCCTAGGACTGAAGGTATAATGATCTATTTTACCATGTACTCATTTTCATTTTTTTTAGATGAATGAAGAGGCGTCTTCACTATCGAAGCAGAGCTTGGAGACATAATCCATACTAGACGAAATTTGTTATCAAACATTGTGTGCATTGTATTTATGGTTTTAATTATGTTGCTTCTTGCTTAAGTGTTTGTTAATATGGTTTTTACATTCTCTTTCATGTAATTTGAAAGCAACATAGAACAAAAGATTTGGGATCATGTTTGCTATTAGAGCATACTAGATCAACATTTCACACGATCAATATGAGGCTCCAAAATTTGAATATAGGAAAAATTTGGAGGGTGTTGTAGCAACTACAACAAACAAAAATTACAAATAAAACTTTATTTACCTTTGCTTTCAATTATAAATGACACCAACCCCACAACTCCTCAGGATAGCTTCGTTAAGGAAACTTGAACTCTAAAATAAGCCTGAGGAAATAATATTTAGAATAATAAAGTAAGAGGTGTGAATTTCTAAATGAAGGTAAGCAAAACTAATTTTTGAATTAATATTTTTTACTTATCTTCTTAAAGGTTTACTCAAATTTCAAATTACACGAACTCATTGGATGTATATTTAATTTATGCATCCAAAAAGTGCCTGCACTTCAACTTTTAGTGATCTTGTATAATGAGATAAGTTGAAAAAATAGATAAAAAAATATTTTTCTTCAATACTATTATGATTGAGACCATAACCTTGAACCCTATAGATTCTTTTAAAGTTTATTATGATAGTACATTTTTTTGTTTTGAGGTCCATTTTTTACCTCAAAATTTCTCAAATCATTTGGGAGTATTTATTATGTCTATTCTTAGAGTGAATAGGATTAGGGGTCTACACCTCATGATTTCCACCTCACATTTAATCTCTATCGAAAATTGACCATGGTACACCTTTACAACTACCTTTACAAGGCTCAACTTCTTTCTTACTTTGACATTTCCTTCATTGAAACTCTTAGCTCACTTTCACTTATCAAGTTTGCAAGTTCTCTTAGAATTTTTCATGGTTGAGAGATTGAGTATTGTCGAAATCGTGACAAAAAAAATGTCAAATATACAAGCATCAAACTCATAATGCCCATGAAACAAACATAAAACTAGATTGCAATGCAAAATGAAATTAAATTTGGTGAGAAATCTAAAGCTCTAAATACAGTAAGCACAACAAACTAACATAGGTTTATTATTCCATGAATAATTTCTATTCTAATGCAAATAATATTCCTATAATGCTTCGACAATGATAATCATCCAAAAAATAGAAATAAAAAATATTTTAAGCTCATCCCATTTTTTTGTAATGTGAGAATTATGCTTATTTCCCTAATGTATTGAAACTTCAAACACTAGCTTGCTTCCTTCCAAAGATGAAAATCCTATAAAAAATAGTGTTAAAAAAAAAAAAAAAAATTATGCGCACTGACCCAATTATGTACAAAATGAACAATACCCATAAAGTTAAAAAATGAACAACATCCATAAAATATTTCAATAATACTTCTTACTTTCAAATCAACAAGGTAATTACCTCATTTTCTTGATACAATAAACAATATACATTTTTCAGATGAAAATAGTCACAAATTCAATAATATAAAACACCCAAGTAAACAATTTCACTTTAAAGTTTTGAAATTAAAACAAAAAATATGTTTATACACACACACACTTTTCCTTTCTGTTAAACCAAACTTAAACTAGAACCAAACCAACTATTATTTCAAATGACCATCATATATACATTTAACGAGGATCCATAACCATCAATAAAACTAGCATACCCCTAAAGCAGGGGAAAGGAACGTATAAGAAAACATAAGTTGGATATGTTTTAAAAGGAAAATGGAGTGCTCTTTTTGGATAGTGTGTTGTGGGTTATGGTATTATAATATCATTTTAGGTTCAATTATGTTTCATGAACATTTTTGAAATATAAATATTTCATAGATGTACCTTTTATCTATGGTTCCTGTCTTATCTTAGTTAAATTTCATTTTTTCTCACAATTTTGCATTGGAGAAGGACGAAATGTTGCATGAGAGTTTATTATTTGAATTTTCGGGCTAAGTATCACAACCCATCATCAGGAAGAGATCCACAGAATAATATTAGTTTTAACATTAATATGATAAATAATGTTGTTAATATTTTTGGGTAAGGTTTTCTTTGGGTATTCCTACTCCCCCAAGATCAAAAAGGCATTAATATTAGCAGAGTTCATTACGAACCTCCCAAGTCATACCAAAGGATCACCAATAAACGATTTGCTACCAGACGAACATCTCTTCCTCGTAACAATCGAAGACCCTTGGTATAGAGATGTTCTTCTCTTCTTACAAACCCAAAAGTTCATACCCCATCTTACTCGAGACGACCATCGACGCATTTGCCATCAGACCCCTCGATACCTCCTCATGGGAGATGTCTTATACCGACAAGGCATCGACACCATATTACGTCGATGCCTTACCCAAAACCAAGCAGAAAAATCCCTTAATGACTGCCACAATGGAGCTTGCGGTGGCCACCTTTCTGGAATGGGCCCCACCCAAAAAGGCCTACGAGCAAGATATTTCTAGCCAAATTTATTTCGTGACTACATTACAACAGTTAAGAGGTGTGAGCGATGTCAACGCTTCACTCATAAGCCACGATCCCTTCCTGCTCCCCTGCTCCCTGTCATCGTCGCTGGTCCCTTTTGTAAATGGGGGATCGAATTCATGACTTGTAACCCTGCATCATCGGGAAATCACAAACACATCATTGTGGTTGTCAATTATTTCACCAAGTGGGCAGAGGCTATGCCCACATATGACAACACCGCAGAAACTGTTGCACTATTTCTGTTTAATCATGTCATTTCCCGGTTCAGCGTTCCCAAAGAGTTAGTCTCTGACCATGGGAAACACTTATAAAATGAAGTTTTCCAGGAGCTATCTCAGCATCTCAGATTCACACATGAATTTGCATCACCGTATTGGTGAGCCCTGGTATTGCACCAAGAGTGTTGCAACTCCTAGGGGCTGCCCTACTTTACTTTATAAACCCGAGGTTCGTACAAACTTAGAGGTGACCGTGCTATATACACAAGAGATGCAATATTTTCATGTCATAATCTTCTGCTTTATGAAAGGGTGCTATTTTTTAAACTATGATAAGAACTGGAAAGTAAATTGTTGGAAGGAAATGAAAGAAAGGAAACTAAACTAAATTGTTGAAAATAAATGACAAGAATGAAACTAATTTAATTTGTAGAAAATAAATAACAGAAAGGAAACTAATTTAACTTGCTTAAAATGAATGGCAGAAAGGAAACTAATTCTAAAC
Source organism: Pinus albicaulis (assembly GCA_034641835.2). Lineage (NCBI taxonomy): Eukaryota > Viridiplantae > Streptophyta > Pinopsida > Pinales > Pinaceae > Pinus > Pinus albicaulis. The sequence goes on from CM076581.1 coordinate 1,257,625,462, forward strand.
CACACTTAACTTGGTCAAATGGCTAAATGCACTCTATTTATCCTATTATCTATTTACCATGCTTCTACCCATGCAACTAAGTTATCCATGACTTAATCCTAATTGAAAAAGTGTTGATTTTGCAGCTTGGAGGAAAGAAAAGGGCTAAAGAGGCTAATGGAGGGCTTAACACATGAAATAGGACTTAGGAGTGGAGAGTGGGGGTATAATCCTTATAAAATCTTATGATATGACACCAAGATTATTTTGGAGCAGATTGATTGAAATATGCGATGGTGGAGTTATGATTGGTGGATATATGTGATTTGTATATCAAAATCGCAATGTCACAAGGTTGGAGAGGTAAAGGTTAACAGGAACAAAACAAAAACTGCAAAAGGCGATTTGCGATGCGGCGCAGTTCAGAATCTACATTTGGAGTGGTAAGTATTAAAGAAACAAGGAAAGGTACAAAGTGCAGTTGCGATGGGTGATGTGGAGGTGGGAATGGCGGCAGAGTGCGATCGCAATATCACAATCGGAGTTTTAAAGTGTTAAGTATTAAAGAAACAAGGAAAAGGTGCGAAGTGCAGTTGCGATGGGTGACGTGGTGGTGGGACCGGCGGTGGAGCGCGATTGAAATATCGTAATCGACGTTTGGAAGCGGTAAGTCTTAAAGGAAACGAGAAAATGATGCAATCTGCGATGAGGAGTGATGGTAAGTCCAAAGGGAAAAAAAATGTGGTTTCTAATGTTTTTTATTGTTTTACTAAAAGAGAAGTGAAGGGAAGTGGGAAGGGATATCGCATTCGGGCTTGGAATGAGAGAGTGTTAACAAATATCACAAGAGATTTGTAATTTGTGATGGAGCGAGGTAGGATGAGCGGGAGTTTCAAGGATAAAGGGGCGGAGGTATAATTCTAATTTTTTTCAAGTGTTTTGGGAATGAAAAGGGCGATGGATGAAAATAAGATGAAAATGAGGGAAATGGAGGCACAAAAATAGTGCTCCGACGTGAGAAAAATGCTGGTAAATGAATTGGGATGGCTTGATGATCTTCTTGGGGATTCTGATGCTTATTCCTGCAAAAAAAGCTACGAATTCATGTACAAAAAATAGAGGAAACACGTGACAAAAAATTGAACAGAAAGTAGTTTTTGGTCCTATGGGAAGGTTCGCCCTCCTTGATCTCTATTGACAAAGATGAGAAGGGGGTCTTAATCCACAAATTTTCTTTATTTTTCTCCTCTATTCTATCACTCACAAGAAAATGAAAAACTACAATAGCACACTGAAAGAAAAAACTAAGTAACGATGAAATTATGAGAATCATAACTAACTAAATGACAGAAAGAAAACTAGCTTAATGGAAGAAAGGAAAAGACAGTAACATCAGAGAGGTTGAGGCACATGGGTTGGGCCCTAACCCATGAGCCTAGCTCTCTGAAACTTAAATTAGTCGAATGAAATCAGTCTGTTGATTTCATAAAAGAATAACCTCATACATCTCTGAAATTTTGATCAATGAGTAAAATAATAAAAATCTCAATAGCTTGCCACAAAGTTTCTACTAGAATCGACTAACTCTTCCTAGCTCTAGCTCTGCTCTATTTATTCTATAGGGCAGCTACCAAAAAATCCCTATAAAATAGTGATTGAATCCACTTGACTCCAAGTAAACAAATATTTAGTGCACCCCTATTTGAGTTTCTTGGTTGCCTCTGGAATTTGAATTGCTAGAGAGAATCATTGGGGATCCTTTGGTTGCCTTTGAAATTTGAATTGCTGGAGAGAATATTTGGGATCCTTTGGCCACCTTTGAGAGTTAAGGAGGGTGGAAAATCCTCCAATAATTTCTCCATGTTGTCTCCTCCAAGTCTTTATATTAAAATCCTTATAAAAATGGTTAATAAATCATGATTTTCTGCACTCAACCTCATATTAGGCACTTAGATTATGTTAGCCTTAATCACCACCTATACTAGCATCATAAAACCAAATAATAATAAAAATGGAAGGAAAAGAGATCTAAGAAGGAAAAAAGGTGACCATTAACCCCTCCAAATATGTCTAATGATGGAGCTCATCACGTACTACCCCCAATCTAATGGACATGTAGAAGTTGTTGTAGGTTTTAACCCTGAACAAAAATTATCTACACACGAATCTTATAACAGAAAATAACAATAGTGAGAGCATAAAACATAAAACAGATAAACACAGAGATTTTCCCCTGGATCCCAAATCGGGACGACCAGCTTGATTTTTCATTATATCCCTTTTAGTGTTACAACACACATATATATACATGCCGAAGCATACATAAACCCCAATCCATAAACCCTGGATTAGAACATAACCATAGTTCCCTTGACCGGATCTACAAAAAATACCAGGGGCCGAAAACCATCGTACCCCAATACCATGTGCAAAACCATGGACGCGGACTACTCGCCGGAAATTAAGGACCAAAAATTTTCGCCGGGGCGCTGCCCCATACCCCGACAGGGGGGGCTACCGCCCCCCCTGTGACCCCTCCGTTGCGCCCAACGCAAAGGGGGGGCTATCGTGGAAAGAATATAACACATACCCAACAATTGTGAACAAAGTCCTCAAGACTATGTTACAGTGTATGGTGAATAACCACAAAAAAACTAGCACCACATGATTTTCTCTGCCCTCTAGGCATACCGCACGTTCGTGAAAACATCCACTGGGTTCACACCCTTTCACTTGGTATACGGGGTCAAAATCGTGATACCCTTGGAATGCGAGATCCTGAATTTATATGCCACCATTGAACTCCTCGATGACACCCAGCCTCTAGAATAGTGTTTAGTACAACTAGAGTTTGTCGACGAAAGTCAATGACAGTCGCTGCAACATAATGAGGCCCACAAGAAACTGGTAAAAGCATTGTTCGATCACCACATCAACCCTCATTCATCTACTGAGGGATATTTATTCCTCCACTACGATGTCGCAAAAGAAGCCCTAGGGCCAGGAAAGTTCGAAACTTTGTGGAAAGGACCCTACATCATAAAACATTGTCTCCTCAAGGGTGAATAAATATTGACATAGCTGGACAGAACATGCCTCAGCAACCCTGTCAACGGCCTCTACCTCAAGAAGTTCTACCCAGAAGGGCCAAGAGGGCCCACCCCTAGAGTCAAAGTACACAGACCAAAAAATTTAAATCTTTGACCAAAAGCCTTGTCACAAATTATGTTGTTGTGTCGCAATGGATTCTCAACCCAACCATTACTTTGGATTCGATGATGGATCATTGCGATGGTATCAAAGTTTAGCAGCAGTAGCCTGGGTCATCTATCACCTTAACCGATCGCCACTCTTCACCAATGGTGTATGCAACGCCTCAGCGACAAACAATCAAGAAGAATATGATGTCATCATCGGACTTATGTGCGACACCCTCAATTAAGGCATCTGCCATTTGCATATCTACCTCGATTCCCAGTTATTGGTGTTAGAGTTAAACCAAGAGTTTGAGGTACGGGATTCACATCTGTTTAGAAAGTATTTACGTGCAAAAATATTAAGCCGTCAATTTGATCACATTACATTCACACATGTACCAAGAAATCAAAACTAAAAATTTGATCGCATAGCTAACAATATCCTAAACTGGAATGCATCTCAGATAAACCATCATACATAAAAAATAAGAAAAATAAAAAATATAGATATCCATCAGCACAATACATAATCCATAAAAAAATATCAACAGGGGACACACCATATAGAGCCGCAAAAAATATCTCCCTCATATATACCAAAAAATATGTGTCAAAGTACAAAAAAATTCGTGTCTCTGACCCGTAATTCAGCCCAAAGATACATATATACAAGTCGAAAAAATAATGGAAGCATCCTCATAACGGGTGCTTTCCCTGTGCACAATAAAGTCTCTAGGGAGGTGCCCCCCTGTTGGAATCATGATTGCCGTTAGACCAAAACACACAGGCATTAGTCTCCACTACAATCGCTAGAGTTAGGATCCACAAGAGGCGGTTAGTCCATGTCGCGAAAAACACGAGGAGTGTTGAACCCAATGTCCAACAATCTCCCCCCCAATGCAATCCAGGTGAGTTTAAAACTTGAGACCTATCCCTCTGATACCACCTATTGGAATCACAATTGTCGTTAGACCAAAACCCGCAGGCATTAGTCTACGCTACAATTGCCAGAGTTAGGATCCATGAGAGGCGGTTATTCCATGCCACGAAACACAAGGGGAGCGTTGATATCAATGTCAAACACCCCCCAGGTGGGGAACCTAGATCCAAGGCCACTCCCAGTACCAGCACTGGATCCATTGTCAAAACAGAGATCGCTACCTGGCACAAAGTCGGCCGATAACCCCTCTCCTGGGCCATCAGCGTCTCTAGCTACGCATCATCGAGGTCATCCACAAAACATCAGGTAGGAATCCCCTAGGGCAAGTGGCCCACTCAAACCGATGCATCCTCCAAAACTCGAGCCCTGACCTCCAGAACAACCATCTACTCTATCACCTCTACGATGCGAGCCTTCGCCACCTTGGCACGAGCAAGCACAGTAGTGCACTCAGCTGCAGCAGAGGTACTACCCTCCCTCGAGGGACTAGCCTTCCCACCAGGTGCACCACCCTAAGGCTACGTCGGAGCTCCTCCCCGTTTCCCGGCTATGCGTGGAACACCTCGAGGCCACTGAATCGAATCATGTCCCACCAACCGAGCCACGGGACGACCAAATTCGCCAACATCTACAAGAGTAACAAAGCTATGTCAGTATCATCATAATACACATATAAAGAATAAATACTCAAGTAAATGTCGAATAAAACATAAAAACATACTTGTTGGCCCCCATACATACCCAACAAGAATACCCATGTCTGGGTCTCCACAGAAGTCCATCCCCGCATAAGGGAAGGGCAAGAACATCTGAAGATTTGCCTCAAACCAAGACTCCGTAGTGGCATTCCAATAATGACCCACCTGACCTCCCCCACTGCGAGGCATCATCAGGGCTCTTGAGGACCCCCAGCAGGCACCGCCACCATCGGTCTCAGCAACACCACTCTCTCATACATGATGCTACACAAAATACTAGCATATGTAAACAACTTTGATCCATCCGAGACCTTGGAGATATGATCCAACATCCCGTCATAGCAGTGATGGGTGAAATAAAAAAAGTGGCGAACCTTCAGCCAACGCAAAACACCAATCTATGGGCCCAGCGCTCGATTTGGCATAGACGACCTCAACAACCTCCTAATATCAGTTAGAGCACACCTCTCGGCCAGGTCATTCACCGAGGCTATCTGAATACACCCCTCCGTGAGAGGCGCCCCGCCACAATGGCCCGCCAAGAACCGCTAAAGATCCACTCTCCTAGCGGGAAGTGGATAAGGAAGAGCCTCACCCTGAGGTAGCAGCCCACTCACAAAATAGATATCTGTCTTGAAATGGATATTTAGATCGCACCCCCACAGCACCATGACCTTGCGTCGCATGTTCCAGCATCGGATCAGGTATCGCAACAACCGATCATGTGATTGTAAGAGGTCATTCTCCATGAAGTTAAGGAGACCCCATCGCACCAACTACTGGCATGCATTGGCATCAGCTACCAAAGTGACCCGGAGGTCAGGCCAATCCCTCTCCCTCCACAACATCCTGTCATCAAAAAGGCACACATCAGTGACATTAAAAGCAATAAAAAATAAACAAATTTCCCAAAAAAAATTCAAAAAATTGCTTCGGCTCTCCCCACTCCTCTTCCTCAGATAGGCGTGATATATGCATGATTATTTTCCCACATACATGGAAAGAGCGCGCTCAAAGCTAGAACAGGTGCGATAATTTTTCACAAAACCATCAGTTCTGCGCGAAAATTACGTGCCTGTGCCTTGATCGCTCTCACGGTCAAGGAAAAAACTTGCATGGGTTCCATACAAACCCAGTTTGTACAGACCTTGGCCCTGGCACACTGAAAAAATTAAAATTATGGACATCATGGGGCATACCTAGTTCAAGAATCACGAGTCTCAGGAACTCAGGCTGACCGCAACAACAAGAACAGTTTCGCAAGAGCCTCTGGCCTCTCAAAACCTCAAACACTCAAATTTCGTAAATGAACTTAAATGAGCCATATTGGCCTGTAAGTCACCCTTTTCAGATTGTTTGGAGGACCATAACAAGAGCTCATAAGGCCCAATTGCAGAACCGAAAGTCACACAATGATCAACACCTCATAATGCCCAAAGGAGGCACCACACATTCACACCTCCGAAAAAATATTTTTCAGTGTCGGCAGGTATGCCCTCTCTCATCTTATTTTAATTTAGCACATGTCTTTCAATAATATTTGAATGAAGAATATGCTTTCACTTTGGGTATTTTGTTGCAGGTATTTCAAAAACCATCCATTTCTCCATCCACTGAAAGTACCAGAGTAGGTATTATTATACCCTCAACATGATAGAGTCCCAAAAAAACTATGCATATCCTCGCATCATTTCTCCATGAGAAATTAACCATAGGTTCCAAGAACCCGACCATGTTTATCATTTCCCCACCTTACACATGATAAACATCATTTTTGGTCAATAGAGCCTCCCCTCCATGACGCCCGTCACTCAAAGTAGACCATATCTCAAAAAAATCAAGATGCGTTGGCCATACCACTTTAGTTCGGGAAGCACTTCATGCCCATTCACCCACCATGCATCAAGTCAAGTTTTACCATATCAAAATAGAACCCCTTTCCCAAACTACTAGGTTTTGCAAGCAGATCGAAATCGCACCACCGCACCTCACATTTGGCCTAACATAACTCTATCAGCATATCACATCTGCAATATTTTTCATCTGCTTCATCACCCTCCACACAAGAGACCAACCAATGGGGGCCCCACCCTCAACAAAAACACCCCCCTCACATCATCATTGAGCGAGCTCTTTTATGTTTTAGGGCACCCCTCTCTGTGTTTTGTACAATCCAAATCCCACTGTTTCATTCTTTTGGTAAGTGTACAAAGACCGCAAACGGTGAACAACGTCCCCCACTCATCCATCCATTTTTTCTCCCATGGCAGTAGTCCCTAGTCACACTTGGTCAGAGTATCACACCTTTCACGCATAAGCCATGATGGAATTCATAACCAACATATACCCACCCTGGACGTCCTACTGATTCCAGGGATTTCCCCACCATAAATAGTTGTGACTGTCGCCAAGCTACTTCTTATACTCCGACCTTGGGCCACTGAATCCCCATCATCAGTTTCCAATCACCCCTCGTCATCATGCATATGTTAAACCTATCACATCCAAGATACCAATCCCTTGAACCAGTGACTACCTCGTTCAGTTGAGGCTTCCTTTTTGTCGACCTCAACTTCTATTTTCCAAAAAGGAAGTGGTACCTTGGATTTCCCCTCACCACAATAGGGGCATTCTCAGATGGAACTGTGGGAATCATAATTGCCCCTAGATGTCATTGATCCTCCTGACATTCAACTACAACACAAGATTTCATGTCAAGATGGTATCGTACCTTACAACCATTGCACTTTTCTCAAAATTCATCGAATACCTGTGCCACGATAAGCATCTATTTCAACAATGCTTACACAGGAAGGTCCCTGTCATACACCCATGCGTACAATGAGAATTTATATGCCATACCATGCTTACGTATGTGGGTACCACATTCCACCTATTTTCAAAGAAAAAATGCCCCTGAGGACATCATAAATCATCGTCATCAATCATCGTCATCAACCAAACCAGTAGATCACTACCATACTAGTGACACAGATAGAATTTGTATCTGTCAAATAGATTTGTTTAGCTAGCAAAAGCATCACGAGCATGGGACATGCCCGCCTCGTAGAAAAATTGTATTTATTGTATCATACTATTTCTTGCAGGGTTCCCACACGACATGGTCACTCTTCGACCCGTTGTAATGCGTTTCCAACTTTTTTCTACACGCAGGTCTCTCTCTTTCTCCACATATTACAAAGAAAAGAAAATATAATGTATTCTGGCTATATAGTTCTTCCTATAGCTCACACAATAGGGGGAAATTTTTGTCATTGGAAAATCGGGCAAGAAAAGATGACATTATTAAATGTCAGGAAGAAGGATTTAAGGGCTGAGGCACATTAGAGAATCTGAAAAATCAAATTTCCCACTCAAGACACTAGCAGAATGCACCTTCGTGCACATTTTTCTTCGATAGGTGCGCCTTTACGCGATTTTCCTTAAAAAATCCGCGCAGACCTAAGAGTGGCGGAATTCACTTTCTGGGACCACAAGGCACACTCTAGAAAAATGATCCCACACTTGAGGCCGCCCAAGGATAGCCTCCTTGGGACCTCAAGGGAGCACACAATGGAATCTAGTGGCACACAATGGAATCAACTTCCTCTCTTGGGTCACCATCCATCAATGTACCAAGAGAGGGAAGGATAATTTGAATTCATCTATAAAAGGCCACCAAGAGATGAACAAAAGGAGAGCACATTATTATGCTGGCCAAAATTTCTTTGAAGCAATCCATAGTGTGTAATCTGGAGCAGAAATAGAGAAGGGATTCAGTTGTTGGCCATCCAACAAGTCCAATCCTTTGGAGTAGAGAGAGAAACCTTGCACCAAGCAGCTAGAAGGTAAAAATGTCCTTGCATCGGGTCTTAGAACTCCATAGTTCTAAGGGCCCCTTGGCAAGTGTGTAAACATACTATATTTATCCTTAATAGCAAACACTAAGGGGGGACATTGATGCCACCGTTATTATTATTCTTTTGTCTAACTCTTTATGAGCTTTCGTGTTTATGTTTAGTTTAGTCTTGTTTCTCTCTACATATGCATACTATATCATTGTTTAGTGTGTTTAATGTTTTATAGCATGTTCACTAACATGCTAACTCTTTTGTTTATTTGCCTCTAACCAAAGCTTAAGAGGCAGCGACCACTTCTCTTAAGCACGTGTGGATTGGTACACTTGTGCACCAAATCCACCAACACAATGAGGTCTTGGAATAATGGTGTATTATCTGCAATATTTTCCAATGTGTTGGACATCATCCTGGTTTCATCAACTATGCTTGCATCATTTTCAACCATATCAGTCATCCATTATTCCTTTTCAAGCACATTTTTAGACTTTCTTGCTTCCTTTTCCTATCTTACCATTTTCTTTTTTATCCTTCTCTTGCCTTTCTCTCTCTCTTTCAAGTCTTTCATCTGCTCGACGTTGTGTTGCAATAGTCCTTTTTGCCTTCTTCTCCTTGGCTAGATCCTTTTTTTTTCTATTTTAGTTCCTGAATTTCAACTTTATTTTTTTTAGACTCAACCAAGAGTTTTATATAGTCTTATAAGGTGAGTAACTATGAACTTTGACCCAAATGAAGACTACCCAGTGTTCCTTGATTATTTTTCATTTACACTCTTTCTACTGGTAGGTTTAGGAACTGTCCAAGTAACTTCTCCACCCCCCCCCCACCTGCACGTCAATGCTTGGCACTTGCCTTTCATTATATGTGACAATTGATTGAATTGTATTATTATCTTCATTTAATGCCTCATTATGTGCTTCATCTTCTTCCATTGATCTATTGCCCACAAAAAAATGAATAATTTCACTATTCAATTCAGATGGTTGTGAAGGCATGTTCATGCTTTGATCATTGGTTCTTGAAACACTATGTTCGTTTCAATTAATCATGGCTTATGCCAGTCATGATGGTGGGTTTACTTGGCTTGGCAATGTCAATTGGTCATTTTCAATGTCATTAACAATATCAACAATGTCATTTTCAACTACATCTGCATTGTCAACTGCATGTTCAACAATCTCATTAACAATATCAGCAACAACCTCCATGTTGCTATCAATTTTTTCATGATTATACTGTGTTTCACATACATGCTCATCATCATCACCATATAATTGCCTTCAGAGAGGGAAATAATATTTCTAGCTGCAACCACATCATCTTGTTCATCTACTTATTCTTGCACTTCAACATTTGTTTGGACATGCCCTTCTTTCTGACCATCCACATGAAATTCCTAGCTACAACCAGTATCATGCATAAGATCATCATAATTCAGTGGGCAGATTCCATTCCTTAAAGCCAACCTTGATATTTGATGGTGTTAGAGCCCTTTTAAAATATTTACTTGCAAGCTCTGCTAGCTCGACCTTTTCACCTCAACCCCTGGATTCTTTGCCATCCATGTAGCACACTCTGACCTGAAATATTTCTTGAAAGGGCCAAACACACTACATCAAGGGATTGCAATTTTTGAGTGGTATGAGCAGGCAATGTTAAAATTTCAATGCCCAAATTGTTTTCTTCCTCAATTTTTTGTAAAACCATGTGGCTTTCATGGCCATCTAATATCAATAATTTTATATTATTTGGTGTGACACCACGTGAAACAGATGCAACAAAGTGGAAAATCCAATTTAAAAAAAGGTCTTTAGTCATCCATGCATGGGGATGTGTAGCCATGCATGAACTTGGTTCACAACTTTGTATATAGTTTTTTAGTTTATTTTTACCTTTGAATAGCTAAAATCATGGGATTGAAGCACTAATTGCATTGACACAACATAAAATTGTTATCCACTCCCTTCTCTTAGATAAAATCCTTCGCATGTTTCGGCTCCCTCTCTTGGAAATTACTCGCATGCCACAATTTATTCTTGGTTATAAACATGTTTCATCACAGTTCCATATATGGTCTGCATCATAAGAATTTTTATTGTATGCACTAGAAAGAGTGTCATGGAACTTACATACAACTGTAGGGTGCAAACTTAATTATTTGTCTTTGTCAAGGCCCTCAGTTGTATGCAATACAAGGTTTGGATGACTTTTTTTAATCCAAACCACCATGATTTACCTGGAAACCCATATTTGAATGGGTTTGGACTCCCTTGATAGATTTGAGCAACTGTGGATTTGAGTTGTATCAACTCTAGCCCATGTCCTAATTGGGACATTTATTTACACCACTCAACCACTTCGGCCTCCTCCTCTTCAGTCATAACTAGAAGAGGCCATCTACGTTTGGTATGAGTGAGCCCATTTATCCAATAATGTATTGATGAGGGAGAAATACCATTTTTTTTGCAGATTCTTGAACTAAATATCCATTAAACACTATGTCGTCAATTGCAACTAACATTTCTTCTTTTTTCTAACCTCTTATAGCACTTATATTTTTAGTTGAACTTGCGCCTTGGATTGTGGTTGACGATGGCTCTATCGGTGATGGTGTGACAACATCAGCTTCAGCCACATGGTCCTCCTCAACAACATTTCTTGGAGCAGTTTTTACATTCACATCACATGTCATGTCCTCATCTCATGAAGTAAATCATAGTTGTGCACCCCTGGTCACTCTCCTACAACTTCTCCTTATAAGAGCTACATAAATAACTCTTTCCATAGATGCAACTACCTGCAAAAATGATCAGGAGATCATGTCCATTGTTCAAAAATGCTAAAAAATTAAAGTGCTCAAAAGTGTTTTCAACCTGAGCGACCAGAAATTTCTCATCGTTGTGATTCTGGCATCGCGAACGGCTCACAAAATAGAGGTCGTATGTGTTGAGATTGCAACAAGATGATGAGCTTAGTGAAAAGAGTTGCCTTCACTAAGTGGGCCCGTAGGCTATTTTTGGCGCAAGTCTATTTTTAGACATGTCGATCATATTCTATGAGTTGCAGGATGTTATTTGTGGATGGTTGGTCAAGTTGGAAAAATAGATGGACTTCTATTTTTAGACATATTAGGCAGAATCTATTTTTATATTGCGAGTCTAAAAATAGATATGTCGAATATTATTAGCTCTTAATAATATTTGGATTATAAACATTATCTTATTCTCTTGGAGCACTTCAGTTAAGTGCACAGATGTGGCACAGGAGCTGACAGAAGGAATTATGCTATTCCTAAGGGTTAAGTGGAGCTATTGCATGGAGACTTTAGTTAGAACTCATGTAACAGAGTTTGGTGGAGTTATTGAGGTAGTTGGTGGAGTTGTGTTCAATTTAACTTAGTTAAACATAGTTGAGCTAGTTGTATCTAGTCTAACTGATTGATACACTAGTGAGAGTGGTGTGAATTAATTCACTAATTATTAACTCATTAATCAACTGAAGAATACATCAGTTAACTACAGTGCATGGATAGTTTCAGTGGAGACCGGTGGAGAGGTAGGTGAAAGAGCAGTGTGACTATCAGTTGTGACTATAGTGTTGCATGATTTGCAACACACAGTGGTTGGAGATGCCAATTAGGATTGTGTGAGAAAGGTTGGACCAATTTGAGTTCATTTAGAGCCATTTTTCAGCAGTGATTGCGTAGTAGAGGCAGGCTAGCAGGTGGCAGAGATCGGTGCATGGGATTTGCTAGATCGGATCTGATTAGTGTGTAGCAATTGGAGATTGTACTGAGATCTTGTGAGGAGATTTGTATGATGATTTTTACATGATCTCTATGACATATAATATATATATAGTTGGGGGTTTTTAGCTTTAAGCTTTCCCATAAATTACTATGTTCATATGTGTGAATTTTTATGGTTTTAATATGTGCATGCAATTAATTTTATTTCCACAAGTAATGATCAATAGTAGAAGAGATTTTGCATTGTGCATGAAGTCACTGATCAGGAGAATCTCATATGTATAACATATAAGTTATATAATTTCTACATGGTATCGGAGCGATATTGATCATTGGAGAAATTGAAAAGCATTGAAGCAGTTGAGTTTTGTGCTGGTGGAATTCGAATTTGTAGTAGTGTTTTATTGGTGTCGAAGTTGAGATGGCTTTAAATGGATTGCAATTGGAGTATGCCCTTGAGGGAAGCTCGAATTATATTGCATGGAAGGACAGGATGGAGGCTGTGCTGGAGGACAAAGGGTTGAAGGAGTTCATAGATGCAGAAATTCCAAAACCTGGTTCTAGCGATGCTGCCGCACTTGACGCATGGAAAAAGAAGACAGCAAAGTGTCGAAGGATTTTGTTGGAAGGTGTGAAGGATCACATAGTGTCCAAAATTCATGGTAAATATTCTCCATTATTTATGTGGAAAAATTTGACAGATTTGTTTCAAAGCAAGAGAAACCAGAGGAAGTTGGCACTCAAGGATAAACTAAAGAACATAAAAATGGAGAAAGGCGACAGTATACCCAAGTACCTCACGAAGTTTGTCCAGTGCAGGGATGAGCTGGGAAGTGTGGGGGTTACTGTAGATAACGAGGACTTGGTGAGCTTGGCTCTCCTTGGGCTTCTGAAGAGTTGGCATTCCTATGAGGACTCTGTCAATGGTTGGGAGAAACTGCCAGGATGGGAGCGACTTTGGTCAGATATTGTGCAAGAGGAGATAAGGCAGAGTACCGGGGACAGATCTTCATCGAATAATGTAGATGAAGAAAATTGTGCTTTGGCTGCCAAAGAAAGGAAGGGGAAGAGCAAGAAGAATGCTTCTCAATCTAGTGTGAAAGGCAAGAAGCAGGACATGTCCAAGGTGAAGTGCTTTCACTATCACCAACATGGACATTACGCCACTAATTGTCCACAGAAGAAGAAAAATAAGCAGGTTGTTGGATCTGTAGATGGAGAGGCCTTAGCCTCACAGTTTGAGTTGGATTTTTTGCTGATCGCATGCTTGGTCTCAAGTATGATGGGTTCAGTGTGGTTTCTTGACAGTGGTGCGTCTTTTCACATGACCGGAGACAAAGAATTGTTTACTGATCTGGATGAGAAAGATCTTGGAGTGCACATCGAGATGGGCGATGATGGTAGATACAGTGCGACTGGTATCGGGACCATTTCCTTTGAGAGGGAGTCTGGTAAACCCTTCGTATTGAAGGAAGTCATGCATGTTCCAGGATTGAAGAAGAATCTTATCTCTGTGGCGATGTTGGAAGACAAGGGATATGATGTTGTCATTAGCGAGGGAAAGGCCTTCCTGTGTAGTAAGGCAACTGGTGAAACCCAGAGGATATGGGTTTGAGTTAAGAAACTTTATCAGTTGCAGGTAGATGGCTTTGTAGCAATGGCAGGCAAGGCAGAAGGAGTGGTGAGCCGGGATGAGGGCGAGCTATGGCACAGGAGATTGGGCCATCTTCACCATGGTGCTTTGAAAATTTTGCAGCAGATTTCTACCGGGCTTCCCAAAGGTACACTTGCGCAGTCAGATCAGTGCAAGGGATGTACTTTGGGAAAATTTGTGAAAGCCACCTTTCACAAGAAGGATATTCGCACCACGACGATCCTTGAGAGAATTCACACAAATGTGTGTGGACCTTTCTCAGTAGCTTCTACAGCAAAGCACATGTATTATGTGATATTTGTTGATGATTTTTCTCGGAAGTGCTGGATCTTCTTCATGCAGAAGAAGAGTGAGACATTCTCTAAGTTCTGTGAGTTCAAGGAACTGGTTGAGAAAGAATCGGGGAAGCAGGTGAAGGCTCTTAGGAGCGACAATGGTGGTGAATTCATCTCTGGCGAATTCAAAGACTTTTGCAGCGCAGAAGGAATTCAAAGAGAGCTCATAGCGCCTCATAACGCACAACAGAATGGGGTCACGGAGCGAAAGAACAGAACGATCGTGGGTGCTGCACGGGCGATGTTGCATGATCAGGGCCTTCCCATACAATTGTGGGTTGAGGCATGCAATACTGCGGTTTATGTAAAAAACCGTTGTCCTCACAAAGAACTTGGCATGAGTACACCTGAGGAGGTGTTTTTTGGTAAGAAGCCTGATATTTCTCATTTGAAGATTTTTGGCTCACTTGTTTACATTCATGTGACGAAGGATGCCAAAAATAAGGTGGAGCCGACTGCAGAGGTTGGGATATTTGTGGGGTACACTGATACACCCCACAACTATCGTGTGTATTTTCCAGACAGTTGAAAGACTGTTGTGCGACGGGATATCAAATTTCATGAGGAGAAAGCCATGAAGTGTTCACTTGAGAGGGAGCCCCACTTGCATGCAGATGAGGAGCTATTAGTTCCTAAGGATGAGCCTCAGGATGTGGATCAGCCACAAGAGGAGGTTCATGGAGTGGAAGAAACCACTCATACAGTGCCAACCATCAGAGGGCAGAAGTGCACTACAGAAGCTGAGCGACTGAATCTTGATGCAGAGAAGATTGTAGGAGCACCTACATCATAGTGCAGACAGAGACAGTCACCTGACCAATATACAGGATACATGGCTCTGATGAGCAAGTGTATTGTGATAGAACCATCTTCTTTCGAGGAAGCTGTGGAGGACCCTGCATGGGTAGATGCCATGGTGGAAGAGTATGATTCGATTCTCAGAAACAGTGCATGGGAGATTGTCCCAAGGCTGGAAGGGAAATCAGTGGTAGGTTCGAAATGGATCTACAAAGTGAAGCAAGCAGCTGACGGGAGTGTGGAGAAGTACAAGGCAAGATTTGTTGCCCGAGGCTTCTCACAGATTGAGGGGATTGACTATGAGGAAACCTTTGCACCTGTCACAAGGTATTCTTCCATATGGACGATTCTTGCTCTCTCAGTGCAAATGGGGTGGCACATTCATCAAATGGATGTGAAGACTCCGTTCCTCAATGGAGTCATTGAGGAAGAGGTGTACATAGAGCAGCCCGAAGGTTTCGATATCTTCAGCAGCGATTCGCATGTGTGCAGGCTCAAAAGAGCGTTGTATGGGTTGAAACAAGCACCTTGTGCTTGGTACACATGGATAGACAGTTATTTCACCAGAATTGGATTCTCCAAGAGTGAGGCAGATCCGAACCTATACCAAATTGTGGTGGAGGGTAAGTTGCTGATCATTGTACTTTATGTCGATGATTTGATTCTGACAGATGATGAACTGTTGATACACTCATGCAAGGATAATCTTGCAAAGGAGTTTGAGATGAAGGACTTGGGCCTCCTTCATTAATTCCTGGGATTGGAAATTTGGCAGCACAGTGATGGATTGTTTGTGTCTCAAGGAAAGTATGCCCGGGAGATACTGGAGAAGTTCAACATGCATGGCTACAAGCCTGTCGACACTCCTTTTCCTAGTGGATGGAGGAAAGAGGATTCTACATCGACAGAGGTAGTGGATGCCAATGTTTATCGACAGTTGGTTGGTTCGCTCATGTATCTAGTCAATACACAACCGGACATATGCTATGCTATTAACCAGCTTTCACAAGCTATGGTTAAGCCTACCAAGCTCTTTTGGAAGGCGGGGAAGCATGTAATGAGATATCTTAGAGGCACATCGGGATATGGATTATGGTACAAACAGTCATATGAGGTGAAGCTATGTGGCTTCACGGATGCAGTTTAGGCAGGGAGCCCAACGGACAGAAAGAGCACATCTGGAGTGATTTTCAGTATTGGGTCGACAACATTTTCTTGGTACAGCAGGAAGCATAGATCTGGGGCACTCATTTCAGTGGAGGCCGAGTACATGGCAACGAGTTTGGCTGCATGCGAGGCTATATGGATGAGGAAGATCCTAGTCGGGTTGTTCGGTTCACACTTAGATCCTACTGTGATATATTGTGATAATCAGAGTTGCATCGAAATCTTGGTTAATCCAGTATTTCATGATAGATCTAAACACATTTACATTTGGTTTCATCATATCAGAGATTGTGTGCAGTGGAAGATCATGTTACTTTCTTACATTCCTATGGAGGACCAGGATGCTGATGATAACTTGACGAAGGCGCTCACCAGGAGAAAATTCGAATACCACAGGGGCAGGATCGGGGTGGCAGATAATCCCTATCTTGTTGAGAGGGAGTGTTGATATTGCAACAAGATGATGAGCTTATTGAAAAGAGTCGTCTTCACTAAGTGGGCTTGCAGGCTATTTTTTGCGCAATTCTATTTTTAGACATGTCGATCATATTCTATGAGTTGCAGGATGCTATTTGTGGATGGTTGGTCAAGTTGAAAAAATAGATGGACTTCTATTTTTAGACATATTGGGCGAAATCTATTTTTAGATTTCCAGTCTAAAAATAGATATGTCGAATATTATTAGCTCTTAATAATATTTGGACTATAAACATTATCTTAGTCTCTTGGAGCACTTCAGTTAAGTGCATAGATGTGGCACAGGAGCTGATAGAAGGAATTATGCTATTCCTTAGGGTTAAGTGGAGCTATTGCATGGAGACTTTAGTTAGAACTCATGTGACAGAGTTTGGTGGAGTTATTGAGGTAGTTGGTGGAGTTTTGTTCAGTTTAACTTAGTTAAACATAGTTGAGCTAGTTGTATCTAGTCTAACTGATTGATACACTAGTGAGAGTGGTGTGAATTAATTATTAATTAATTCACTAATTATTAACTTATTAATCAACTAAAGAATACATCAGTTAACTACAGTGCATGGACAGTTTCAGTGGAGACCAGTGAAGAGGTAGGTGAAAGAGCAGTGTGACTATCAGTTGTGACTATAGTGTTGCATGATTTGCAACACACAATGGTTGGAGATGCCAATGAGGATTGCGTGATCAAGGCTGGATCAATTCGATTTCATTCAGAGCCATTCTTCAGCAGTGATTGTGCAGCAGAGGCAGGCTAGCAGGTGGCAGAGATTGGTGCATGGGATTTGCTAGATCAGACCTGATTAGTGTGTAGCAATTGGAGATTGTACTGAGAGCTTGTGAGAAGCTTTGTATGATGATTGTTACATGATCTCTATGACATATAATATACAGATAGTTGGGGGTTTTCAACTTTAAGCTTTCCCATAAATTACTGTGTTCATATGTGTGAATTTTTATGGTTTTAATGTGTGCATGCAATTGATTTTATTTCTGCAAGTAAAGATCAATAGTAGAAGAGATTTTGTATTGTGCATGAAGTCAAATAGTGTGTGATCAGGAGAATCTTGGATGTATAACATATCAGTTATATAATTTCTACAGTATGCAGAAGTTATGAAGGTTTGAAAAGTCCAGTAAACTCCAAAAAAATGACTTTGACAAAGGTTGACTTGTCAATTTTTAAAAAATTTAAAAGAGAATATTCTATGGAATGTTCTTGGAATATTCCTATAAAATATTCTTCGAAATATTCCTCAAAATATTCCATTCGGTCGAATTACAATTTGACATGTGGCAACATTTGATGAAAGGAGGTTTGAATTTGGAATTTCTGTCCAATTAAGGGTTGCCATGTGGCAGGCTCAGAGGCTGCCATGTGGCCCAAGAACAAAGGAAGAATGGCATATATTCTCTAGAATATTCCATTCAGTCGAATTACAGTTTGACATGTGGCAGCATTTGATTGAAGGAGGTTTTACTTTGGAATTTCTGGCCAATTAAGGGTTGCCATGTGGCAAGCCCGGAGGCTGCCACGTGGCCCCAGAATGGAGGAGGAATGGCATATTAAATGTTTTTGAAAGGCCGCCGGATTCGAACATCCGACTTCACACATAGTACTCAGCCGCATTACCACTCCACCTGCCCGTGCTTCTTAACCCATAAGGGTTTAATGTTTCTTTAAACGTTACATAAGTTTTCGTTGGTGGCAAACAGGGGCCAACCCCCACGCTCCGTGTGATCTGGCGCTAAGAACCATAGGCCAGAGCTAACTGTTATTTCCGCCAGCAACTTCGCGGACCTGTCATATGACAGGTTACAAAATTAAATGCAATAGTTATTTGTTTTGGAACCACACTCCACACTCTTGGTTCAAACGAGACAGGAAGTCTATCTGAAGGTTACAGCAGGAGGGTTTATGTGACCACTCCCCACCCAATATTTAATGTTAACGTTAACTGTCTGCCCTTTTTGGAGCGCACCCACCAAATCAAGCGGAAGTGCTAGTTTTAGTGGGCTTATCTGGAGTTCCTCCACATTTAGTGGAGTTTTTAAGGGACATTGGGTAGTTTACTATTTTGGCCATAACTCCTTGGATATTCGACCAATTTGATGCATGGATAGTCAATTTTTGGTATTCTCGAAATTATGAACACATTGGCAGAGGTTTCAGAGCTATCATAAGTCATCTTGTGCAGGTTTAGCTTCAGGAAAGGTCATGGAGCCACTAGGGCCACTAGGGTGTTTTCAGTGTATTTAGCATCCATTCTCTATTTTCTACAAATGAATAGCCATTCCTGGCTAATTCAAGAATTATAAAGCTTTTTTTACAAGGAGAACATCCATTTGAAGCTTTTATTTACATGTACTTACCATTTTTGAGCAATAGGATATGAGGGAGATGCCATTGGGAGCTGGACCAGCAGATGTAGCCTAGGAGGGGTGAACTGCTTCATCAAATTTGTTGAGTATTTTTACATGTGATGTTTAATTCTCTATTATGTACTATTTGAAAGTGTTTTATAAGAAATTTACATGCTTTAACCTCACACAAAAACCTGTTTAACTAAGATAAAACAATTTGTTTCACCTGCAAACTTCAGTAAACCTTATGCACACAATTTAATTATTGTTTGGATACTCAGCACAACAAAACTAATACATTCCATTCAGATCAAGAAATATTACATGAATTTAGTTAAGAATAATTGAAAATTATTCTTTCTTACAAGTCAAACATATATCTGCTTTATTACAGGCAATTATCAACATGTACGTTAGTAGCAGCTCAAGAGATTTTCATACATATGCCTTTTTTACAGTATCGTTAAAAAAAAATCCACAGAAGGAATTAGTTTTATTTCTTCAAATATATCAGTGATTATTGTTTTGATAAATTTTTTTACACTTAAAATACAATGACTGTATTTGTACATGGAAAACTACTGTCAATGTGTTGAAATTGACCTAGAATTGGTTGTATGTCTTCAATTATATAGAAGCTCTAGGAGGAATTTCAACTAAAAAAAGTGACACTTGGTTCCTTTTTTGGTTAAGATGTTGATCTTGTAGTTACTGTTGTTTTAATTAAGTTGTTTAGCCTAATGTTTGTCATTATTTTTATTCATAATCATCACAATCTCCATTGTAGGCTTGCCTTGCTAAAGGGATTTATTGTTGATCTGGTAGAGTTATTGTTGTTTGAATTCAATTAAATCCTTAAATCTTGAAAACTGTAAAGTATCCATTTAAAATCTGACAAGGTTGGAGACACTCACAGGCATCCTAGGTTTGGATTGGGAAGGCATGGTAATTTTGCAAGCTGACTGTTGAGGGTAGCCTTAGCTCTGTTCTTGGACCTAGTTATAAAGTGCACTGCCTAGAAAAAGCAGTTTTTGTTGTAATCTATTTAATTTTGTTATACATTTTGTTAATTTTGTTGTTGTATATGTTCAAACTTACAGAGAATTGAGTTTTTCCCTCATATCATTTCCTAGATGATTTAGTGAAACCCAACTACACTCATAGGTATCATAAAACCCTTACAGACAGATGGTTAGCTCAATATTTTGATGTTCATTTTCTTGTTGATTTTTTTGAATAGCATCACAGTGACAAACTTATTACAATAAATTATACATGCTCTATGAATAGATGGTTTCCGAAAATAATTAGTAGTAATAATTTTCTAGCCATTTTCACTCCCATTAGACTTGATCTCTCATCATTGAGTTGTAAAAAAATATAGAATGGTCTGCTCAGGAGACTTTAAAGTCTGACAATGTTAGACACACTAACAGACATCCTAAGTTCGGATTGGGAATTCATGGTAATTTTGAAATTTTTTTGGTTGTCGAAGGTAGCCTTAGCTCTGTTCTCGGACCTAGTTATAAAGTGCGCTACCTAGAAAAATAAGTTTTCCTGTAATCTAGTTAATTTTGTTATACATTTTGTTAAGTTTGTTGATGTATATGATCAAACTTACAGAGAATTGAGTTGGTCCCTCATATCATTTCCTATATGATTTAGTGAAACCCAGATACACTCATAGGTATCATGAAAACCTTGCAGATAGATGGTCGACTCAATATTTTGATGTTCATTTTCTTGCTGACGTTTTTTAATAGCATCACAGTGAAAAACTTATTGTACAATAAATTATACATGCTTTATGAATAGATGGTAGAAAAAAATAATTAGTAGTGATCATTTTCCAGCCATTTTCACTCCCATTAGACTTGATCTCTCATCATTGAGTTGTAGAAAAAGACATAATGGTCAACTCAATATTTTGATTTTGATCTGTTCTAGTTATTGTTGTTTGAATTAAATTAAATCCTTAACTCTTGGAAACTATAAAGTCTCCATTTAAAGTTTGACAAGCTTGGAGACACTAACAGACATCCTAGGTTTGGATTTGGGAAGACATAGTAATTTTGCAAGTCGTTTGGTTTTTTAGGGTAGCCTTAGCTATGTTCTCAGATCTGGTTACAAAGTGCAATGCCTAGAACTATTGATAACATTTATAACAAATGCAACTAAGAGAAATGAAAAAGATCACTATTTTGGTCATAATTTGGTGAATGTTTTTTTCTGCAATCTGTTTACTCTATTTTTTTAAATGGTATTGAAAAGTTGTTATTTACAAAAAAAATCAAGCTCTCATTGCCAAAATGCAGACTTTAAAAACATGTTGGATACTTTCTTGCAATTAGTAGGCATAATATGGTGAGAGGCCTTCCCTCATTGAAAAATACCTGAGAGGTAGAAGTGTATCATTATGGAAATGGTGCACAACATGATTGAGGAATCAAACTTGGATTGGTCATATAAGGCAGAAGCAAATTGCACATCAGTTTAATGTTGAACTTTGTACCCACCAAAGCACTTGACGAGATCACATCACATGAAACATGGAGTGGGTATAATCCTTCTAATTCATTTATTGATGTTTTTGGTTGCAAATCTCATATGCATGTTCCAAATAAGAAGGTGGATAATTAATTCTTTACAATGTACATTTATAGGGTACAATGAAGAGTAAACAAATCTACCCACACAAATGTCCTAAATTCAGGTAAATATCCATAAGCCGCAGATGTTGTATTTGATGAGAAGGGTGAGTAATTCCACCCTCCACACAATGAAAGGGTGAATATTGGTGAAAGGTCATTGCATCTTCTAAAAACGACAGTGACCTTCATCATATTCACTAAAAATTTAATATAAATTTCATCTAGATTGGTTTCATGTCTCAACAAAATATGACAAGTATTGTAAGGAAGGGAAGCATAAAGTAGTTTCTACATCTATTTTTTCCATTCCATGTTTGTCACTGATAGCGAGTTGAGAAAGAACCTATTCTAATATTGATAAATAATTTTCCAATCCTCATGTCATCAATTTATGCTATAAAGCCTAGATAACATTTTCAAAGAATTGTGTGGAGTCTCTTTGTTAATTCAATTATGAATGAGAGGAACTAGTTTTTATAACATTGTTTTGGCTTAGGGTTGAATGCATAGAACTTGAGATGAATTCCTTCCCACTTGGAAATTGTACTGTAGAAAAGGATTGGTGTTCAACTATAAATGAGTTATGTTCTTTTTCAGCTGTAGCTAGCCATGCTAGCCAATACTTTGCACTATGGTTGTGTTGTATTTTCCAGTCAACTTGAAAATGATTCAGAATATAGAAAAATAGAAAAAATATACATTTTCATGAAAATAAATTGTAAGTAAACTAAAATAAAGGCTCAGAAATGAAAATAAAATTGTAAGAAAACTGAAATAAAGACTCAAAAATGAAAATAAAACTATAATAAAATTGTGTTGTAATTGAAAAATCTAACCTGAATATACTGTGCAATGTTTTTGGGTGTGTTTTGTGCTGGTTTGTCTCCAGGGCTGGTGAATAGTTTGAATGTGAAACATGCAACTTCATCAGTGGTTGAACTTCTTTTAGATTTTTTTGCACTTGAATTTAACTGGAGGCAATGATGGACATGGATTGCAATGGTTTGATTTTTCATGTGTGATCAGGATTGATTTTTATGTGATAAATGGATGGGAATTTTTTTTTTATCCATGTGCTTTCATCTATTTTAATGAGAAATAAAATAGGTTGAGTGTCATTTATTGAAATTATTGAGTGGATGTAATTTATCATACACAATGGGTTTAAATGTTGTTATTGGGTGGGTGTCGTTTATTGAACACAATGGGTTAAATGTTGAATAACACAACAATTATGGTTGACATACATTAACTTTTATTATGTGCAAGTATGGATATGCAGTTGGGATATATAGCATCAGTTCTGATCAGTGGGGTTGAAGTGACTGCTACTTTGTACTTCTAGAATAGACCATTTTGGAAGGATTAATGGTTTTATGAGTTTTCTTGTTGAGACAATATGATTTGTACTCTAAATATTTAACAGACTATTTACACATAGTTGTGGACCCAGTCAATGTTTTGGGAAATTTTGGACATAATTTAAAATATATTTGGACTTAGTTTTATTTGTTTTTGTTTAATTATTCATTACACATATCTCAATTTCTGGTGGGTTGGTGGGACCAATACTATAACAATTATCTGTCCCTGCACATCATTAGACATCTCTCCCCTAGTAGGAGGTATTAGGTATCTCATGCTTTATGTAATCAACCCACATTTATTTTTATATTGCGAAATTCATGTAAATGTCAGATTCTATGCCTATATACACATGTTTTCAGTTGTTATGAAAAAGTGTTACATTGTTTTTATGAAACATGTAAATGTATGTGTGATGGATGTGACATCTATAAATAAAATATAAAAATAAACCATTTATAAGATATTATATATAATAGTAGGGTAAACATCGAATATTTTAATATTTTACTCTTTATCATTTTTTTTCAAATAACACCTACTAATTTCATATTAAGTAGGGAAATAATTACACATTTTTTATATTCAATGTAAAAAGGAAATATATGTATAGTTTTGGTGGCCTTAATAGATTGCATGTGTTTCTTATTAAGATGCTAAAATTTCAAATTCAAAGGGGTAGAGAATGTATCTTTTCTTAGCATTCAAATTGTTATTGAGAGTTTTCTCCTTTCTCTTACAAGCAAAGGGGTTATATACACCAATTTGATGTCTAGTCATAACCTTAAACTTAAATTATTAATATAAAAGGAAAATTAAATTTGATATTAAAATAATTTATGAAAAGTGGACATTAAAATATTGATTTACTATTTATATTTTTTTATATTATCATATATCAACTTCATATTAGTTATTTATTGAATGAATCATAAATCTACCCTATTTATTAATTAATTAATTTTTAAACTTAAAAAAAAATTATATTAACACGGTTAACTTTATACTAATCAAACTGGAATTTTTCCAGTGAAATTATATTCAAAAGCATCAAAATTTCCAAAGTCTTCCAAAATTTCTCTGACCATTCCCTTTTGATATTCCTCCAAAATTTCTTTGGCCATTGTCTTTTGATATTCAAATATATATTTTCTAGATTAGCTACAACATTCTTCTTATAATTTCTCCAAAAAACACCCCATTAATCGTAACATATCTACATAACATATTATAACTATAGCTATGAAGTTAACTACCTGGTGCCCTCATCATTGTTCTCATCGTAATATTCCATGAACGCATTGCTCACTTCCTCCTGTTGAGGTGAATACACTGGCACTTGTTAACCATATGCCTTTTGCAGCTCCTACTAGTTGAGGAAAAAAGGAGCGAGAGCCGAACCATCACCAGACTCCATGCCCTGCTTAGCATTATCACTGACGCCAAATCCCTCCTTCAAAAAAGTGATAACTACAGACTCCACCTTAACCTCTGAGTTGTCCACTTTGGAATCCAAGTTTTCTATCTCGGTTTCTATTACATCCACTGATACCTGAAAATTTTCAATGTATTTTTTTTTAAGCTTTCAAGTTGGCTTGAGACCATATCAAAATGGGAACGAGCCTATAATATTCCCACAGATCCTGGAAATCATCTCCTCGAATTCCTGCTTTAATGTCGACTCAATCTCATCTGGAAGGCCACCAGCGCCATTTCCTGATGAAGGCCATACCTTCAACATAGAGGAGTTGAATGGAGAGCCACTACATTTGAAGCTTGCACAACCATCCATTTATAGCCAAGCTTGGCTCCAAATTGACAGCGGGAGGAGTCTCTTCATATTTAATGCCTCTCTCATTCTGTTGCTCTGCAAATAACTGAATTTTCATTATTTCTTGGGATGGACTTTAAACACACATGATCAAGCAAGATCAACCTTCCTCGACGATGGTACTAGAAAATCAAGCTCTGCTCGCCAGCCTTAAAACATTTTCGACACCATCCCACCTGTTTGCATGCTTAACCTTGCACCTCTCACTTACCCACCTGTTGCACTAAGGATCCAAAAACCTAAAGGAAAAGATCACCGAAGAGAATATATACCCTGTAATTATTGTCATAATTATGCTACCTATAAGACGTTAATTCCTCCTTAATGGCGTTCCACTAGATCGAGGTCCTTGAACTAATTATGTCCACGGAATATGACATTTGATTAATCTCCATGCCCCTCCCACAAATCTGCTTGAGCCATATTAACATTGATGTTAGCTTGGGCCTATGCCAACATGTTATAATCTCACTTGAGATGGTAGAACTCAAAGGTTTCAAAATTTTCCATAAGTAATTGGATTCTAATTGGTAAGGTTGGCCTTGTTTCATATTCCTTGCGGTTCTTCATTTTGTAGCATTTTTTTAAAGTGATGAGAAAGTCTCCAGAGACACTTAATTGGGGGATTTCTTTGGTCAATGCAATCTTCAGCCCTTGCCAAAGACCAATTTATTTTTTCTGGTTGTGTCAGGAGAAACCCAACCCCCATGCAAACTTTTTCTCAATTTCTCCATCGAGACAAAAGATAACCCCTCCCATTCTTGCCTCCCCTATATTAACTTATTTTATTGAAATTTGATATTAAATTATTATATTTATAATTAATATAAATATTTTTAAAATTTATATAATAAATTCCTATATGAATTACAAGTAAACTTTATATTACATTATTAAAAACAATTATCCACATAACATAGTGAAATCTTAATATTTTGTAAATGCTTAAATTTTACATTGGATTATATATTTAGAAAAAGACACAAGACAATTTTATTTAAAATAAATATAATTTTATTATTATTATTTATATGTTGTTTTAAAATATAGTTTTTGAAAGTAAATATAAATCATAAGTATAATTTTTTATGTTTTGACTTTTTAATTGAAATTTCATAGTAAAATTCCCCGATGGGGTGGTGAACCAAGAGAACAATGCTCTCAATGCCACACGTAGGAATTCATGATGTACACTCGGCCAACGGTGTGAGGACTGGCTCCCCTTTCCTCTCAGGGCACCTTGTGTACGGGAGCGGTAAATGTAGTTTGTGTGAGGATCTCCATCATTCACGAAGCCCGTGAGAGGTAGATTTTGTCATTGTTTTATGGAGGGTGGCGAGGTATTGTATCAGGTAGTCTGGGTTTAGTCTGACTATGGTGCATGTAGCTTGAGTGTCGAGCAGTGGAGTGGCATTTTCAGAGGACATCCCATATGGGAAAGGTGGCGGCTGTGTCTTCGATGTCCCTTCCTTCGCTTTCAGGTGTGCATTTGGGTTAATTTCCAGTTCAGGGATTGATCTCTGGTTATTAAGCTTGGGAAAGGTTCTGGGCCCCTTAATCTGAAAGAAATCTGTTGGGGTTGGGCGGGTTCTCTGTCGCAATGATACAGAATTTGGTCTGTTTTCAATAGTAATCTTCTCTCAGGGTTCTGCAAGGTATGGTGTTTTCTAACGCATGGTAGAGTTGGTCGTGACGCAGTCTGGATGGTGGTTGTTTTATTCAGCGCAGGGAATGGCGAATTTTGAGCCCAAGTCCTCACTGTGGGTTCACATTTGTAGCACCCTATGTTTTTTTTTGGGATGGTTGTCTACGATCCTTCCGAAGGGAGAGGGGCATTGCTCCACGGTGGTAATTATAGTTTGGGAGGTCGTCCATTGGTTTGCTCCACCCCTTCTTAGCAGAGTCAGGATTGCCATAAACGGTTGGTCCCATGCTTCACCCATTCCTCCTTCTAGCATATGCTCAATTCAGTTGGTCCAAGGGGTCGAGAGTCCCCCTTGCAGATGGAAGGAGTGACCACTCGCTCGGGTCAGGGTGATGGTAATGTTGGTTGCTTGGAACGGTTGGCCTCTAGGGATTGCGATGGTGGCAATGCTAGTCGAACAGGTAAAGTGGCATCCAAGGCTCGTGACATCCATGGAAGTGGGGGCTTGGTGGAAGGGCATGGGAGTCCCCACAGAATCAACAGCGGGGTGGAGCAACTCGTCGGGATGGTGCGGGGAAACGAGGAAAGATGCATAATTCGGGTCAAGGACATAGTCAGAATTTTGTTTGGAGAGGTGTTGGGATCTGATCTAGTCGATGTTGGAGCGCTTGGAAACTTCGGAGCGGGTGCGGCATGAAGAGCATCCAAATCTCATCGCCACCTTGAACAAAATGCACTAATTCCATAGCCATGTCCATGAATGCGTTGTGGTGGTCTAGCATGACCAGAATCTACTTTATGAGAAAGTCAAGAAGCTAGAGGCATGCATGGCCCATTTCGAAGAGCATGTGTGGTGCTCCTTTCGCCCTCCACCTCCTCCAAGAACAGTTTCAGACAGCCCAACCTCCATCACTTCGGATGATTACCATGGTTACAAATGTTTTACTTGTTTTATGTGTTTAGTTATTTTATTGTCTCTTTGTCATATACTAATAATGGTAGTCAACAAACCTAATCAGAATAAGACTACCTACCTACCTTTTGCTACTGATGTATATCTTTTTTGAAAAATGAATAGAATCTTAATTGAAAAAAACAAATCATAATAAAATTATGATTTATTTATTTAAAATATACTTTTATCACAAAAATACTTTATAATTATAATACATTTTTATTAAAAAGTAACCCAAAAATAATATATTAGAAAAAAAAAAAAATCTTTATCACATGTTTCAAGTCTATTTCCAATTAAGATTTATCTTAAATTGCTTCCTTCCGACTGAAATAAAATATTTAGTATAATATTTTACCTTTGGATACAACAATCGAGAAAAATAGCATTTAATAACGAAGTCACTCCACAACTAGATGCCAGATATTACGTTCTTTAATTTCACTCTCTCATTGAATTTCAACGCAATAAAGTTGAAAAAATCTAAATAATAAATCAAATAAATTTAAGAGAGCTTCGAAATCTGAGCTGCCTAAGTTCCCCAAGTTCCCATTGCCCACCCGCTTTTCGGAATGCAGGAAAAGGACAAAAGAATCCTGTGGGGTTTATTTGTCGGTGTGTACTTTTCCGACCAGTTCATGCCAAATTACCAACAACTCAGTCCAATATTGACACGTAATACCATCACAACTCTAATAACCCAACGTACCTATTATTACGATAAACAACAATAATAAAATAAAAAATAATAAAATAGCATTTAATAACAAAGTCCACAACAATCAAGAAAAATAGCATTTAATAACGAAGTCACTCCACAACTAGATAGTTCTAAATATATTTCTAACATTTTCTTTATTATGTTTACTCCTATGTGGTTTCCTTATACATACTCACTATATATATATATAAGGTTTGTGGGGTCTTGGTTAAACAGTGATGAGGTGGGCTGTTGTAGCACTCATCACATGTTCAATTCCCTTCCCTAATCGAGGGATGTATCAAGACTTGTTATGAAAATGAAGTAAAAAAAAAGTGAAAAAAATGAAAAATTGAAAGAGACTACAAAACTTACAAATATATATATATATATATATATATATATATATATATATATATAGAAACCACATCTGAAAAAATAGACATAATTAAAAAAAAAAATGTAATGTGGATAGTATTGTATGGTATGGATATATTTACAAATATGTATTCTAGGTTATGTGTTTTTATTATAATCATCACACAGTTTGCATGTACTCTATATATATATTTTTTATAGCTTTCTAAGCTAATAACACTAGCTTTATGTTGGAAATATTTCCTAAATGCAAGATATTCATTTCTTGTTTATCTTTTCCAGCTTTTTAGAATTTATCTAATAAATTTTTTGATTCTGTGCTTTAATAATCTTGTTAGTATTATATTTATCTTGTGCCAGCAAACTCGTAGACTTATAGCTCATAGGAAAATACTCCTTGGCTATAAACTTCTTGAACTGGACCAGGTTCTCGTTTAATTTATTCTATATTGTATATGTACACTTAGTTACTTTTTACTGTAAAATATTTGTTATAGAATATGGGTTTATTACTGATTGCTCTTTATGTTTTTTTTTAAGCCTCAGAATGACTTACTACACAGGTATGATGCAATCAATAGGTTATAAGAATGGTTTTGGAATTTATTCAGTGTTGGTTCTATCTAGTTTGTCCTTGATATTAAACTTGTTCCATACAAAGTTTGTCCTTGATATTAAACTGGTTCCATACAAATTTTAGGTTCTGAGTTGGTAAATTCAACACTACCCTTTCCATATTCTAGTGTAGCTATTGGTATTACTCCATATAAATACTGCAGACCTATCACTCTTCTACCCAACCATGTACAATATTTATAATTACCTTCCACTTACCCATCTCTTTTAATTTTTTTATTACCAGTGTTTATAGTAGGCGGTATTTTGTACATCTGGAATACAACCAACCACCCTAATGTAAAACTTTGACCTAAATTTAGGTGTAGAACTAGAACTGTTCAATTTTATTTTATTTTTTTGAACTCTGGGCTATGTATTTGAACTAACACATTCCTTAACATTTCAATTAAGTAGTCACAACAATTATATATATATATATATATATATATATATATATATATATATATATATATATATATATATATATATATCAACCAACCCTTTTACATTTCTCTTGTCACTATCATAATTCCTTTTAAACAAGTTACACCATTTTGTTATATTAGTCATCTCCACAAAAAGAAACAATTATATTATAATCAGTGACAAAAAAACACTTATTTTTGGAAAATAATCAAGTAAATATACTTATTTGTTCAACTTATACCACAAGGAAATACACAAGGAATAAATTTCACTGCTCCCAACCAACGAGAATGGTAATCTTTACCACTTCTCCCCCCTGCCAGTTTCATTTCCAGAACAATTTTTTACAACGACCTAACCAGGTTTTTCCTAAGGAATCTAGACTGTACAAGTACGACCCAAGAACTCACAAGAACTCACAGACTCCACAAGCTTGACATAGGGATTCCATTGGATCTAACCAACTCAAGAATACCCTCATTGGCAATGTCCTGCCTTCCCTTAACAACGCTTTGTTTAAGGGAGTACATTCTTTCTCTCCCTTAGTTTCCTCAGGCTTCATCTACTTCCCTCTTCGCTTTTGTTCCCAACTGAGATAATTTATCTCTAGGGATGGGAGTCACTTTCCTCTATATGTGTAGTAAATGAACTTTCTCTTAGTGACCTTTGCCGGTAATTTCCTTCGCTATCATAACCAACTTACCTATGAAAGTAGAGTAACTTTAAAACATTGAAATGTTTTCAATAGGATTTTCATTCATCCCATAGTCTTATCAAGTCATAAAATTAAATGAAATATTTACTTTTCATTCAGGGGTGTTACATATTCCCCTCCTCGAGAAAAACACCATCCTTAATGTTTCCTCCCTTTAAAATATGTTGGAATATTCCTCGCACATAAAATATTTATTCTCATCTTCCCGGTTAGCCTCTGTCGGCTGAGTAAACTAGGAAAACTCTTGCTTCTGTAGCATAGTTTTCCTTTGATCCAGAATGCACATAGGTTCGATGGATGAAGTAAACTAGGCAAACTCTTGCTTCTGTAGCATATTTTTCCTTTGATCGAGAATGCACATAGGTTCGACATCTGAAGTAAACTAGGAAAACTCTTGCTTCTGTAGCATAGTTTTCCTTTGATCGAGAATGCACATAGGTTTAACCAGGATTACTCTGTCATGTTTTACCTACATTCACAATCATTATGGTCATCTGTTTCCATCAATCATCCTTTAAGAATGTATTTATATTGTTTCAATATTCATTACAAAAACTATCAGTTGTTATTCATATACCCAACAAAGGGCATTACCATGCATCACAACCTGACAAGTGCCAGTAACCTACATTCCATTGGAATTAGCAATCTTCATTGTGAACCCATCATTTTTTTTATTTATATTGGGTTGTATATTTTATATAACCGAAGGTTATACCAATTGACAAAAACCCCACCATGTGGTTTAGTTATAGGTTTTAGACAATGGAGGTATCGATTTTGTCTCACTGTTTACTTAGTAGTTATAATATGTTCATAAATAATTTATTGTTCTGGTCTTTTATGAGAAATTTTTAATAAATATAACACTACTAAACTTCAATTCTTAATTCAATGTTACATACACAGTGGTCATGCATGAATATAGTTTAAGATAACTTTAGTTTCCTACCTTGATCAAGATGGTCATATTGTTGTCCACTTCATCCAAGTAAGCTTAATTATGCACTTCTTGGCTACTTTGCTATTTTCTTAGCATAAACGAAGGGTCCATTTTACAATATTCCTTTAATTTTTTCCCCTTTTTTCATCCTATACTACAAGTTATTGATGTAGGTTATACGTAATTTTTCTTCTCTATACAGTCGTGGGGTTTTTTCCTCTTGTGCTCATATGCATATTGGTTTTATCATATATTCCTTGTTAATATAATATAGTTATTTCTTTATATATCAAAGCACAATTTGTTATCTCTAACACCCTCTTCCCACATTTACCCAAGCTACCCTGTCCATTGGGGTAAACATGCGACGAGAGGATACTATGATCTGATTCAACCTCTTAGGTCACCTGAAGGAAGTGGAACCGAAACCACACAACTACACAAACCTTATGCACCCACTATAGGACACCAAGGAGCCATCCAAACCTTCCAAGTGGCTAGCCCCTAAGACAAACTAACTTTTTTGTGCATCAATCCCCCATTCGTTCCCTTAATATGGAAAAGAGTACCACTAGAACCCTCCATTTGCTCACACGAAATGGGTATGAGTGCAACTGGGGACTTTTCTAGGTATTTGTGAGCTTGCGGCCCCAATTTTTGTGCCACTTTTTTAGGCACAGGGCTCAAGTCACTACCCAAAAATCCATGACACTTCCAGAAATGAAAGATAATAACGAAATACTTATATAAATGAAATAACTTGAACAAGAAATTGACTGGAACCCTAGTAGACATGATAGACATTTCATCAACACATGTCACAAATGTGTAATCTACACATTTAAACAACAAATATGAGCATAGGGGTCTCATAAGTATCTGAGATTCGCTATGAAGCATTGTTCTCTTATCACATTAGTCGCATTATCATATATTAGGTCATATATTCATTTTTCATTCAATTGCAAGTCAAAACATGATGAGAGCCATACATCATCAATATCATATTACATGCTCATAACTAGCATAATAGCAACAAAAATACCACGGATACAACAACCATATAATCCTCATACAGACTAGTATATTACTCATGAAAGAACAAGGAAAAATAACCTCTTATCAATGTATGCAAAGGCCAACTAGGTTTTGGACTTCCACAAACCACCCGACCATAGATTGGCTGAGCCAAATCTCACTTTAGCCAATCACCCTTGTGCCATATTCCAAGCATGAATGTGGGACTCAGACCAAAAGAACCAACCAGTGCTTCCCAAGGTTAAACCACCTCACCCTCATCAATAGAAATTGAATTTACCACAATCCTCACCGGATCACTACGCCAAATAAATAAACATGTAATACTAGGCTTTACCATGATCTCCACTAGATCACTAAGTCAAAACAAGCATGAATTCCACCAGATTTCTCCACCTACAACATGAGGAATTTGTCTGTCTTCTAATCTCTAGGATTTACCACAATCCACACTGGATCACTATGCCCTAACCTAGACTCCACCCTCCAGGCTTTACCATATATCCCATCCTAGGATTCCTAGGCTTGATGGAGAGAAACCACCTCTAGGATTTATCGTATATCCCATCGTTCACTAGTTGAGGAATCCTAGGCCCACTGAGGCACACAATACTTGCCTTTATCACAACCCACGATCTGATTCATGGGTTACTAGGCGAGTGGCTTTAACACAATCCACAATCTGGTTCAGGAATCACTAGGCCATGTGTTATTTATTTCAGAGATCCACCTCACTCAGATTCTAATCCATCCAGAAATCCAGCTCAACCAAAACATGAGAACCCCATCACACCATGGCTATCCATAAATGACAAGGCTACGCTGAAAAACACTGTCACACCTGGAAAAACCCATGCCCATGAAAACAAGAGAACCAATAACAAACATGCAACACCATGCATGCCAAATCTAACAAGGAAATAAGACATGCAAATCGATACCTACAAAGAATCTTGATGTAGCTGCTTGATCCTTCTCTTCCTTGCTTGATCTTTTCTTCCTCTTGCCTTCTTTTGCCTTTCTTGGTCCAATGCTTAAGTGCTCCAAGAAAACTCTTGTCCAAGAGTGAGAGAGAGAGAGAGAATATAGAGAGAGCTCTAAAAGTTGACTGATAAAAGGTACCAACTAATCCTCAGAAGCATTTTTATCAATGAGGCCTTTATATTCTTCATTTCCCATTATTTCCTTCATTTTCCTCCTCACATGAAACTATTGACCTTTCACCTTCCTTTTCTCCTAATTTCATTATTTTCATAAATAAAATGCTAATTAATGTCATTTTCCTTTCCAAATCCTTTTCCATTTCCTTTGTCAATTTCCTTTAGCCATAATAAACCATATGAACACCCACACTAGGATATTTTTCCTAACCTTCATCTTGGAATATGTGTCCCATGACCTTGGTTATTATTTTTCCTTTATTAAATTTTATTATATCGAATTTTGACCAGGGTAATTCTTAAAAAAAACCCTCTCCCTTAGGGGACACCATCCTTGGTGTTCAACCACACATATAGCTCGACAAAACGGCTAACAAGAAAAAATACTTCCCACGGACCTTTATAACTTAGCTCAATACATTTCCCATAAGGAACGATACATATCCCACATCTAATCCACCATATCCCATGTAGCTTCATTTTATCCACCATACTTTAACCGACTCGATTGTTTGGTTCCAGAGTATGAGCATCTTTTTCTGCAATATACACTCTGGTTCTGGATGGAATTCTCCTTCTGGTTCCACCTACAATAAAAGAACATTCAATCACATGATCAACATATTTAACATACTTTTTAAGCAATGACACATGGAAAAAATCATGGAATTTCACTGTTTGAGGCAGTGCAAGTCGATAGGCTACTGGCCCATTCCTTTCAATAATCTTGAAAGTTCCATAATATTGAGGTGCTATCTTACCACATGATCCAAACCTTAAGGAGTTCTTCTTGGGCTTTATGTGCAAGTACACTTGCTCCCCAACCTGAAACTCGTTGAATAACCTGTTCCGATCTGCATAGCTTTTATGCATGTCGTATGGTGCCTTTATATTTTTCTTGATCGCCTGCATTTCCTGTTCCATTTATGCTAGCATGTCTAGTCCAATCAATACCCTGTTCACCGGATCACTCCAACTAGTTGGAGTATTTCAACTTCGCCTATACAATTCCTCTAACAGACTCATCCTCATATATTCCTCATACCCATTGTTGTAACAAAACTATACCAGTGGAAGATAATCCTCCCACTTTCTCTTTTGATGCATCACATACATCATCAACATGTCATCCAATATCCTATTGACGCTCTTAGTATGTCGATCTGTCTGCAGATGATAAGTTGTACTAAAGGCCAACTCTATACCTAATCCTTCAAACAACTCCTTTCAAAACTTGGAAGTGAACTTTGCATCCATGTATGACACAATATTCTTTAGAACACCATGCAATCTAACTACATCTTTGATGAACACATGTGCCACATCACTACTTGAATACGTAGTCCTCACTGGAATGAAATGTTCTACCTTAGTCAACATGTCGACAAGAACCATGATGGGATCATGTTGTCTGGATGTCTTGGGAAAACCTGTGATGAAATCCATCGAAATGACCCACCACTTCCACTTTGGAATCATAATTGGTTGTAATAGTCTACCTAGATTCTTACACTTTGCCTTAACATGTTGACAATCCAAGCACCTAGCCACCAACTCTGTCACATCCTTCTTCAGATTCAGTCAATAATAGAATTTCTTTATTGCATTTAATGTCTTCTAATAGCCTAAGTGACCTAAATATGGTTTCACATGAAACTCCCTCAATATCACATTCTTGAGATCACTACTGTCTAACACATCTATCCTGTCTCTAAACCTGACCAATCCATATGTTGTAAGACAATAGTCCACATCTTGTGCACCTATACCTACACCTGTACCTATAATTGTACCTTGTTGACCAGAAAATTTGTCCGGCCAACAGTAGGGGATCTCCCCGGTAGAAAGTCCCAATTAGACCTTGAACCGTTTGGAGTAGGGATCCCTTTCGGGGTGTGGGTCCGGCTACCACTTGAGACGCCTTCCCTTCGGTCTCAAAAGAACCTGATTGAACCTGCGGACATACACTTATTCACATGATACAGAATACAGGATTGATGCATTAAACACGAATCAAACACTATGCGTAGCAAGATCATAAATAAAGCATGTACACCTCAGGAGATGTCATTAGCAACACATCTTTGGGGGTAATGCTTATGAGGTAGTCTGACCACAAAAGAAATAGTTCTTTATGGTGAGATATCTCTTTACTTTCTGAAAGATAAAACGAAATGCTAACAAAATAGTTCATTAACATTCATTAATTGAGCAGATGATAAATGGAACATCATTGATACAACACAGATAGCCATGACGCATAAATGATGACATGAAGAGTGCAGCTTCATTAATCATAGGATGTTCTGAAACTGTACAAGGAAGACACACAGTGTTCGCACAGCCAAAACACATCATAACCATAAGGTGTTTTAACAAGAATCTATATTTATATGCACAAGAGTATAATCTATTAATACAATGCCATGTAGCTCTTGAGTTTCCAAAAGAAAAAGCCCTCAACAAGTTCCCGAAGGAAGTATTTATAGGGCAAAGCTTTCCCTCTGGGGTTCCTGACTTTTCAGCTTCCCGACGGTTGGGCTTCCTTGCGACCCAGTATTTTCTGTGACCTACGACCTGAGCCGTTGTTGCGACCTTCACCTAGTCGCTGGGTCGCTGGGTCGCACCGTCGGGCATTTACCAAGGGGTGCGACTTTGCGACTTGGCGACCTCTGCGACTTACGACCCGGGGCAATGTGCGACCTGCGACCTTAGCAGATGTGCGACCTTGCGACCTCCTAGGATTTGCGACCTGCGACCATGGTGAATATGCGACCTGCGACCTCGAAAATATGTGACCTTGCGACCTCCTTGGATTTGCGACTTGCGACCTCGGCCGATTTTGCGACCTGCGACCTCATCAGGCCTGCGACCTGCGACCTCCAGGGATTTTTCATCCTTTCCCATTCTTCTAAGCTTTGAAAAGATCCATCTGCCCACTAGAGAGGACCCCAGCTTCGGCTTTGCGCGTTGAACACTTCTACCTACAAACAACGTAAACATGGGTCACATATCTTCAACATATTGATGCTAAAGTGTAGTTAGTTAGCTGAAAGAAAGCTTTAGCAAATAATACACTTGGACCCCTGTGTGGTCCATTTTTCTCAAATTGTAAACATGCAGATTCCCACGGCAATCACTGGCTGCCAGAGAGTCTTCACCCACTGCCGTGGAGGCTCAGCTAACGAATGTAAACCCTGATATATATTAACCGATTTCTCTGTATATAACCATTCCCTGGTAGGATCCTTCCTTATTTCTGAATATATAACAACAAGTCTTTGGAGAGCTGAAGGCCACAGACAAATGGGATCTGGGAATTTACAGCCTACTGAGTTATTGTGCCCCATGGAACTTGAATGAGCTTCTTCTGCAGTTACCCCATGATACTTTATGTAGTGCTGGCTTGGGAAATGTCCTTTGTCACCTTCTCCAAGCCGTGTCAAATAGCTGCTCCATTGTCGTCAGCAAATTATCATTTGAGCAAAAGGGTAAATATTTTACCAATACATTTCGAGAAGGGGCTGCTACTACTCCGATACCGACTCATCTATTCCGGGAAGCCTTCTTCCAGAAGAAGAAATATCCATGGAGTGGGTAAGCTAAAGCTGGAGCACTTTGTAGATGGATGGTTCCTTTTAGTGCCCGAGAGTTATGCCTTAGTCACGGATTAAGCGCAGGTCCACTTAGAGTAGTTTACAGCTCAATACGCATATCTATCTCACATTAGCATCTAATAGTGGAACGACCCTTCATTATTGATTGGCGCACACACTCGACACCAATCGTATATTTTCTTTACCAATGACTATCAACAGATGCCTCAAAGTGTGACATGTTGATCTCGGTCTTTTCATTTCTCACAGCAATAAGTGCACTCTCGTTGCACATATTGGCAATATCTGCTCCTACAAATTCTGGAGTCAATGCAGCAAGGCGTTGAATGGCTGCGTTATTTACGTTGCCCATGCCGCAAAATCACCGTAAAATCTGCGTTATCTGATTTGGAAATGGGGTCGCACGGTCGGAAAATCTCCTTGGGTCGCAGCTTTATATGGGCAAGTCATTCTGCGACCTGCGACCTCAAGGGAGTCGC
Source organism: Pinus albicaulis (assembly GCA_034641835.2). Lineage (NCBI taxonomy): Eukaryota > Viridiplantae > Streptophyta > Pinopsida > Pinales > Pinaceae > Pinus > Pinus albicaulis. Next base: position 1,257,663,191 of record CM076581.1, read on the forward strand.
ACAGTCGCACAATCGTGCTTCTTGCCCAGTGGCATGCCTTGCGACTTAGCGACCTGAAGGGGACGCATGACTGCTCAGGTCGCAAGTCGCATTTTCATTTGTTCCACCCACCATGCGACTCAGCGACTGTTTCTTCTTCGTTTGGGCGTAATGTGTGTGAAACGCTTCACTTTCTCCACTGAAAGATCATCCAAACATCATGCGGGATGTCGCCATGCGTTCAATAGGCTAGCGCGGCCTTTTCTCCATGCATGACGCGGCTGACACCTTCCTTCTACCAGATCGGAAACAAAATAGCTGTTTCCCATGAAAACAGTGCTGATTCGATGGAGCGTTTTGCTTTTACCAGTCACCGTGGGCGGGATTGTCATTATCGCTGGCAGTAACGAATGAGAACGTTGCTTTAATGGCACTGATGGTCGCGTCAATTAAGGACCCCATGCCATAAGAATTGCCCTAAAATCTTATGACTTCGCAAACGTTTGATTTACAACTTTGACAATGTATGGTTACATATTTTCGAACGTTTGCAACGCCGCTCTGTTTTGGCCTTAAACAACACCATCATATTATAGCAGTTGTGCGAACAATCTTTTGACCACCATATCATATCTATCCCAAACGTTTTTCCAAGGCTTTGAAGACTGCGCTTCCTTGAGATGTCTCCCTTTCGATGATTGTTTTATTATCGCTGTCGTTGGTTTTGTTATAACGTTGCGCTCTACGATTTTGGCCAGTATTGTTTCCATTCCAAACGCCGCGCAATAGTCTGAGAATCTATCACTGTAACACTTACAACCCTTTGCACGTGTTGGCGTAGTTCCTCTCCACGCGTTAGTTGAACAGTTGGACTGCAATATAAACATCTACGTTGGGCTCCATGTATTGAACGCGCGTTTTGGCCATATATAATACAACTTGACCACTTTGCACGTCCACTTCATAGATTAAAACCTTAGCATACAAATGCAGCGTATTGCACTCATTTTTAATATAGTTCTGCTTGTACGATATCGCCTTATCATATGGTTCATGCACCACTCAAACATGGTTGAAGATTTTCATACGTTGCACCATTATAATATTTGCAGCCGTGTTTTAACATAGGTTTTGATCATAAAATATCTCCGCTCTAAAAACTCCGCCATCGAGCCTTTGCATACCGCTCCATGTTTTAAAAAAAAATAAAACCGTTGTATGTCAAACAAAACCCCACCATCGACGTTGATCTCCCTGCAACGTGTCCATGCACGTTTGCGCCATGCAACGTGGGACTTCCATGCATTGCGTGTCTTCATGCAACGTGTCTTCATATAGTTGTGATCCGCCGTTTCAAACAGAAATTTGACCACCCCGTGTACGTGCCATTGAATGTTTGACATTTTATATGGTTTGGAAATGACATAGGTTTGCGCTTTGGTTTCTTAACTTTGAAAACTCCATCATAAAAATAATCGTGCTCAATTGCAATGATTTTTGATATGATTCTAATATGTTTTCTAATACGGCCTTAACAATCATATGTTGGCGCCTGGTATTGGATATATGGATGTGTGCCCACTTACCAAGTTTCCCCATAGTTTTGGTTCCACAGTCTCTGGTGTTTTTGAAACCACATGTTTTCGAACTTGGTCTTAATTCGATCATTTGCTTTATCTCATAATATGAAGGCTTCTTGTTTTGAAAGATCAAGAGTCGAAATATGCTACTCAAACCACATTGATGGCCCTTTTAATATTTAGCCTTTCTGCTTTGTAGTTCCAGAGACTATTTGCATATGCCTCAATGCGCCTGGCAACCAAAAGGTGCATGCATTTAAACATCACCCTTTAGGTTCAATTTGAAGTTCCCCATCTCTTGTGGTCCCGCATAGACAAACTTTATGGATATGAAAGAGCAAGGAGACTAGGGTTTTAATGCCATTTCCTTGCTCCATGTTGTACTCCTTGCAGCATAAATAATTTCACACCGTGTAGCTTAGGATTCACAAATGTTGTTTCTCAAAGATGCGCCCACAGATTTGAAGACTCTGCCTTTGGCTTGCCAAACCAACATGTGCGCTTTGGCACTGCTACCTGGCACAGGAACGCCTCGAATGAGATGGTCATTGTCTAGAGAAAACTTATGAGTCCACTTTGTTCACCGAGCTATACTAGACTCATCGAAGTGGCGAACTATGTTTCTTTGTGTGCGCCCATCGACATTGAGATGGTATGATGCAAGATCTGGACATTTCCAATGGAGCGTTTTTTTAAACATCTGGTGCGCACTAGTGAAGAAAGCTCTTGCATCAGTGACATAGAAGGTTCTCTCTAATCAACATGTATCGCACTATCCTCCCTTTAACAGTACTGATTACTTGCTCGTGATCCTCCCCTGTTTCGCAACTTTTTCCTCATCGTTGAGCCCAACTTTATTACCCTTGATGTCATGATACGACTGAGGAGTTTGTCACCCGTGGGGTCGACCTGTGTGGAACATTACAACATCATAATTATTCTTTGATAATGGTGACCACAGATAAAACATATGAGACTAGAAAATGTAACAGAGGTATTCAAACCACATGCTTAATGACATACGGCGACAGAGCCTTTAATTGTTAATATACAAAAGTTTCCCATTTAAAAGTAAGCATGGCAATCTCATTACACATGACGCGAATGTGATAAGAGTGTTCGATCGTATGCCAGATGATCCATCCCACATATGGTGTGATTGAAGCGACAACATCAAGTCATGGTGATGAGACAACTCATGAGGGGTTAGAGATAGGTCGACGGGATGTCGTTGACTGCAGGTCAGGTGAAAGACTTTAACACCTAGGCGAGCAGAGGGGGAACCCGAAATTTTAAATATACCCCAAATTTTGGGTGGTGTTGTAGCGGCTACAACAAATGGCGAACCACTGGTAGAATCCAGCATCTCTGTCAATATCACCACAATAGTCTGAGTCTGGATAATGATGCAAGGGAATATTGAACCAGTTCCGTGGGTACCCTTTGTATTACTTTGGCCCTTTATAGGTATGCCTAATCCTTGTGCCTCAACTAAGTCCCGCTAATCAGAAACACATCAAAGAGAAAGCTCACAGATGCCAGTAGCTTGATGATGATGTGAAGAGCAAGGAACTGGGTTTATTATTCTCAAGATTTTTAAAGTAAGCTTCTAGTGTTGCTCCGCTGCCTTGGCCTGGACAGTACCCCGGCAGAGTCACTTCAAGAAATCACAAACATTGCTCCACTGCCAGCGAGCCTGGTCAGTACCCCGGCGGAGTCATTGCATTACCTCTCTGCGCAGGAAGCCTTTCTCGATCCTTTACCCTTATTTGTTTCATGTGCTTACAGCACTTATTTTCATGTGCTCGTGGCACTTATTTTCATGTGCTCATGGCACTTATTTTTCATGGGCGGATGAGGGATCCCGACTTGTTTTACGAGCAAGAGAGGTTGTTTCTCGTGTTACAGAAACTGAAAGATATCCTGATTTGGGTTCGCCCTTGTGCTGAACCTTCACATCCCATCTATCACAATAGGTGAAGTGAGCAAAACAGATCATTAAGATGTCCAAGACTATGCTGGGCACAAAGATTAGGCTATGGGTAGGGGTCATTCGAACTCATTAGGTCTCCCATAAGCAACCGGCTCGTATCTCCCTAGCTAAATGAGTTTTAGACTCATAGGCATCCTGTCGATAATGCGACTTCGATGACTGGTCCTAAGAGAAATATGCCTCTTGAGGTAGCCACCGCAACCTCACACAAAACAATGGGGTTATTGTTTCAGCAATCGGGGCAAAACAAGATGGCAAGGCGATAGGGTTGCAATGAGGGCTCATGAAGTGGTAGGCGATATGACAAAAATGATGTGAGGGAGAGAGAGTACGACGCAATTTAATAAGTGAGGCTCAAGGTGCAATGCAACGCCATGTGCGAGAACGATCAACTAGTTGTAGGTGGAAAAGAGGCGCAATACAAGCAATGATTATTTATGCAGCAACAAGCAACTGAAAAGGAAATGAAAGAAAATACTCGTAACATGATGTTGCCTAAGATATTAATCGTAAACAAAATAGAAAAACATACTTTTAAATCATGAAGAAAAATTTAGCAAGTAAACCTAATTAAAACTTTGAACTAACAAATTTTATTTACTGGTCCTAGCTAGCCTACACCTAAAACCTAGTTTAACCAATGATGCAGTCAGGCTATGTAAAATCAGTTTTCCAGTGCAGCCACCGCATTAGTTCCTGACCTGCAAGAACAACAAGAATCAGGATCAGAGCTAGTATCCAAAAAAGTGCAGTAGCAACAAATCTTACCTGAGGAGCAGGAGCCAGGGCAAGATGATCAAAGATACTTACCATAGAACATGCCAGAACAGATTGCGCAAGCTTAATCCCATTCTCATCTTGATAACCAGCAATATGTTCTTGAAACTCAACATTATTGATAAATGACACAAAATCATTTGTGCACGATCCTGGATTTGAGGGGTGATGGGTAAGCCAATTCCTATTTGCAAGCACATTCACCGAATGGGGTTGGTTGAGTTGATCGATAAACTCATCATGGTGTTGGGGACCATCAATTTTATGGAATGGAAACAATACGCAAGTGTCAGGTGAATTATAAATGCATGTGCATCCAAGCGTAGAAACCCTAGTTAGGAAAACCCTAGCTCGAGGTTGCTCTTGGGTTTGGTCAAGGGTATGAGGATCTGAATCCACTTTCAATGTATCCTGCAATTACTCACTGCCTTGAACAAACTCCGGACCTTCGAGCGGAGCGCTTCCCAACTTTGATGGTTGGGCGAGATCAACAAGCGAATGGATGTGATCATGCATTATGGTGAGTTTCAGAATGTCAGTGGGATTTGTATCAATTTGGTCAAATGTTTGCGCGCTGACTGATTGATAGATCGATATATCAGATTCTTTAGATTCGCCAAGGTAGGGTGGATTTACAGCGGTTATGCTGGGAGGAGCGTGGTATTTGGGGATCGTCATCTCAGAAATGGTTGGCAGAAGCTGAAGCGCTTCGACTTTCTGATGGGTACTTGAAACTTCCCAAAGTGCAGCATCGACTGTTGGTTTCTCCATATGGTCGGAAAAAATATGTGAGTGACAATCCTCAGCGATATGATTGAATATGTTTTCAAATAAGGAGTGATCACTACAACCATCGATGTGGTCGAGTTGGGCACCTGGCAGGTCAGGCTCCCCGAGAGTTACTGACTGGGATGGATCAATAAAGAGGACATCTTGAGGTTGCCCAATCAAATAATCACTCCCATGGCTGTCTAAATATTCCGAGTGAGAAAGATTAGATCTAAAAGATTCATCGATTTTGATCTGCGATGGTAGAACACCATCTGCGTGCTTATGATTGTCGCCAATACCAGTATAAGGAAATTTTGAATGTCTCGAAGAAATTACTGGTGTGCCGGGATCGGGAAACGAACCGGGGAGTAATGAAAGAATAGATTGAGTCGCAGGGGCGTTAACCATACGAGGCTTTCCAACCCGCGCATCTGTATCATTCAGAGAAAACGATGACCTGGTAGACCTTGTAAGGGAATCAACTTTATGCGGGGTAGGAGTCGATTCATAATCCGTATGTGAACCAGATTCATAGTCCGAATGTGACCCATATTCATCATCCGAATCTGAACCAGATTCGTAATCCAAATAAGAACTAGATTCATAATCTGAATGTGAACCAGATTCATAATCCGAATGTGAACTAGATTCATCATCTGAATGTGAATCTGATTCATAATTCGAATGTGAACCAGATTTAGGACTAAGTCCAGGGAGACATCGAGTGGGCTCGGGGTAGGTTTCATGAGCCAAAAGAGATAATGAGCCACTAGGGTGTTCAGATTCGACATGGTACGTGAAAGACTCAAAGTCGGAACAACCGTTGACTTGCGGGTTATCATAGGGAACACTAGGCTCAGGTCGGGTTGCTAACTGAAATGGTTCAAGGGAAACGAGAATCGCATGTGCGAATTGTTCTCTTAACAACCTCCAATCGACATCCTTTTCAGGGAACTCAAAACAATAATGAACGAATCTGATAGAGAACTCATCTAAAGATTCCTGAGGTTCCATTCTGATGTCATTTATCTTTAGTAAAACGTTATGAAAATCATACCTGTGAAAAGCTTGTTGTAATTCACTGGCGAGTTGTTCAAATGAATGGATGGAAGATTCTGGCAAAGTGCAGCACCATTGCTTAGCACGACCTTCGAGGGTGAGGAAGAAAAGCAAACAAAACAAACCCTCATCGTCAATTTCATAACACTCACCAAAGTCGAAAAAATCTGAACAGTGTTGGGTTATGGACACCCCATTTTCACCATCAAATTTTAACTGGGACAAGTGATAAATAAGTTTATCGGGGATGAAGTATCCAGGCTCATAAAACTCCAACAAACATCTCGGAAGAATAATTTGGGAGCGAGCCATTACAGATATGAGATTAACTGCAGGCTCCAAGGGCTCATCTTCTCATCTGGCCCCCCTTCTGTTAAACATATGGTCGGAGGTTGGCCCTCCTTCTAGCGCAAAATCTGTTGACGGGAAAATTTGTCCGGCCAACAGTAGGGGATCTCCCTGGTAGAAAGTCCCAATTAGACCTTGAACCGTTTGGAGTAGGGATCCCATCCGGGTTGTGGGTCTGGCTACCGCTTGAGACGCCTTCCCTTCGGTCTCAAAAGAACCTGATTGAACCTGCAGACATACACTTATTCACATGATACGGAATACAGGATTGATGCATTAAACACGAATCAAACACTATGCGTAGCAAGATCATAAATAAAGCATGTACACCTCAGGAGATGTCATTAGCAACACATCTTTGGGGGTAATGCTTATGAGGCAGTCTGACCACAAAAGAAATAGTTCTTTATGGTGAGATATCCCTTTACTTTCTGAAAGATAAAATGAAATGCTAACAAAATAGTTCATTAACATTCATTAATAGAGCAGATGATAAATGGAACATCACTGATACAACACAGATAGCCATGACGCATAAATGATGACATGAAGAGTGCAGCTTCATTAATCATAGGATGTTCTGAAACTGTACAAGGAATACACACAGTGTTCGCACGGCCAAAACACATCATAACCATAGGGTGTTTTAACAAGAATCTGTATTTATATGCACAAGAGTATAATCTTTCAATACAATGCCATGTAGCTCTTGAGTTTCCAAAAGAAAAATCCCTCAACAAGTTCCCGAAGGAAGTATTTATAGGGAAAAGCTTGCCCTATGGGGTTCCTGACTTTTCAGCCTCCCGACGATTGGGCTTCCTTGCGACCCAGTATTTTCTGTGACCTGCGACCTGAGCCGTTGTTGCGACCTGCGACCTAGTCGCTGGGTCGCTGGGTCGCACCGTTGGACATTTACCAAGGGGTGCAACTTTGCGACCTGGCGACCTCTGCGACTTACGACCCGGGGCAATGTGCGACCTGCGACTTTAGCAGATGTGTGACCTTGCGACCTCCTAGGATTTGTGACCTGCGACCTTGGTGAATATGCGACCTGCGACCTCGAAAATATGCGACCTTGCGACCTCCTTGGATTTGCGACTTGCGACCTCGGCAGATGTTGCGACCTGCGACCTCATCAGGCCTGCGACCTGCGACCTCCAGGGATTTTGCATCCTTTCCCATTCTTCTGAGCTTTGAAAAGATCCATCTGCCCACTAGAGAGGACCCCAGCTTCGGCTTTGCGCGTTGAACACTTCTACCTGCAAACAACGTAAACATGGGTCACATATCTTCAACATATTGATGCTAAAGTGCAGTTAGTTAGCTGAAAGAAAGCTTTAGCAAATAATGCACTTGGACCCCTGTGTGGTCCAGTTTTCTCAGATTGTAAACATGCAGATTCCCACGGCAATCACTGGCTGCCAGAGAGTCTTCACCCACTCCCGTGGAGGCTCAGCTAACGAATGTAAACCCCGATATATATTAACCGATTTCTCTGTATCTAACCATTCCCTGGTAGGATCCTTCCTTATTTCTGAATATATAACAACAAGTCTTTGGGGAGCTGAAGGCCACAGACAAATGGCATCTGGGAATTTACAGCCTACTGAGTTATTGTGCCCCATGGAACTTGAATGAGCTTCTTCTGCAGTTACCCCATGATACTTTATGTAGTGCTGGCTTGGGCAATGTCCTTTGTCACCTTCTCCAAGCCGTGTCAAATAGTTGCTCCATTGTCGTCAGCAAATTATCATTTGAGCAAAAGGGTAAATATTTTACCAATACATTTCGAGAAGGGGCTGCTACTACTCCGATACCGACTCATCTATTCCAGGAAGCCTTCTTCCAGAAGAAGAAATATCCATGGAGTGGGTAAGCTAAAGCTGGAGCACTTTGTAGATGGATGGTTCCTTTTAGTGCCCGAGAGTTATGCCTTAGTCACGGATTAAGTGCAGGTCCACTTAGAGTAGTTTACAGCTCAATACGCATATCTATCTCACATTAGCATATAATAGTGGAACGACCCTTCATTATTGATTGGCGCACACACTCGACACCAATCGTATATTTTCTTTACCAATGACTATCAACAGATGCTTCAAAGTGTGACATGTTGATCTCGGTCTTTTCATTTCTCACAGAAATAAGTGCGCTCTCGTTGCACATATTGGCAATATCTGCTCCTACAAATTCTGGAGTCAATGCAGCAAGGCGTTGAATGGCTACGTTATTTACACTGCCCATGCTGCAAAATAACCGTAAAATCAGCGTTATCTGATTTGGAAATGGGGTCGCGCAGTCGGAAAATCTCCTTGGGTCGCAGCTTTATATGGGCAAGTCATTTTGCGACCTGCAACCTCAAGGGAGTCACACAGTCGCACAGTCGCGCTTCTTGCCCAGTGGCATGCCTTGCGACTTAGCGACCTGAAGGGGTCGCGCGACTGCTCAGGTCGCAAGTCGCATTTTCATTTGTTCCACCCACCATGCGACTCAACAACTGTTTCTTCTTCATTTGGGCGTAATGTGTGTGAAACGCTTCACTTTCTCCACCGAAAGACCATCCAAACATCATGCGAGATGGCGCCATGCATTCAATAGGCTAGCGCGGCCTTTGCTCCATGCATGACGCGGATGACACCTTCCTTCTACCAGATCGGAAACAAAATAGCTGTTTCCCATGAAAACAGTGCTGATTCGATGGAGCGTTTTGCTTTTACCAGTCACCGTGGGCAGGGTTGTCATTATCGCTAGCAGTAAGGAATGAGAACGTTGCTTTAATGGCGCTGATGGTCACGTCAATTAAGGACCCCATGCCATAAGAATCGCCCTAAAATCTTCTGACTTCGCAAACATTTGATTTACAACTTTGACAATGTATGGTTACATATTTTCGAACGTTTGCAACGCAGCTCTGTTTTGGCCTTAAACAACACCATCATATTATAGCAGTTGTGCGAAAAATCTTTTGACCACCATATCATATCTATCCCAAACGTTTTGCCAAGGCTTTGAAGACCGCGCTTCCTTGAGATGTCTCCCTTTCGATGATTGTTTTATTATCGCTATCGTTGGTTTTGTTATAATGTTGCGATCTACGATTTTGGCCAGTATTGTTTCCATTCCAAACGCCGCGCAATAGTCTGAGACTCTATCACCGTAACACTTACAACCCTTTGCACGTGTTGGCATAGTTCCTCTCCACGCGTTAGTTGAACGGTTGGACTGCAATATAAACATCTACGTTGGGCTCCATGTATTGAAAGCGCGTTTTGGCCATATATAATACAACTTGTAGTGCGTTTCATATAGTTTCGATCACGTTTTAATCGTCAACTTGACCACTTTGCACGTCCACTTCATAGATTAAAACCTCGGCATACAAATGCAGCGTATTGCGCTCATTTTTAATATAGTTCTGCCTGTACAATATCGCCTTATCATATGGTTCATGCACCGCTCAAACATGGTTGAATATTTTCATACATTGCACCATTATAATATTTGCAGCCGCGTTTTAACATAGGTTTTGATCATAAAATATCTCCACTCTAGAAACTCCGCCATCGAGCCTTTGCATACCGCTCCATGTTTTTAAAAAAAATAAAACCGTTGTATGTCAAACAGAACCTCGCCATCGACGTTGATCTCCCTGCAGCGTGTCCATGCACGTTTGTGCCATGCAACGTGGGACTTCCGTGCATTGTGTGTCTTCATGCAACGTGTCTTCATATAGTTGTGATCCGCCATTTCAAACAGAAAGTTGACCACCCCATGTACGTGCCATCGAATGTTTGACATTTTATATGGTTTGGAAATGACATAGGTTTTCGCTTTGGTTTCATAACTTTGAAAACTCCATCATAAAAATAATCGTGCTCAATTGCAATGAGTTTTGATATGATTCTAATCTGTTTTCTAATACGGCCTTAACAATCATATGTTGGCGCCTTGTATTGGATATATGGATGTGTGCCCACTTACCAAGTTTCCCCATAGTCTTGGTTCCACGGTCTCTGGTGTTTTTGAAACCACATGTTTTCGAACTTGGTCTTAATTAGATCATTTGCTTTATCTCATAATATGAAGGCTTCTTGTTTTGAAAGATCAAGAGTCGAAATATGCTACTCAAACCACATTGATGGCCCTTTTAATATTTAGCCTTTCTGCTTTGTAGTTCCAGAGACTATTTGCATATGCCTCAATGTGCCTGGCAACCAAAAGGTGCATGCGTTTAAACATCACCTTTTAGGTTCAATTTGAAGTTCCCCATCTCTTGTGGTCCCGCATAGACAAACTTTATGGATATGAAAGAGCAAGGAGACTAGGGTTTTAATGCCATTTCCTTGCTCCATGTTGTACTCCTTGCAGCATAAATAATTTCACACCGTGTAGCTTAGGATTCACAAATGTTGTTTCTCAAAGATGCGCCCACAGATTTGAAAACTCTGCCTTTGGCTTGCCAAACCAACATGTGCGCTTTGGCACTGCTACCTAGCACAGGAACGCCTCGAATGAGATGGTCATTGTCTAGAGAAAACTTCTGAGTCCACTTTGTTCACCGGGCTATACTAGACTCATCGAAGTGGCAAACTATGTTTCTTTGTGTGCGCCCATCGACATTGAGATGGTATGATGCAAGATCTAGACATTTCCAATGGAGCGTTTTTTTAAACATCTTGTGCGCACTAGTGAAGAAAGCTCTTGCATCAGTGACATAGAAGGTTCTCTCTGATCAACATGTATCGCACTATCCTCCCTTTAACAGTACTGATTACTTGCTCCTGATCCTCCCCTGTTCCGCAAATTTTGCCTCATCGTTGAGCCCAATTTTATTACCCTTGATGTCATGATACGACTGAGGATTTTGTCACCCGTGGGGTCGACCTGTGTGGAACATTGCGACATCATAATTATTCTTTGATAATGGTGACCACAAATAAAAAATATGAGACTAGCAAATGTAACAGAGGTATTCAAACCACATGCTTAATGACCTACGGTGACAGAGCCTTTAATTGTTAATATACAAAAGTTTCCCATTTAAAAGTATGCATGGAAATCTCATTACACATGACGCGACTGTGATAAGAGTGTTCGATCGTATGCCAGATGATCCATCCCACATATGGCGTGATTGCAGCGACAACATCAAGTCATGGTGACGAGACAACTCGTGAGGGGTTAGAGATAGGTCGACAGGATGTCGTTGACTGTAGGTCAGGTGAAAGACTTTAACGCCTAGGCGAGCAGAGGGGGAACCCGAAATTTTAAATATACCCAAAATTTTGGTTGGTGTTGTAGCGGCTACAACATACCTGTACATGTACTCTATTGCAACTTGTGCTTAACCTCTATATACCTAGCATCTTGCTGAACTTCCTGCAAGATCATATCCTATATATTCGTCCCATAAGAACTCATATTTGGTATGTGATTGACCTGTATCCTCCTACTAAGAGCATTTGCAACCTTGTTCTCTTTACCTTTAATAAACTTGATCTCAAAGTTGAACTCACTAAGCGTGGCCAACCATCTAGATTTTCTGGCATTCAGATTTGGTTGTTTAAATAGATATCTCAATCCCTTGTGATCACTCATCAATATAAATAATCTTCCTTAAGATAGCGCCTCCACATTTTCAATGCATGAATGATCTTTGCTAACTCAAGATTATGTGTCAAATATTTATGCTCATACTCATTTATTTTATGTGACTCATAACATGCCACCTATCCTTCCTGCATAAGGACTCCACCAAGCCCTCTCTTGTAAGCATTTACCACAAAATCCTTGTCAGGATATATGATCTTTAACACTGGAGCATTTTTTAACAACTTTTTTAAATGCTCAAAACTAGCTACACATTCCTCTGTCCATTCAAACTTCTTACCTTTCCTTTTCAATGATATGATGGGATAAGAAATGTGTGAGAATTTTTTGATTAACCTCCTGTAATAACCTACTAGCCCCCTGAAGTACCTTACCTCATCCACATTTCTAGGAGCTGCCCACTCCATGATATCTCTTATATTTTCAGGATCCTCTGCTATGCATTCCTTGGAAACCACATGTCCCAGGTAATGTATCTTAGTCTGAAAGAAGCTGCACTTGTTGAGTTTGGCATACAATTTATTATCTCTCAACAATCTCAATACTAATGCTAAGTGTTCGACATGTTCTTCCTCATTCTTAGAATATATCATGATGTCATCAATGAATATAATACAAAAATTGTCTGGATAAGGATGCAATACTTTATTCATTAAGCACATGAAAGTAGCTAGAGCATTATTCAAATCGAATGGAACTACAAAAAAACTCATAATTCCCATACCTAATCTAGAAATTTGTCTTGTAAATGTAATATTCCTTAATGCGTACATTATGATATCTGGATCTCAGATCAATCTTCGAGAAAACTACTTCTCCCTTAAACTAATCAAATAATTCATCAATCCTCGACAAAAAACCTATAATCAATGCATAGCCTGAGATTACCATCCTTCTTCTTCATAAACGATACTAGTGCACCCAAAGGTGATACACTTGGCCTAATGTATCCCTTGTCAAGAATTTCCTTCAAATGCAAATTTAAATCTACCAGCTCAGGTGTGCTCATCCTGTAAGGTGCCTTTGATATCGGTGCTTCTCTTGGCACTGACTCAATGGAAAAGTATACTTATCTGTGAGGACGAAAATCTTAAATCTCTACGGGAAAGACATCCTGAAACTATTGTAGAATAGGGTACTTTCTCAAAACATTTGCATCTTCAACTTCCTTCCCTTTGTCACTAGAAATATGCACTGCAAATAACACACCCTTTTATGTGACTGCGCTTTGCCTGCATAGCTATCACCATCCTAACTAATGTTACTTTATTATTACATTGTAAGATTCTTTTAATCTCCATTGTCATCCAAGCACTCAATGAGTTTTTCATAACAATCCACCTTAGTCATGTGAAGATATAGCCAATCCATACCCAAGAGCATACTATGTGATCCCAACGGTAATACATTCAAATTCGTTGATTTAGACATGTCAATCAACTCAAATGCACATGCTCTTACCCAATGGTGAACTATTTTCTTTGTAACTATATCCAACTGTACTAACCAATATTCTGCATGCACTTATTTATTCAAACCACACTTATCCACCAAGTCAGGGTTAACATAACTATAATTAGATCCAGGGTCAATCAAAATAGAAACAACTTGATCACAAAGCTTATCTTCCATTTCAACGATAGATTCTCGATGGTATGCTTTCCTATTATCCATCACTGCATAGATACGAGGAATTCTCTACCCAACATCTCCAACATTTTTTACCTCCTGTGCACTATAGATACGAGGCCTACCACCCTAATTCTTCATACAATCCCATTTATGATGTTCCTTACCACATGTTCAACACTCCAATCATTTTGTACCATCACCTTTATGATGCTACTATGACCCATGTCCATGTATATCTACATTGAACTTCTTATGTCCTACAACATTCTCTTTCTCTTTTGCATTCTGAGGCCTTTTTCTTTTCAACTTCCATTTACCTTTACCTTTATCTTTATATTTCCTTTCCATCCTTGTTGGGAATTCATTCTTATGATTTGACTGCTCATAAAAGTGCTTCAGTTTACCCATAACTTCCTCAAGCAACCGAGGCTCATCATACCCAATTCGATCTCAAAATGCTAATGGAAATCCACTGACAAATCTCTAAATTTTAGCCTTCTCATCTTTAAGATATGGTACATACCTCAATAAATCCATTAACTTGGTCGCATGCTCTTCCTTTGTCATCAATCCCATTTTAAGCTCATAGAATTCTTTGGAACTATTGTTTTAGTACCTTTCTGACAAGTAATTCTTCCTGAAAAAGCCACTTGAACTCATTCCAACTCAAGTCCTTTGTCTTGATGTCTTTGACCCACTTCACATCTTCCCACCAAATATTTTATTTACCTTCCAAGCTGACGATATCTACTCTCCCCTTCATATTATTTGTGTAATTATGAAACTCAAAGAAATTCTTCATCCCAAGTATCCAAGCCTCTGCATCTTTTGGATTATTCAATTCCGCATCAAAAGTAGGTGGATTTGATTTCTTAAACTCATTTGGAAAGTATCCCCTATCACTCCTCCTATAAGGATGATAACGATGATGATCATAATTCGTATCAGAACCATAACTAGAATAGTACTTGTTTCCATCACCTCCCTTATCTAGAGCACAATTTTCCATCTCTAACCATGTCATATTTGTCCGACCTATGCCCATAATGAGATATAATTCCATATGCCCCATTATTTATATCCTCCTATCCATGGCTGATCAAAAGTGGTATTTTTCATTGCAATTCTGACAAACTCTGAAGGATTACTGCATTAACCTTTGTTTTTTTTCTCCTATTCCTGTATTATTTTATCATTGTCCTCTTTACGAATCCTTATTTAAGCTTTCAATATTTTTAGTGTGTCTGCTAAGTCAGAAGTGTTCCCAAAACCACACTAATCATATGACCCATAAGGAGAATCTCGTGAACTCTAGTCTACCATCTTGCTATTCATGCAAGGCATATTATGTCAGCTAAACCAAATCATAAACTAACCAACATACCTTAGCATAATTTAGGGGGGATATCCCATTTGTAAGATCAACCAAATCAACGTAATACATGTATAAGCATAATCATAATAGGATACAGATATATAACATGTAGAAATATCAATGTATATAAATCATTTTAGCCAGAGTCCAAGCATCAATGCATGACCATCTGAATCACATACCATGACCTTATGTATGACAAAAACAACCATGTCAATTTACACTTGACAATATGTAATCACTAAAACACATAAATAATGCATAACAAATCATACACTCATGACGACACATTTCACAACAACACCATCAAATTTCACATGGATACATCACTACAACCATGAATGACACCATGCATATGCAACAAGAATATAGACCACAAGGATGATTAACAAATGTGCAAACGACACGAATTCATGACCAACAGACACCACCCATCCAGTCCAAGGGGTGAAACATGCTTTGATACCACTTTGTAACACCTTGTTCCCACATTTACCTAAGCTACCCAATCCACTAGGGAAAACATGTGAAGAGAGGCTACTATGATTTGATTCAGCCTCCTACGTCACCTTAAGGAAGTGGAACTGACATCACACATATACACAGACCTTTTTCACCTGCTACAGGAAACCCTAGAGCATCCAAACATTCCAGGTAGCTAGCCCTTGAGATAAATTGAAGTTTTGTGCATCAATCCCCCAGTCGATCCCTTCATATGGGAAAGAGTGCTACTGGAACCCTCTAGATGCTCGCACAACATGGAAATGTGTGCAAATTGGGACATTTGTAAGTATTTCTGAGCCTTCAACCTCAATTTTTGGCCCCTTTTTCAAGCCCAGGGCTCAGGTCACTACCCAAAACTCCATGACTCTTCCAGAACTGGAAGATAACAACTGAAAAATGATATAAATGAAATCACTTGAGAAATAACTTGATTGGAACCCTTCTAGCTGTTGATTTGTGGTATCATCAGATGTGCTCTAAGTCTCAAATGTTTTGGAGAGGCTTAGACACATGTATTCCATATAACCCAAAAATCGTTTTGGGAAATTCCACCCGGAGACAATTTTTTTTGATAAATTAATTATTTTTAATGAGACCCTAAGTCTAAACTTAGGCAATTAAAATAATTAATGGATATTAATCTAAACTATGGGTGTAACTTCTAGAAGGAGACGAGGATCAAGTCAAAATGATCTTATCCATTGACTAGCTTCTAATCTAGGTCGTTGAATGTCAACTAGAATATTATTTAAGGAAGCTTAAGGCTCATTTGAAAGACACACTAGTGCAGATACTCAGTTTCCCAAGAAAATCGATTTTCTCAATGGCTGAAGTTCGGCAAGAGAAACCAATTTAGAGGGAGAGTTGCAGATGGAGAGGATAGAGAGGGTATCAACATCAATTAGGAGTGCAAGGGAAGATGATGTAGTGCAGTGAAGGGATAACGTAGAAGCAGGAGAGGGACAACACAGAGCAGTGACGTAGAACTTCGCAGTTCATGCAGTGCTGATGCAGTGGTGACACAGGAGGGCAAACAGGGCTTCACAGAGATCAAATTTTCATCATAAATTTGGAGAAAAGTTCTCTAGTTTTATCACATATATTTTCTTTCATTACTATTGATTGTTATTTGTACAAGGAAATTTTGCTGAAGAATAATAAAGAAACCCTCATCTGCTACACTGGTTTTCCCACATTGGGTTTTTACGAGGAAAATTGTCCAAAAATAATTGTGTCTCTCTTTGGATAGTATTTCTTTATATTTTTGCTCAATATTTTTGTTACACGGTAATTTGTCACCGTCCCTGCAATCCCCCGTCCCGCACATTGGAGGGCCTTTTCCGTGACCTGTGAGTAGTGACATGACCTGAAACCAATTTCATGGCATCCCCCTTGACAAGGAAAATCATTCCTATGAATACAGTTTCCTGTGAAAAGCCCTAAAAATAGACCTTTTGGCCTTGGCGCGACCAGCCAGTTCAACCCTCGCACCAATGGGGGAAATCCACCAAAGAGGGCGCGCCAACTGGTGCTCTGTCCTCATGTATTACTCACGCCAAGCTTAATAAGGATTGTTTTTTAAAAATAAATGGCAGAAGTTTGATTCCAACCAACTCCTGAATGAGTCCCTAAAATGAGTTGGGAGGTTTGGCTCCGGATCTCCATGTAGGAGAAGTGGTTTTCCACCTATCATGGAAGCTTCCTTGAGGATAAGGCCAATCCCACCATTGTAGGGATCCCAAATCCCCTTCCACTGTCTATATAAGCTTGTAATTTTCCCTTTGCAAGCTAGTTTGAATAGAGCTAAATCAATAGTAGGGAGACTATCGTCAGACAGCCGAAGAGAGAGAACCTTGTCCCATCCCGACGAGCTTCATCAAGACGTGCTCCACTGTTGACCCGCCGAAGGAAGATCCAGCATCAGAGCTCAGGTTGTATCTTTATTTCGTTGTGATTAATAATAAACAACTTCGATTATGTTTCCATTCATATGTTCATGTGTTATGTTATGAATTATATCTTCTCTGACTGATATATGGTTGCGTGTATTAGGTTTTACGCTTGTGTGTTGTTGTTTCTTCGTGTACGTGCAGGTGTTCGAGCGTGCTAAGTGAGAGAATTGTGATATTCCAAAGCAAAGGATGGAAGTGCCATATTCTCTACAAAAAATAGCAACATGGGACTTAAGGTAGGCCTCTTGTCGCATCTTGGTCTTTTGTAACTAGGAACCTGCGTCTTAGCGTGACTCGATTGTTGTTAGACCCGATCTGGGCTAGTAGGGATCGCCTTTGTCCGTAGAGGGGATTTACCTCTCCAAAAAACTGGAGACTCCACTGTGGAGACATTGATTGGTTTTTGTCTTGTCTTTTCGGTTGATTTTGGTCTTTTTCTGCTTGATCAACTCTTTTGGTTCGCTTTATTTTTAGTGTTAAACCTCTGTTTAGCCTCACCATAGCTGATTTTCTCCTTGTTGGCTATTTTTTATTTTTTCTCCTTAGTAAACTCGACTGGCGTGGTTTTTTCCCTGACAGTCGCGTCAACTGGCACTTGTTGCTAGTCCATCTCCCGTGCCAATCCTGTTCTGGCACTAGTTACAGCCAGACATTCATGCCAATCCTGTGTGGTGCTATGTTTTACTCCTTTCTGAGCCTTCTAAGCTTGATTTTTGGTTTTGGTGTCTTTTTTTGACTGCCCGAGTGTTATGGAGCCTTGGTTGGCTATGTGTGACCTCTATCCTTCATTTTTTTTCCCTCTACTATCGGTTTTACATTCTAGCCCTAGGGCATCTAGGTGCTACAGTGTGTTGAGCCTCCCGTGGGATTTTTTGGTTTTCGTTCGATCAGTCAATTTCATTGTTACTTATTTGCATTCGTTTGGTGGTTTTCCATTGTTATATTGCATTATTTGAGTGATTTATCTCTTTCTCATTTGAGTTTCCCTTTGTCTCGTTTCGAGCCTTGATTACATGGTTCGTTTGAGTCTTTGGGATTCCTCTTTGATTTGAGGGATTTCTCTTTCAGTTTGAGGTTTGATTGTGTGTTTTGCATTGAGTGAACTTGCTTGTCTTTGCTCTTTTTCCATCACTTCTCAAATTGTTCTTTTCATTAGTTTTCATTTTTTTTAGTGCATTTTGCTCTTAAGCATTGAAAATACAAAAAAATCAAATCTCTTTTGCTTTTGATTAGTTAATGTAAATTGAAATCTTTTCTGCGCTATTAGTGTTATATAACTCTAAAGGGAAAGATTTTAGTTGCATTAGCATGCATTAGAGACACTAGTGGTTGTGTTGTGATCATTTTTTTATTGTGTGAAAGCTCTCAACCTTCCCGTAGTTAGCTATTCATCGAACAAAGTGATGTATTGTGGCATGTAGTGTGCATTTAGGGGATTTTGAGACATAACATTCGATAGGGCCTGAAAATTGAAACATAATTGAAGATCAACACTGAAATTTATTCAATTTACCTTAAGGTAGCATTGAAACATTAAAGAAATATTTAGAGGTCTAGGCTAGGGATGTGTTATGGCGTCGTTAAACCTAGTAGCTGTTGTTCGCCTCTTGGCTTTAGAAAGCACTAGTACGGACTTGTGCTCCCCGTACCGTCGCATATATAAAGGGAGACCCCACTAGGTTGCTATCCTTTATCCGTAGGAAGCCGAGTCTGCCGCCTTATACCCGTGATACACCGGACACAACATTCGGGGAGACTACCTGCACGTACAGAAATTCCTTGGTCATTTCTATTTCATTTGATCACCAAGGTGTATATTGCAGTTCATGGATATCTAGTACACCCTTTTGCCTAGAGTTTCAGAGCAGTCATTTTGATCTTTATTGACTCCCTAAATTTGAAAAGATCGTCAAGCACTTGTCCTGTCACGCTTTTTTCCAAATTGAAAGCGATAAAGTCACCTTTTGCTTGTTTCTCGACTCTTAAAATATGAAACGGTAGAGTTTTGTTTCAATGTTTTAAAAAAAATTAAATACCCACGAAATATTCCTGGTTAAAGTTAGTTTCCTTAGGGTGTTGTTCTGAAAATCATTTCTAATGGAAAATTTTCCAGAGTTCACCAACCAAGGAATCCCCTCTGATGGGAATCTGGGTGCTTTTCCTCCTTTTGGAAATGTTGGCACTCCTTATATGGCAACGTTGTCCCTTCCTGGGTTAACTGTTGGGTTGCCTGTTTGGCTGTTTTCAACCTCTGTGATCCCAAATTTCTCGGCTACTCTTCAATCAGTTCCTCTACCTGAACAACATCATGTTGATTCCAAGGTGGACCTCTCGCCTTCTTCGCCTGTTTCTGCGTCCCCCTCTTCTACTTCGCCTGGTGAAAGTTTGGATTCGAGTAACCAGGGGGCTAAGAAGAAGAAGAAGAAGTCAGATAATAGAGAGGCTAAGGCTGTAACTACTTCTTCTAAAACATCTCCTCTTGATAAACCTTCCAACCCTCCACGGAAAGTCAAGTTCCCCTGCATGTTGTGCTAGGGAAACCATCTTCTTTGAGATTTTCCTAGCATTCCCAAGGTGCTCGAAGTATGGTCCAACGGTCGCCTGCCGTTGCCTTTAGCTTCTGGGAGTCAAGTTGGGGGAACATCTTTAGCTAGTGCTGGTAAAGCTCCTAAGAAGCAGGGCAAGCTCACCAATCCCTGTAAGTTGTGTGAAGGGCACCATGCCATTCACCTTTGTCTATATATGGATGAAGCCAAGCGAGTTTTGGACAACTCGGTTGTTTCTGCGCTGTCCCTTCCGGCTGGTTACAAACATCTTTCTTTGAGTCCTCCACCAGCTGATCCTACGATTGGTCAAGAGTCATCCTTGGTCGATCCTGCTCCCTCAAAAATTCAAATTCAGGAATCCATCCCTGACCAACCATTGGTCGTGGGATCGGTTGAACTGGTCCCATCTGTGGTGCACTAGGTCTTTTCCGTCGAGAGTGGATCTCACACCCCTCATGTTCTTCTTGTTTCTTCAGATTCTTTGGACTTGGAGAAATATTCTCCTGTCCCCATACCTAAAGAAGCCGCTCCTCTGCCTCCTGTGATGGAGGTCCCGGAGGATACCCCTCTCGACTCCAAAATGGAGATCGTGGAGGATGCTCCTTCTTCTCCCATAACACCAGGGGAAGACCATCTTAGTTTGATGGTAGCCCCTCCAAGTAGTTTGGTCACCTCCTTTTACTGGATTCGATTTGCAGGATACTACCTTCCGTCTTACGTGCCTTTTGAGATCACGGTATGGGCCTCTCATCTGGTCGTACCCAGCACCATTATAGACGAAGGCACGTTTGTTAGTGTTCTATCCTCAACTACTTGGCAAGCTTTCGGTTCGCCACCGCTTGTGCCTATTACGCAGAATCTGTTGGCTTTTAACAGAAGAACTAGTCAACTGTTAGGGATCCTTCCAAGGTTACCTGTTACTTTGGGAGGTAAAAACGTCCATATGGACGTGATGGTTGTTCCAGGCCCCTTGGATTTCAAATTTCTTTTGGGTTGTGATTACACCTATGCCATGGGAGCGCTTGTCTCCTCCCTTTTCTGTGTGGTCTATTTTCCACATGAAGGACGGATCATGACCATTGATCAGCTTTTGTTCTTTGGTCCTGATGTGGCAGCTGGCCTGCCATCATCCCTCCCTGGTTTTTATCCACCCATTGTATCTACCCCACCATAGGTTAACTATGTGGCTACCTACCTCATGCTTGTACTCAGTGATAGTGCCATGGTGCATCATGTGCTGGGGGCATTGGGTCCAGAATTCCAAGATGTTTTCCTTCCATCGGACGGGCAACTCTTGGAAGCCATGACTTCTTATTCAGCATGATGAGTTGTCTTCGGAGCAGAGTTCGTTTTCTTGTGTCAAGCTCCTTAAAAAATGAAACAAAGTGTCCTGAGGATAGTTATTTTAATGTGTCAACCTTGTTAAAATAATTAAACACGTTCCTGTTCAATTCGACTCTTTGATGAGATCTCGTAAAATCCCAGTCGAGTCTTTCTCTTGGTCTCGTAATTTGAACCTTCACTCCATCTGCCTTTCATATGGATTGAAGCTTGGGGGGCACGTACCTCGAATTGAGTCAACATGCTGGGGGCATGCTTACATTTTTCAAGCATATTTTGTTTCCGTTTCAAGCTTGTGTAAAAATGAAACCAGTTTCAAGCATAGTTTGTTTCCGTTTCAAGCTTATGTAAAAATGAAACTAGTTTCAAGCATAGTTTATCTTTGTTTCAAGCTTGTGTAAAAATGAAACCAACTCCAAGTAGAGTTTTCTGATTTCAAGCTTGTGTAAAAATGAAACCATTCCCATTTTACCTCTTGTGATTGTGATTTTATCAGCCTTGTTTTGCCAGATGAGCCTTGGTTTTTTCACTCCATTGTCACTATCTTCTTGGCTGATCATATGCCTTCACTTGGTTGTTTTACCCATTCTTGAGGAACCGCTGAAATGAGTGGTCTTGTTAGCCAACCTCCTAACCTTTATTTGTTCATAGTAGTTCCACCATCACCAGAACTAGTAGCTACCCTTTGTACCACTCGTTCCTCCAAGAGGAGTCAACTTTCAGCTCTTTTCTGACTCTCTAAACATGAAAATATTGCTGAGTCGCTTGTCATTTTGATCTCGTTAAAATTGGCTGCGAAAATACATCTACCCAGTATACGTTTGCCCCTTTTTCGGGCTGGGATAGATTATTTATGAAAAAGGAATACCCTAGCCTATCATGACTAGGAGGTTCTCTGAAATATAGTTTTCTACCTTTTCGGATCTATGGGACTCTCTACGAAAAGGGACTGCTGGATTTTTATTTTCTGTTGTCTTTTCAAACTCTCTAAATATGAAAAGTTTCCAAGTTCTCCCTTTGTCAGACTCGTTAAAACTAATGACATCAGATTCCATCATAATGACGATACTCGAGTTTCTCCTTCCTAGGGCTCGTTAAATGTACTAGGTTGGATTTTTCTGAAGGACGAACTTATATGACAAGCATATGGTATCCTCTTCAAGCTTGTGTAAAAATAAAGAGGTACTCGCCAGAAATGGTGGGGGGAAAATGGAACCAGTATCGTTGTCGTGTTGACAGTATGTCGCTCTTGAACATGGCACTTGCCTGCATTCGTGTCAGGTTGGGGACATCTCATCTCATTTTCTGCTTGCCTCCATGGGTTTGGGTAATCATTTTTGACCTCTCATCTGCTCTTTGCCTCGTCATCATGACCTCAAATCTTTTGATGCCAAATACTGCCAAATACAGTGTCGTGTCGCTGATATGTTCAAGAGAAGTTGACCTCTGCAGTTTTAACCCTCCTCTGATTCTCATATGATCCTGATACACAAATATTATGTTCCTCTGTCTCGCGTCGATGATGTGGGAAAAAATATGGCCCACCTTCAATCAAGGTCACTTCCTATCGACTTTAGCTCATTATCCAGGAAGCTGATGTAGAGACTCCCTTCTGGTACCTTGGAGCTTGCATGCCTCAATAGCAGGTTCTTCGCATTCGACGGAAGGTTTTCATCATTGACCTTCGATCGGATGATTCTATGGGTGTTCGATGCTAGCTCACTATTCACATTCTGTGGATTGTACCTACAGTACCTTGAGGGCCATTATCATTATTGGTGGTTCCTCTCTCATCTGTTAATAGCTTTAATCATTGGCTGGTAATCAGACGATGTTCTTGCATGTTCGACTTCAGCTCACTTATTCACATGTTAGAACTTGTACTCTGTTTGGGTCGATATGGAGTGCAAGACCTTGGATTTTGTCTGTTGAAATCCAGGCTGCGGATTTTGTGGGTTATCATGATTGGTTACATGACTCATTGATTGAATGGCTGCAACCATACCTGATTCTATTTATCGATCCTCATTGGATGGTTGCGTCCATGCCTCATATCTTGATTATTGTATACTCTATTATGGATGGCTGCGCCCATACCACGCATCATGTATTTGAGATATCAGTTGTACTTGCCTATGCAGGTTTTCTGACGACAATGTTTTTTGTTGGACACGTTCTCATAAAGCATTTAACCCCTTTCTCTCTCTCGGGCCTCATGCTTTAGGGGGCACCTGTTACACAGTAATTTGTCATCGTCCCTTCAATCCCTCTTCCCACACATTGGAGGGCCTTTTCTGTGACCTGTGAGCAGTGACATGACTTGAAACCACTTTCATGGCATCCCCCTTGACAAGGGCAATCATTCCTTTGAAGACAGTTTCCTGTGAAAAGCCATAAAAATAGACCTTTTGGCCTTGGTGTGACCAGCCAATTCAGCCCTCGCGCCAATGGGGGAAATCCACCAAAGAGGGCGCGCCAACTAGCACTTTGTCCTAGTGTATTACTCGTGCCAAGCTTAATAAGGATTGTTTTTTAAAAATAAATGGTGGAATTTTGATTCCAACCAACTCCTGAACGAGTCTCTAAAATTATTTGGGAGGTTTGGCTCTGGATCTCCATGTAGGGGAAGTGGTTTTCCACCTATCATGGAAGCTTCCTTGAGGATAGGGCCAATCCCACCATTGTAGGGATCCCAACTCCCCTTCCGCCATCTATATAAGCTTGTCATTTTCCATTTGCAAGCTAGCCTGAATAGAGTTGAATCAATAGTAATGAGACTATCATCAGAAAACCAAAGAGAAAGAGTGTTGTCCCATCCCGATGAGCTTCATCGAGACATGCTTCACTATTTACCCGCCGAAGGAAGATCCAGCGTCAGATCTCAGCTTGTATCTTTCTTTCATTGTGATTAATAATAAACGACTTCGATTATGGTTCCATTCATATGTTCATGTGTTATGTTATGAATTATATCTTCTCTGACTGATATATGGTTGCGTGTATTAGGTTTTACTCTTGTGTGTTGTTGTTTCTTCATGTACATGCAGGTGTTCGAGCATGCTAAGCAGGAGAATCATGATCTGCCAAAGCGAAGGATAGAAGCGCCATCTTCTCTGCAAACAACAACAGCGTGGGACTTAAGGTAGGCCTCTTGTCGCATCTTGGTATTTTGTAACTAGGAACCTATGTCTTAGCATGACTCGGTTGTTGCTAGACCTGATCTGGGCCTGTAGGCATCGCCTCTATTTGTAGACGGGATTTATCTCTCCAAAAATTTTATTTGTGAAGGCTACAGTAGAATTTATTTCAATATTTAATGAAGTAATTTATGTAAATAAGTTGTTGTTGAATAATAAGTAGAAGAAATAATATCATATACTGTAATAGGATTTCATTTTAGAAATTCTCACATGCTATCAGAGCTTGATTAGGAAAATGTGCAGAAGAATCTACGTTGAAGGGAAGTCATGGTGTTGCACTAGAAACAAATCGAATCCTAGAGGGATTGCGAAGTTTTTCTACAGAGGCTACCAGATAAAAGAAATAACATGAAGAAGATGGAAGATCACGATATCTCTAAGTTATCTTCCAGATTGGAAGAAGAAATAACATGTTTGTAGACTTCTACATCAACTGATGATTGGTATATTGATAGCAAGGGTTCAACTCATATGACTAGAGTATGAGAATATTTCTTGAGATATCAAGAAGAACAAATGAACTTCTAGATTAATATGCGAAACAAAACAAAGTGTACCCTAGCTGGGAGAGGGACCATAGCATTTTAGACAGAATCAAGAGATGGCCTCAGAGTCACTATCGTGCTACATGTTCCAGGGTTATGAATGAACTTAATTTCAATGTCTCGGTTGCACAAAAAGGGATATGTTGTGTACTTAATTGGAGGAAAGTATACGACAAGCATCCAAGCCGGAAGAAAAAGGCTCAGATTGGAACTCGAAGCAATAGACTATATAGGTTGCAGCTCAAGTCTCCAATGGCACTGGTAGGCAACAATCTCAATGGTTAAAAGGACCTGAATGAGATATGGAATAGAATAATGGGGATTCTACACCATGGAGTTCTGAGGATACTTGGATAAACTGCAATAGAAGTTCCAGTCTTAAGTACCAAGCACGATGACGTATGTAGAGGATCTGTTATAAGAAAGTATGCTAAAGAAACATATTCCAGAAGCAACAATAGGGCACAAAGTGTATTGGGGCTAATACACTAAGATATCTGTGGTCCAATGTCTACTAGAGCTCTTAGTGGTGGTGAATATTTCATCACCTTTATTGATGACCACTCTAGGAAAAATTGGATCTACTTCTTAAAGACCAAGGATGATGTCTTTGATCAGTTAAGAGAATTCAAATCTTTGGTTGAAAACCTGACAGGGAATAAGATAAAAGTATTGTGCTTAGATAACGGTGGATAATACACTGACAAGGAATTCACAGAATTCTACGCAAGAGAGGGCATCAAAAGAGAATGAATGGCTCCATATAAACTTGTGCAGAATGGAGTTGCAAAGTGGAAGAATAGAACTATTGTTGGGGAAGAAAAATAAACGTTGTATGACTAGGATTTTCCTAAGTTCTTATGGGAAAAAGCATGCAACACAATATTATATATCCAGAATAGGACTCCTCATATAACATTGGGCAAGAGAACACCCGAGAGTATCCTCATAGGGAAGAAACCGAAAGTTATTCATTTTATGATATTCAAAAGTGTGGCATATTGTCACGTTCTAGATGAGAAGTGGAGAAAATTATATCAGATTGCAGAAAAGGGGTATCTCGTAGGATACAACGAGAATTCAAAGGCATACAAAGTCTAAATTTTAGGTAGGAGGAAGATTTTAGTCAGACGGGATGTAAAGTTCATGCAAGACATAGCCTTTAGGAAATCCCAAGAGATGCCTACTAAAGGGAAGTCTGAGTATGCTCGTCTTTTCCAACAACAGTAGGGGGAAGAACCGATAGGTGGATAGACATATGGATCAAGCACTGTAACCAGCACAAATATTTCCTCAAGTGAGGGAGATCCATATAGTTCATAGCAGATGGGACAACAAGAAGAGGTATTGATTGACCCAGCCACCACAAGTGCCAAAACTAGTAGAGAAGTACGTGAGACACTAAGGATGCAAAGGACTTTTTTAGAGATCCTAGAACTGAGAAAATGCAGTGTAGAAAACTTGAAAGATAAAAATCCTTGGTAGCACATGTTGAATAACCCTCTAGCTTTCAGGAGGCTATACAACATCAGGTTTCACTCGATGCCATGGTAAAATAATATATTTTTATCATGAAAAATGATGTTTGTGAATTTGTGCCTAGAACAAAGAACATATTAGTTGTACGTTTGAGGTGGATCTACAAGATTAAGTATGCTGTAGATGGAAGCATAGAGAAGTACAAGGCTAGGTTCGTGGCCCTGGGATATGCACTGAAGGAGGGAATTGACTATTAGGATACCTTTTCCCCTGTTTCTAGATACACCTTGATTAGATATGTTGTGTCCTTAGTAGCGCATATGGGATGGGAAATTCACCAAATGGATATCAAGATAATGTTCTTGAATGGGGTGATAGAAGAGGAGGTGTACATAGAACAATCTGAAGGATTTAAAACCCATGAAAATAAATCTCATGTATGTAGACTAAATAAAGCCTTATATGGGCTCAAGTAGGCACCTAGAGCATGGTATGGTCGGATTTATGGCTACTTGCAACAGTTGGGATTTGTCAAGAGTGATGCAGATCCCAATCTCTACTATTTGATCGTAGAGAATGAGACACTAGTTATGGTACTTTATGTAGATTATCTATTTCTTATAGGATCATCTAGGCTCATAAAGTACTACAAGAAGAACTTGGAAGTTGAATTCGACATGAAGGATTTGGGGTTGATGCACTATTTTTTAGGGTTGGAGGTATGACAGAAGAATGGAGAGATATTCCTAGGACAAGGAAGACAAGCCTCAGAAATTTTGAAGAGGCTCAGGATGTAGGATTATCAGCCCATGGAAACGTGCATGATAACCAACTGGAAGAAGATAGATGCATCGAGAGACAAGTAAGTGGACCCCACCTTGTATAGACATCTTATTGGGTCATTTATGTATCTGGTCAACACTGAGCCATGCATTTTCTTTGATGTCAACACTCTCAGAAAGTTCATGGTAGAACCGAAGAGGGTACATTGGACATCATCTAGGCACATTCTCAGATATATGCGGGGAATATTAAGATATGGGTTGAAGTAAACCCGAGGAGATGATTTCAGATTGAGCGGTTTCACAGATGCAAATTTGGCAACAAGTTCAATAGATCAGAAAAGTACCATCGAGTATTGATTCAACATCGAATCAGGGATGACCTCCTGGTGCAGTAGGAAGCATAATTTCATAGCAATGAGCTCAACAAAGGCGGAATATTTGGCATCAAGAAAAACTACATATGAAGTCATATGACTTAAAAAACTACTAGTTAACCTATTCAGAAGAAATATGGATGTGACCAATATCTTTTGTGATAATCAAAGTTCACAGAATCCATGAACTAAGAAAAGGCAATGTATTTCTGGGAATCAAGTATTTCATTATCGGTCAAAGAACATCGAAATCACATGTCATTTTATTAGAGACCGCGTTCAGCGTGGGGTAGTACATTTGCAATACGTCTCCACTAGAAATCAAGTGGCAAACATACTCACCAAAGCTCTAGGAAGGCCCAAGTTTTTTCACTTCAGGGAGCAAATGGGTATGGTAGAGGATCTATTTCAGTAGCAGAAACAGGTGATATCTTAGCCACAGATGCATTATTTGAGAGGGAGTTATAGTATGGATACAATGTTGATCGTGGCAAGATCAACAAACGTATACTTGTAGAAACAACGCAGTAATTGGTAGACAACATATTAGACATCAACAATGCAGAGGGATATGCTTCAGAGTCATAGCATTGTGTAGAAGGACATATTTTTTATAGCACATTCCTCACTAAGAGGGAGTGTTGATTTTTGGTAGCATCGGATGCGATATAAGTCTCAAATTTTTTGGAGAGGCTTAGACACATGTATTCTAATTAACCTAGAAATAGTTTTGGGAAATTCCACACGGAGTCAGTTTTATTTGATAAATTAATTATTTTTAATGAGACCCTAAGTATAAACTTAGGAAACCAAAATAATTAATGGATATTAACTTAAACTCTGCATGTAACTTCTAGAAGAAGATAAAAATCAAGTCGAAATGATCTTAGCCATTGATTATTCTCTAATTTGGGTCGTTGAATATCAACTAGAAGATTATTTAAGGAAGCTTGAGGGTCATTTGGAAGAGACACCAGTGCAGATACTCAGTTTCCCAAGCAATTCGATTTTCTTAGTGGCTGAAGTTCAACAAAAGAAATTGATTTAGAGGGAGAGTTGCAGGTGGAAAGGACAGAACAGGTATCAACATCAGTCAGGAGTGCAAGGGCAGGTGATGCAGTTCAGATAAGGGACAATACACAAGCAACAAAGGGACAATGTAGTGGAGTGACACAGAACTGTGTAGTGCTAATGTAGTGGTGATGCAGGAGGGCCAGCAGGGCCTCACAGAGATCAAATTTTCGTCAGAAATTTGTGAAAAAAATTCTCCAGTGTTATCACAGATATTTACTTTCATTACTGTAGATTTATATTTGTACAAGAAACTTTTGTTGAAGAATAATAAAGAAACAATCATCTGATGCACTGTTTTTCCTGCATTGGGTTTTTCTGAGGACAATTGTCAACAAATAATTGTGTAACTCTTGTGCTAGTATTTCTTTATATTTTTGCTCGGTATTTTATTTTTGAAGGCTGTAGTATAATTTATTTCAATATTTACTAAAGTAATTTCTATAAATAACTTGTTGCTGAATAATAAGTAGAAGAAATAATATCAGATACTGCAGTAGAATTTCGTTTTAGAAATTCTCACACTATCCATGACAAGGATTTCTTCAAACATGTCATAAATGTGTAATCTACAGGTTTAAACAACAAATCTAAGAATAGGGATCTCATACTTATCTAATATTCACTATGAAGCATTGTCCCATTGTCACATTAGTTGCATTATCATCTATTAGTTCATATATTCATTTTTCATTCAACTGCAAGTAAAAACTTGATGAGAGACATACAACATCACTATCATATTACATGCTCATAACCAACATAATAGAAACAAAAATACCACGGATACAATAACCATATAATCCTCATACAAGCCAGTATATTACTCATGAAATAACAAGGAAAATGAGCCTCTTATTAATGTATGCAAAGGCAAAACAGGTTTGGGACTTACACGAACCACTTGACCATAGATTGGCTGAGCCAAATCTCTTTTCAGCCAATCACCCCCGTGCCATATTCCAAGCATGAATGTGGGACTCAAACTAAAAGAACCAACTAGGTATTCCTGAGGCTAAACCACCTCACCCTCATTAATATAAACCGACTTACCACAATTCTCAGTGAATCACTAGGCCAAAATAATAAACATGTAATACCATGCTTTACCATGATCTCCACCAGATCAATATGCCAAAACAAGCATGGATGCCACCAAATCTCTCCACCTACACCGTGAGGAATTTTCCTCTCTCCTAGTCTCTAGGCTTTACCACAATCCACATCAGATTTCTAGGCCCTAACCGAGACTTCACCCTCCAGGCTGTTAGTGTTAGTTTTTGAATCCTACCACCAGTGATAAAATAGACTCTTATCAATTCTTGTTAGGGTCCTATTTTAAAATTTTTATCATTCCATTAGGTCATCATGCAAAAAATTTGGTCACTTGATGTAGATCTAGGTTTGATTTCACTACTTTCAAAATTTTACTACTTGCTGGCTCATTTCACCTCTTAGCTGAGTGTACCATAATTCATGAGTTTTCATCATCATTACATTCATTTTCATCATGGTTTCATTCAGTCCAGAGTCTCCAATAAGTATTAGGGTTCAAAGGTCATTAAATCACCATTTCATGCATAAAGTTCAACAAGTGAAGGAGTGACAATAAAGAAATTTCATCAGTAAATTTGATTCAAAGAAAAATGTAATTTATGGTTCCTAATTTGTAATAAGTAGTTCAAAGTTCCTAAGCCTCATATTTCCATCACCAAATGATCAAGGTTCCAAAAATCCATTCAGTGTTCCTAAGCCATCAAAAGATAAAGTTCAAAGGTTAAAGGTAAAAAGAAATGTAAAGTTGATTTTGAGAAAAGGAAATGTGGGTCCAAGTCTATTTAATGATATTTCTCGAGGTATAAATGGCCCTAAAAGACAAAAATTCATTCATTTTCATTATCCAGCATCGAGCTGTCAAAGTTTCCCAAGCAAAAAACCAAAATTTCCTTCAAAAACCTAAGTTCAGGGTCCATCGATGCGCTTTTTCCAAGGCATTGCGCTTTTTGCAGTGTTCGTTGTGCCTTTCTCAAGTCCGTTGTGCTTTTTGCAGTGAAGGAGATACAACCTAAAATATTGTCTCCAAGGGTTCTAAACAACAATCAAATTTTTCTTCACTCATTTGCAAGTAAGTTAAATCTTCTAAGCCCCTCATTTCATCTCATGGTCATAATTTTATGGTGTAAAACATGCATTGCTATCCATGCCTATTTTAGTAATTAAACTCTATTTTTTCATTTTTCAAGCTAAAATTGTTTTCCCCTGGACCCATTTACCTCCCTCACACTCTAATTGACTCACCAGTACCCCCACATCTCTTCATTCCCCACTCATTAACTATATTCCCTAAAACCCTACCCCTACGCTGCGCTTTTCTAGGCAACTAGACTACATCCCTGCAATTGAATTCCCTACCCCATCCCCCTTATCATTTCAACTCCCCATCACTTCCCTAAGCTTCCTAACTCCCTTACACCCTCCCCTAAATTTTCCCTCACCTATCCCAACTCCCTATCCCTACAATCCCACTCCCTTTTCCCTCCCCTTATCCCCTAGGGTTTTTAAGAAAAACTGAACATAATGGAGGAGGAGAGAAACACCACATAAGAATAGAATAAAACATACAATAAAGGAGGGATAATTTTAAGGTTAGATCCATCAGACACAAGGTAATTGATGTCATCACCCTTAGAAACCAAATTTTTCCATCATGTAGGTTGTTTTGAGTTTTTTGAGATGGTCCAAAGAGTGCATAGCCATCCTAATTTGACCAGGATCTTCATCACCAACCTACAAAAAGTAAGTGACCATTGCAGGGGTGACATTTACCATTTCTACAGACATCATTACAACAACAATAGGGATACCTAATGTAGGTGAAAAGCGGTTCAAAACTCAAGATTTCGACGCCCAACTATATGAACCTTACCTCAAAGCAGCACACAAAGACAACATTAAGAAAATATTTCCTTTTGGTCAGTTTCTTAATAGGTTTTCTCCCTTGATAAAAATCATCATGAAATAATTCACTTGTGAGGGTAGATTCTCCAAGTTCTATAGCTATCACATCAACTTACTCATGCATTTCACTAGGGTGAAATTTTTCAACCTTCCCTATTATTTGTACAGGAGCCTTGACAAGATGGCCTACATAGTGCAGAAAAAAGAGTATGAGCTTCAAATGAACAACCTCTTTCATCAGTCACTCATTAAAATCATTTTCCTTCATCACCTCAAACAATTGAACATTGCATGGGAGACTTTCATTGAGGCGGAGATCTTCACAACACCACCAAATCATTCTGCCAGACCTATTCCACCATCAACATCAGTTTCTCACAAGCTAACTAGGTTATCTAGCAAGGCTGCAGTCAAGAAAACTAAGAAGGAAAAAGAGGTCAAAACATATCAGGTAAGACATAGGTAAGTGTTTTCTCCACAGATTGTGGAAGGGGCCTTGCCTTCTACATAAAAACAACAAGGATATCATAAGAAATAGGAGGCAGTTGTTGAAGAGAAAGAAATCCTTCACCATGAGGAAGAAAAGGAGTTTGAATTGGTGGACTTGGATGTCCAAGATGAATAGGAAGCCTTAAACCTGGTTATCAAAGAGAAATATTCCAAAATCAGAGAGTTGTAAGATAATTAAGGCAAGAGCTCAATTTGTCATTTTCTGCCTTCAGCAAGAAAACAAATAATTGAGTGACAAACAAATACTCTTGGAAATGGACTTCCTGAACGCTAGGAGGCAAGATTTCAAGGGAAAAGCAGTGATGGCACATGATGATTATGATGAGGATGAGGCTCAGATCTCCAAGAAGAGACCAAAAACAAGGGGCCTTAAAAGAGCATTGGAGCAAGAAAAACAACATGAAGCAGAAGAACTCACCTTTGAGGAAATAATTGCAAGAGAAATCAATGATGACAAAGAAGTTTGGCTTGAAAAAGTGAACATAAACCTAGATAAGCTCCTTCGCAAGGCCAACAAGAACAATCAAATTTTGAGGCACATGGATGACTGCTACAATACCATAAACAAGATTTGCAATATCAAGATAAACCAATTGACGGATAAGCTCAAGGAAACCCTAATCAACCAAAAGGAGAAGGGTAAACTTGACTTACTTGTTGATGCCTCCTTGGTAGCTTGACATAATTTATCAAGACTTCATCCAAAAATTTTGAAGTTTTTTGGACAAATTTTTAGTTTTTTGAGAATTTTGATCAAAATTTTCAAGCTTTTTGCACAGTCACCCTGCAAAAAGCGCAACGTGGGCCACACTGCGTTTTTTCTGAAGGCCTCTAAATGAGGAAACATCTACATGGTTGGATAGAGAATGGTCTATATATCAAGTTTTGACTATTGGAATTCAAAAAACATAGCTTTGGATAGGTGGAAAATCCCAAAAACCTCCTAAAAAACACCTTTCTACCACCTTTTTCAGCCTCGCATTGCGCTTTTTGACCAGTCTTGGGATATTTCATTTTTGAGGAGCTTAACTCCATCATTTTCAATGCTTGAGAAATTTTTTTACAACTAGACAGGAATATATTTCCAATGAGATATCTTGGGCTCAATTTGGACTTCAAGAAGGTAGTCAAAAGTTTATTTGAATACCCATGTTGTGCTTTTTCCCAGGCATGTTGCACTTTTTGCAAGGATGCTACACTTTTTCCAGTCTCTTGTTTTCTTTAAAATTTTCACTTTTTCTCAGTTGATTCTTGGATTACAAGGATTTTTACTGATGTAAATGTAAAATTCAAATGTAATTATGTCTTTTATAGTTACTAGAGGTATATGCATCAAGTAACTTGTAATTTTGGTTCAATTGAATCAGTTTCATCAAAGATATGGATGAGTTGGTTGACCTCCCTAGTCATTAGGATTCCAGTTGAGGACTTTGGGGAATAGCTCCATAAGTCATGGATTCGACCCCTGAGAGTGGGAGAATATTTTTTTGGTCCTGTTGAAGCCTAGAAAATCTCTGCTTCAAACATTGGGGAAAACCACTCGGTCGGGACCTTAGGACAGCTCCTTTTCCATTTGGTATGGTGGCTCCGACTGGATTTAAAGGACCAGTTTCCTTATAACTAAATGGGTTGGTGATGGGTTGATTTGGATGAGTGGAAATGGGACTAAATTGACTGAAATAAAACTATCTAATTAAACTAAATGATGATAAAGAAATTCTAACACTAACCCGGGTAATTATATGTGAATACAACTTAAGATTGTTCCAATTTAACAATAACCATGAAAATGTATTATTATTTAAATTGAAATGTGCAGAAACAAATAAAGATAACTCTGTTTAAGAAATTAAACAAAGTTGTATTAACGTATTGCATTCATCATTGTATACCATCTATATACACTTATGAAAGATAACGTTTCAATTATACTCAGAAATGATATATAAAAGGAAGCGTTGTGAAAACAAATATATATAAATGATAGAAATTTTAAAGTGAATATCATAAGACAAAAGAAATCAACAGTGAAAGGATAGAAATACCTCATTCATCTTGAAGACTTTCAAATGCAATGTGATACTCTAATCCAGTAACTCTGATGCAAAATCAAATTCCAAGGTATAGAAATGCAACACTTCAAAGATAATTCCGCATGAAAATCACCAGATGTGATCCTTTTTAAAAATATATAAGACAATGGAGTACAGAAATGCAATCTCCAAGTCCAAAAATATTAAGATCTAGGACCCCTCTCTAAATGCATGAGAGGGGTTTAAATACTACTTAACTAACTCTAAAAATAGTTTATTACAAAAATGAAGGATTCGGTTCAATGACCGTCCTTTTCCTAGGCTAAAATACAGTGAAATTAAAACTAAATCTATCTATCTATTAACTTGATCTTTAAGCTTGCAGGCATCTAGCATAGTTTTGAGAAGATGTGGTTGACCGACTTCAGAATTCAACTGTCCTGAAAAGACAGAGTCGGCAAGTGTAGGCGCAATCTTCTCTGTAGAATTGATGATACAATTAAGCGCACTGTGCTGACTGTGTGGCTTCACCAAGTACGTCCAGTATGAGTCCCAATTTAGTCTTGTCAGCCCTTGGATTGATTTCGCTCTTTCTTCTGCCTTTTGCCTCCATTCTGTTTGCAGTTGATGTGCCTGTGGGAGATATCCTGGAATAGTTTCTGAAATCAAATTAACTTTGTGTAAATTATCATTTACACAATCCGTAAGAGTGTTTGCCGTTGTAGTTGCCTCCTCTGTTGCCTTCTCTGCCCTTCTGATTTGTTCATTCTCCTCTATTGGAGCTTTTTGCTCCGTTATTTATTTCGCAATTTCATCTCAACTTCACTTTGCCATTTTCTTCTTTTTCCTTTTGTTTCTTTTTTGTAATACTTCAGCCAAGGTAGTTTCTTCTTTATAGATTCACTCTTTCACAGTAATTTTTCTCTTTGCCAAACACGCTCCACATATTTTTCTTGCTCAGCATTAAGTCCTTTGATTTTGGTTAATGTTTCTTCATTTTTCTTTACAGTTATTTCCAGTCTCTTCAACTCCCGACTTTTCTTTAATAAGATCTTTATGTTTCCCTGAGAGCTCCTGATCTCCAACAGCTTTTCCAGTCACTTCTAAAAGATCTTAGCGGATAATTTGGAAAACTCAAATACCTTATCTTGTGGTAGAAACTGTGTCAAATTGCCCACTTGGATCTTGAACTTTGTGAACAGCGTCTAAAACATTATTTTTTGGTACTGTCTGTCCGTGTTTATTTTTCTTCAATGGTTCATCTCTTTTGGTCCACTCCTGTGTGAATTCTGACTAATTCACATGTTTTCTGGAAAAATCTTCCATGAATTGCTTATTATATGTCGCCTGAGGCTCTGGCAACTGATACATCAGCTTCAAATCTTTTGTGGTGGATGACCCGATTAGCTCTTGAGCTGGAGTTTTGAATTGTCTTTCTCAAATATCAGTGCTATCTAGCACCCATTTCACCATGTCTGTATACGAAAGAATCCTTGGCCTTGCCGCTATCCTATGCAGAAATGAACAAGCCAGTTCTTTGAGGGTTGCTTCAGATGTATTACTAGAACCTGCTGTAGCCACAACTTTCATCACCACAGGATTTTCTTCTTCTAATAAATTATACATTCCTTCCCAAGTGGATATACCAGCATCCTTATTGCAAGCGGTGTCTGCATACAGTGAAGCCATTTCTCTGTTTTCAGAAGTCGAGCTCTTCTCCTTCTTACCCATAGTGTTTAGTGAAAGCTTTGTATAGACGTTTGCTCCTTCGTGCCTGCGTTTTACGAGTTAAATGAGAGTAATGGCATGAGTGAGGTGATGAGATTTTTTTAAATGCGAAGGCAGATGAAATATATTATTTTAACGTGAAATGACTTTCAATCAAAACAAAATCTCATTTACCATTAATTGTCAATCCAATCATTTAATCCAATCATTAAAGCACATAACAGATATTGATATATGGGAAGATTGTCTTTGAACAACGCGCTTTTATGAATCTGCGACATTGCGATCTGCGAAATGTCGCAATATCGCAATATCGCAAAATGAAACCATCGCAATTTTTTAAATAGCGCAAAAGCGCACATCGCAAATCTCGCAGAAGCGCAAAATTGTAAATAGCGCAAAAGGTATTCGTTTAACATTTTTGTTTTCTGCGCTATGCGATCTGCGACCAATATATTTATTGTATAGGATTTTTGGGATCGCATTATCGCAAAAGCGCAAAATCGCATTTTCAGTTTTATAAAAGATATATACCATTTTGCGATGGATGTGCTATTTTGTTTAAAGAACAATTTTATTGTAATTTATCATAAACTTAAGTGTTTCTTAATGTTCTTTCTAACGGATTTCTCTAAGTTTATGATAGAAAGTTTTATTTGAAAAGGAAAACAAATCCTAATTGATTTTTTGGATTTTTTAACTAAGGGTCTCCATTTATTTAGCATTATTACTAATATTAAATAAAAGGGGGGTTGTTGCTGGTCACAACAATTGGCGATTCACTAAAAGAAACAGTTATCTCTGAAAAAATAAAATGAACACTATATCTTTAGTAAGTAAAGATTTTTAAAGATAATGAAAACTATCTTAGGATAATTCAAATAAAAAGTAACTTATGAAAAAGAAATAAAAATCATTCACAATTTCTTTCTAATTCTTTAAGAACAAAATCATTTTGGGTTATCTCAAGCTTTGATTGGTGTTAATAATGAAGTAAGTTGATTTCTCCAAATTTTGGTTTTATAATATACTCTATTGCCATAGGTATTGCCTCTGCTGCCAGCAAACGTTCATAGTCTCGACAGGGTTACCTTTAAACCATTAACTATTCATTGTCTCATCCAACTAAAATTATGACTTTTTAAAAGATAAATTCATAAGATCTATTATCTCATGTTTTTGTCTTTTACTTATTTTATTTTTAAGAGCCATTGTTCTGGTTTGGTAGCCAGTTAATAACAATGTCATTCACTAGTTATAATTAAACTGAACAAGCTGGCTCGTGATGAGACCCCTTGTCTTATATTTATAAGCCATTACCCTGTTTTCGTATGCAGTATTGGTAATGTCAGTTTTATTACTCCTTATGAACATGGTAAGTCGGATCATAATGAGACCTCTTATCTCTTAAATTTTTGTATAATTTCTTAGAATTACATTCTAAAAAATCACAACTTAACTGGATGGGGTGAAATAGTTTTATCCTTAAGAATCAATGGATGACAATTTTCAGATTTTTTTGAGTTCCAAAATTTTGAAAAAATCTTTACTTTTACAGATAACCTTTCTATGCTCAATAAACTTATAATGACTTACATTCTCTTCAAATTTTCAAAAGATCATGTGAATGATTGAAATAATCTTTCAAAGTTTTAACATCTTATTTTAAACTATGTAAAAACTGTGATCATTCCTTTAAAAATTCTTATTTACACAAAATAAATATTTATAATATTTTTCTTAAGAAATTTTCCTAAATAGTAAACAGTCAATTATAGACCTACTAACAACTTTTATTTGCAAAAACAATTAAAAAAATTTGCAAAAAGGAATATGTACAGTTTTAAGAAGGGGTTACCTCCTTATGAAAAGAATTTCTTCAAGATAAGCCCATTTACAGGAAGAGATTCTCTCTTACCTGTTAGATCTTGGAGCATGAATGTATTTGGGCCTATCTTTTCAACGATCTGAAATGTTCCAAGCCACATCTTTTGAAATTTGGTATGCTTACCTTTTTCTTCATGTGCCTTATCCTATTTTAGAACAAGATCACCTATTGACAAAATTTTTGAGCCAGTAGAACTTGCATCAAAAGAAGATTTTACAAGCTGCTGATGTTTTTCATGAACAATTTTTCTTTCTTTATCTCTATCTTCTTTCAGTTTTAAGGATTTGATCATATCTCAATTGAATGGATGAAATAGTTAGATTTTCTAGCAATAAATTGCAACAGGGCTAATGATGGAAGAGAGTTAAATTTTGATGGTATCACAGCCTTCTTTCGAACTCCATAAATTGAAAGGTGAAGTCCCTATTGAAGCTTTTTCAAGGATACGATCACCATAATGCAAAGATTAAAGACTTGTGCCAATTCTTTTGATTTTGATCAATGGTCCTTTTAATGATTTTGATATGGTTTTTGTTAGTGGATTCAGCCAAACCATTACCTTGTGGATAATAATTTGCTGAATACTTTAATTTAAAACCTCTTTTGACTGCAAATTCTATTAAACTATTTCCAGAGAAGTAAGATGCATTATCAAATACTAGAGCGTTAGGTACACCAAACCTGGTTATGATGAATTGATCTATGAAATCAATAATTGCATCAGAATTGGCTACCTTCAACGGGATTGTCTCTACCCATTTTGTAAAGTAATCAGTTGCAGTAAGGATGTACTTGTGCTGTTTGGAAGAATGAGGTACTATCTCACCAATAATGTCAAGCCCCCATTGTTCGAATGGTTGCTCAATAGTTATTGGTTGCAAAGGAAAAGCTGGTTTCCTTTGTCTTCCACTTGCAGTTTGACAAATTTGGCACTTTCTTACGTAATCATGCGTATCTTTAAAAAGGGTAGGCCAGTAATAACCAGCACGAATTATTTTGTGAGCCGTGGTATCACCTCCAAAATGACCTCCTGCTGGTCCATCATGTAGTTCCTGCAAAACCTTTTCAGCTTCAGTCTTTTCAAGACATCTTAATAAAATTGAATCATAATTTTTCCTAAATAACACATTATCAATGATCTCATATTTAATATCCTTTAACCTTAAAGCACGTTTTCTCTTATAGCTGAGATTAGAAGGAGCATACCCATTTTTCAAGTAATAGATAAGATCATCATACTGAGATTCAGAATCTGTAACACTTATCTGACTTACTTGAATATCTTGATTTGAATCTTGATTTTCTGGTATGTTATGAGCTCCTGCCAATAATCTGCAAAAACCTTGTCCTCTAACAATCTTAGATGGTTTAATATCAATATCATATTCTTGCAAGGTTGTTACCCAGTTAGCTCTCTTTTCTCCTACTTCTTTTTGAATTAATAATTGCCTCACTGCAGAGAATGGGACAATGATTTTTGTATGTGTTTTCAATAGAAAAGGTCTGAAATGTTTGATTGATTTAAACACAACAAAGGCTTGTTTTT
Source organism: Pinus albicaulis (assembly GCA_034641835.2). Lineage (NCBI taxonomy): Eukaryota > Viridiplantae > Streptophyta > Pinopsida > Pinales > Pinaceae > Pinus > Pinus albicaulis. The sequence goes on from CM076581.1 coordinate 1,257,702,775, forward strand.
CAACATCGAAATAGTTAAGCTCGGCTCCTTGCAGATTTGAGCTAAAGAAAGAAATCGGTGCCTCGATTTTCTGATCATTGAGTTCTGTTAAAACAGCTGCATAGGATGTCTCAGTGGCCAACGTATACAAAGTAAAATCTTTAGAAAAATCCGGGGTATTCAATGCTGGTGCATTAATGATCACTTGTTTGATTGCCTCAAAAGCTTATTTCTCTTTATGCGCCCATTTGAATACTGAATTCTTCTTGATCATATTTTGCATAGGTAAAACAATTAAAGAAAAATCAGGAATGAATCTTTTAACAAAATTGATCTGTCCAACAAATGACTGCATGGATTTTTTGTTATGAGGTAAAGAAATATCAGAAATTTCTTTCACTCTATCTGGATCAATATATATACCATCTTTTGACACAACAAATCCTAAGAGTTTTCCTTCATTCAAAGCAAAGAAAGATTTCTTTGGATTTAAGGAAATACCAAACCTTCTACATCTTTCAAATATTTGCTTTAAATCATGTAGATGATTGGCTCTCTTTTTTGAAAATACTGTTATGTCATCAAGATAAACAACAACTGATTTATTGATCAGACCTTTGAATGCTATGTCCATGGCTCTTTGAAAAGTTGCTCCTGCATTTATTAGACCAAAAGGCATTTTCTGATAAGCATAAGTTCCCCATTTTGTTCTGAAAGTTGTTTTCAATCTGTCATATGGATGAACTAAAACTTTATTATAGCCCGAAAATCCATTGAGAAAAGACATAAGTTCAGAACCAACTACCTTTTGAAGTATCTGTTCCATGGTTGGCAATGGGAAATTGTCTTTTAAACATGCCTTGTTTAAATTTCTAAAATCAATACAGATTCTTATATCACCATTCTTCTTCCTTACAGGTACCATATTGGAAACCCAATTGGAGTGCCTAACAGGAAAAATGATTTTGGCTTTTAAAAGTTTATTAAGTTCTGATTTGATTTGACTTTCGAGATTTGGATGAATCTTTCTCAATTTTTGTTGAACAGGTTTAATATCAGGAAGCATTGGAATTGTGTGTTGAATAACCGAAGTATCATACGTTTTTAAATCATCATAATTCCAAGAAAAAACGTTTTCATATTTGTTCAGAAGTTTAATGAAAGCATTCCTTTCCTCTGGTGCTAAATTGAGTCCTAAATTAACGTTTTGAGGTTTAGAATCAGAACCAAGATTTACTAATTCAAACTTCAAAGTGGAACTTTGAAGTTTAGCATTAGTGACTTTCTTGAATCTGTCTTTAATGTCATATAAAGCCTCTAATTTAACAACAGATTTCATAATGGGATTTTCATTATCTTTTGAAGCAATTTGAAAATCATGATCATCTTCATCAATGATTTGCTCATCATATGATTTCTCTGAAGTCATGAAATTTAAAATATCTTGATCATGATAGAATACTCTCCAGTTTGTAACATTGTCTGGGACAGATGGACGAAAAATAAATTCTACAGAAAACCTATCAGGACTGCAATCTTCAGCAGGAAGGAGTTTAGATGCAACATTAGCTAACAAGTCAGCTGATGTATTTTGATTCCTAGGAATGGGAGAAATATTGAATGCTAAAAAATGAGTGGTGAGATCTTGTACTAGGGTTTGATAGTGTTTAAGATGTCCTGAAAGGCAATGAATAGTATTCCTAACTTGTTTTATGACAATTTCGAAATCACCAAAGACTTTCAAGTATTTAACATCTAACCCTATAGCTTTATAAATTCCTTGAACCAAGGCTTCATATTCTGCGGTATTGTTTGTACACTCAAATTCTAACCTACATGACAGCATGGTTTTCTCTCCATATGGATCAATTAAGATGCATTATGCTCCAGCTCCATCACTAGACTTTGATCCATCAAAATATAACGACCAAAATAAAGACTTATCTAATGACTTATCTACAATTACATTAGAAATATTTACAATTCTGGAAGAATCAGATTGTGAAAAAAATTCTATTTTAGAAACAAAAGTATTTACCAAAAAAGGTGATTGAGGTGGTTCGAAGTTTCCAAGAAATGATTCAGCAGAATAACCTCCGAGAATATTGTTGTTGAATGCCACAGGCTCATTAGGTTGTTCGAATTCAGTGACAGTGTGCGTCATATGTTTTTCTCGTTCAATTTTGATTTGATTTGGTTTCCCTTTGTAGGGAAGCCACATATGTGAATAATTAGTTGAGATATAACCATTAAGTTTCGCAGACCAGTCCCTGCTTAAGATTAATCCATAGAATTCAGGAATATCAGCAATCAAAATATCAATTTTTTGGACAATCCTAGGATCAGAAGCTAATCTGATAGTAACTGAATCGATTTCTCCTAGAACTTGAACTTTAGAGTGATCCAATTGAACGATATGAACTGCTGATTTCTGTGGTTCGATGTTCAATTTGGCATAGACAGAAGTAGGCATTATATTGGAGGAGGCTCCAGAATCAATCAAACAATTGTGCAGATTTTTATTGTACATCTCATAAGTCAAAAGAAAAGGAGGAGTTTGAGAATTTGACTTTTCTCCAATGAGCACAGTATCAGTAGCATCTACCTTATCTAGTGGCTTACCAGCTCCCCTAGCTGCTTTTGCAACTACACCACTTGGTAAAGGAGCAATTGGTGTAGCGTTTAATTCTTTCAATAGCAACTTTTGCTGGTGTTTTAGTTTGCTGAGTTCATATAAGGAAATGTTGGCTTTGATCTTTTTCATGTCTTCGACAATGTTGTATTCCATAGGATCTGACACCACTAAAGTCTTTGTTGTTGAGGTAGGAGGATTAGAAGTGGATGGCTGATTTTGAGTAGGTAATGGAGAAGTTTTCTTTACAGGGGATTTGTCTTTGGTGCTTGGAGTTGTAATTTTCTTTTTAGGAACTGTTTGCACTGGTTCCGATATAGATTTACTCCTAGTACTTACAGGCATAGCTTCTTCACTATCAGAATTAGGGAGAATAAAATCCCACATTCCATTTAATTCAGCTATTTCTTCATTCTCATCTTCCTCATCTGATACTAGAGATGTATCTTCTTCTTCTTCTTCTTCTGATTATGCATTAGAAATTGCATTAGGAGGTTTAGATTCAACTTGGTTTCTTCTGAAATTTCGGAATGGTTTCTTGGTAGAAGTTTCAGCTACTTGTTTTTTAATTTCAACCATTTCATTTGACATGGTTTTAAGAACTTTCTGTAAACCTTCCATGTCGTATGGGTCTTTGGCATTTTTATTTGAATCATCTTTGAAGCTGACTTTCTTTGATTTCCTTTCCTCAATAACATTTTTCTTTTCTAGAGAAATAATTCATTTTTCTACTGCAATAGCCTATTTCATATTCTCGGCTAATGTAGGTTTTGCAGCTCTATCTACAAAAATTGCTATGTTTGAGGGTAAGGTAGTTATGTACCATTCACTTCTGACTTGTTCACTAGGCCTTGAATCTGTGTGAATTTTGTTCAAAAGTTTGTTGAATCTAGCGTTGAATTCTTTAATGGGTTCCTTGGGTTCTACTTTCAAATTTGAGAGATCGTTGATTAAAGTAGCTATTGATCTGTCATCTCCAAATTTGGTTAAAAAATGATCTGCAAAAATGGCCCAACTTGTTATGGATCCTAAAGGTAATGAAAAGTACCATGATTCTGCTGCTCCTTGAAGAGTATAAGGGAATAGTCTGACTACAACATCTTCATGTGCGACTCCATTCAAATTTACAGCCAGCATAAAGTTATTGATATGTTCTTCAGCTTGAATGTTAAGATCTGGACTAAATTTTGGAAGTCATTTTCCAGGATTGTCTAGTAAATCATGTAAAGGTGCAGCCATGTTGACAGCCCCTGGAGTAGCCCATGTTCTAGCCATTATTGGAACAACTATTGGAGGAGTAGTGGAAACTGGTGGTGTTTGAATAGAAGTTGTTGGAATAGATGATGTTGAGATTGATGATGATTGAGCAGATGATGATTGAGGAGATGATGTGGAAACAACTGTACTTTGTTGAGTTGGGATTTCGGAAACAGGTAATTGAATATTAGATGTTGAACTTATATCACTTACTGATTCTGATTGAGTTTTTCTTGTCTTGACTCTACTAGGTAAAGGGAATTCTTTCAGAGAAATACCAAGTTTTTCACTTTGAAGCCTAGTAAGAGGTTTCGAAGAAACAAATTTTGAAGTTACACTACCTTCAGATATTTCAGACTCTTCTAAAGATAATGAGAATCCTTTCAATTTATGAATTAAATCTTGAACTTCAGGAGACTCAGGATTTTGATTGTCTGAATGTTTTGAGATTTTGGTAGTGGGTGTATGAATATTCTTCGCAATTTCTTCTATAGGATTTTTTATTTCAGAAGAAATTGAAGAAGTTGATGAGGGTGTTTTGCTCTCAGAATGGCTTGTGGGTAAAGATTTACTTGCCATTCATAGCTCATGCCCTCCTTCTAGCGCCAAAACTATTAAAGCCTAGAAAATCTCTGCTTCAAACATTGGGGAAAACCACCTGGTCGGGACCTTAGGACAGCTCCTTTTCCGTTTGGTATGGTGGCTCCGACTGGATTTAAAGGACCAGTTTCCTTATAACTAAATGGGTTGGTGATGGGTTGATTTGGATGAGTGAAAATGGGACTAAATTGACTGAAATAAAACTATCTAATTAAACTAAATGCTGATAAAGAAATTATAACACTAACCCGGGTAATTATATGTGAATACAACTTAAGATTGTTCCAATTTAACAATAACCATGAAAATGTATTATTATTTAAATTGAAATGTGCAGAAACAAATAAAGATAACTCTGTTTAAGAAATTAAACAGAGTTGTATTAGCATATTGCATTCATCAATGTATACCATCTATATATACTTATGAAAGATAACGTTTCAATTATACTCAGAAATGATATATAAAAAGAAACGTTGTGAAAACCAAATATATATAAATGATAGCAAATTTTAAAGCGAATATCATAATACAAAAGAAATCAACAGTGAACAGATAGAAATACCTCATTCATCTTGAAGACTTTCAAATGAAATATGATACTCTAATCCAGTAACTCTGATGCAAAATCAAATTCCAAGGTACATAAATGCAACACTTCAAAGATAATTCCACATAAAAATCACCAAATGTGATCCTTTTTAAAAATATATAACACAATGGAGTACAGAAATGCAATCTCCAAGTCAAAAATATTAAGATCCAGGACCCTTCTCTAAATGCATGAGAAGGGTTTAAATACTACTTAGCTAAATCTAAAAATAGTCTTATTACAAAAATTAAGGATTCGGTTCAATGACCGTCCTTTTCCTAGGCTAAAATATAGTAAAATTAAAACTAAATCTAACTATCTATGAACTTGATCTTTAAACTTGCAGGCATCTAGCATAGTTTTGAGAAGATGTGGTTGACCGACTTCAGAATTCAACTATCCTGAAAAGACAGAGTCGGCAAGTGTAGGCGCAATCTTCTCTGTAGAATTGATGATACAATTAAGCGCACTGTGCTGACTGTGTGGCTTCACCAAGTACAACCAGTAAGAGTCCCAATTTAGTCTTGTCAGCCCTTGGATTGATTTCACTCTTTCTTCTGCCTTTTGCCTCCATTCTGTTTGCAGTTGATGAGCCTGTGGGAGATATCCTAGAACAGTTTCTGAAATCAAATTAGCTTTGTGTAAATTATCATTTACACAATCCGAAAGAGTGTTTGTCGCTGTAGCCGCCTCTGCTGCTGCCTTCTGATTTGTGCATTCTCCTCTATTGGAGCTTTTTGCTCCGTTATTAATTTCGCAATTTTATCTCAACTTTACTTTGCCATTTTCTCCTTTTTCCTTTTGTTTCTTTTTTTACAATACTTCAGCCAAGGTAGTTTCTTCTTTATAGATTCGATCTTTCGCAATAATTTTTCTCTTTGCCGAACACGCTCCACATCTTTTTCTTGCTCAGCATTAAGTGCCTTGATTTTGGTCATTGTTTCTTCATTTTGTTTTACAATTATTTCAAGTCTCTTCAACTCCCGACTTATCTCAATAAGAGCTTTGCGTTTCCCTGAGAGCTCCTGATCTCCAACAGCTTTTTCAATTAATTCTTAAAAGCTCTATAGGAGATAATTTGGCAAACTCACATACCCTATCTTGTGGTAGAAACTGTGTCAAATTGCCCACTTGGATATTGAACTTTGTGAACAACATCTAAAACCTTCTTTTTTTTGGTACTGTCCATCCGTGTTTGTTTTTCTTCAATGGTTCATATATTTTGGTCCACTCCTGTGTGCATTCTGACAAATTCGCATGTGTTTTGGCAAAATCTTTCATGAATTTCTCATTATATGTGGCCTGAGGCTCTGGCAACTGATACATCAGCTTCAAATCTTCCGTGATGAATGACTCGATTAGCTCTTGAGCTGGAGTTCTGAATTGTATGTCTGAAATATCGGTGCTGTCCAGCACCCATTTCACCATGTCCGTATACGGGAGAATCCTTGGCCTTGCCACTATCCTATGCAGAAATGAACAAGCCAGTTCTTTTAGGGTTGTTTCAGATGTATTACTAGAACCTGCTGTAGCCACAACTTTCATCACCACAGGATTTTCTTCTTCTAATAAATTATACATTCCTTCCCAAGTGGATATACCAGCATCCTTATTGCAAGCGGTGTCTGCATACAGTGAAGCCATCTCTCTGTTTTCAGAACTCGAGCTCTTCTCCTTCTTACCCATAATGTTCTGTGAAAGCTTTGTATAGACGTTTGCTCCTTCGTGCCTGAGTTTTACGAGTTAAATGAGAGTAATGGCATGAGAAAGGTGATGAGACTGTTTTAAATGCGAAGGCGGATGAAATATAATATTTTAATCGTGAAACGACTTTCAATCAAAACAAAATCTCATTTACCATTAATTGTCAATCCAATCATTAAAGCGCATAACAGATTTGATATATGGGAAGATTGTCTTTGAACAACGCGCTTTTATGAATTTGTGACATTGCGATCTGCGATTTGCTGCGCAATATCGCAATGTCGCAATATCGCAATATCGCAAAATTGAAATCATCGCAATTTTAAAAATAGCGCAAAAGCGCAAATTGTGAAATAGCGCAAAAGCGCACATTGCAAAATCGCAAAAGCGCAAAATTGTAAATAGCGCAACAGGTATTCGTTTATCATTTTTGTTTTCTGCGCTATGCGATCTGCGACCAATATGTTTATTGTATATGCTTTTTGGGATCGCATTATCGCAAAAGCGCAAAATTGCATTTTCAGTTTTATAAAAGATATATACCATTTTGCGATGGATGCGCTATTTTGTTTAAAGAACAATTTTATTGTAATCTATCATAAACTTAAGTGTTTCTTAATGTTCTTTCTAAGGGTTTCTCTAAGTTTATGATAGAAAGTTTTATTTGAAAAGGAAAACAAATCCTAATTGATTTTTTGGATTTTTTAACTAAGGGTCCCCATTTATTTAGCATTATTACTAATATTAAATAAAAGGGGGGTTGTTGCTGGTCACAACAATTAGCGATTCATTGAAAGAAACAGTTATCTCTGAAAAAATAAAATGAACACTATATCTTTAGTAAGTAAAGATTTTTAAAGATAATGAAAACTATCTTAGGATAATTCAAATAAAAAGTAACTTATGAAAAAGAAATAAAAATCATTCACAATTTCTTTCTAATTCCTTAAGAACAAAATCATTTTGGGTTATCTCAAGCTTTGATTGGTGTTAATAATGAAGTAAGTTGATTTCTCCAAGTTTTGGTTTTATAATATACTCTATTGCCATAGGTATTGTCTCTGCTGCCAGCAAACGTTCATAGTCTCGACAAGGTTACCTTTAAACCATTAACTATTCATTGTCCCATCCAACTAAAATTATGACTTTTTAAAAGATAAATTCATAAGATCTATTATCTCATGTTTTTGTCTTTTACTTATTTTATTTTTAAGAGCCATTGTTCTGGTTTGGTAGCCAGTTAATAACAATGTCATTCACTAGTTATAATTAAACTGAACAAGCTGGCTCGTGATGAGACCCCTTGTCTTATATTTATAAGCCATTACCCTGTTTTGGTATGCAGTATTGGTAAGGTCAGTTTTATTACTCCTTATGAACATGGTAAGTCGGCTCATAATGAGACCTCTTATCTCTTAAATTTTTATATAATTTCTTAGAATTACATTCTAAAAAATCACAACTTAAATGGATGGGGTGAAATAGTTTTATCCTTAAGAATCAATGGATGACAATTTTCAGATTTTTTTGAGTTCCAAAATTTTGAAAAAATCTTTACTTTTATAGATAACCTTTCTCTGCTCAATAAACTTATAATGATTTACATTCTCTTCAAATTTTCAAAAGATCATGCGAATGATTGAAATAATCTTTCAAAGTTTTAACATCTTATTTTAAACTATCTAATAAATAAATAGTTTTCCTAAATAAATCATTATTTACACAAAAATAAATATTTATAATATTTTTCTTAAGAAATTTTCCTAAATAGTAAACAGTCAATTATAGACTTACTAACAACTTTTATTTGCAAAAACAATTAAAAAACTTTGCAAAAAGGAATATGTACAGTTTTAAGAAGGGGTTACCTCCTTATGAAAAGAATTTCTTCAAGATAAGCCCATTTACAGGAAGAGATTCTCTCTTACCTGTTAGATCTTGGAGCATGAATGTATTTGGGCCTATCTTTTCAACAATCTGAAATGGTCCAAGCCACATTTTCTGAAACTTGGTATGTTTACCTTTTTCTTCGTGTGCTTTATTCCATTTCAGAACAAGATCACCAATTGACAAAATTTTTGAGACGGTAAAACTTGCATCAAAAGAAGATTTTACAAGCTGTTGATGTTTTTCATGAATAATTTTTTCTTTATCTCTATCTTCTTCTAGTTTAAGGATTTGATCATATCTCAATTGAATGGATGAAGAAGGATTTTCTTCAATAAATTGCACTAGGGCTAATAATGGAAGAGTTAAATTTGATGGTATCACAACTTCTTTTCCATAAACTAAATTGAAAGGTGAAGTCCCTATTGAAGCTTTTTCAGTGATACGATCAGCCCATAATGCAAAGATTAAAGACTTGTGCCAATTCTTTTGATTTTGATCAATGGTCCTTTTAATGATTTTGATATGGTTTTTGTTAGTGGATTCAGCCAAACCATTACCTTGTGGATAATAATTTGCTGAATACTTTAATTTAAAACCTCTTTTGACTGCAAATTCTATTAAACTATTTCCAGAGAAGTAAGATGCATTATCAAATACTAGAGCGTTAGGTACACCAAACCTGGTTATGATGAATTGATCTATGAAATCAATAATTGTATCAGAATTGGCTACCTTCAACGGGATTGCCTCTACCCATTTTGTAAATTAATCAGTTGCAGTAAGGATGTACTTGTGCTATTTGGAAGAATGAGGTACTATCTCACCAATAATGTCAAGCCCCCATTGTTCGAATGGTTGCTCAATACTCACTGGTTGCAAAGGAAAAGCTGGTTTCCTTTGTCTTCCACTTGCAGTTTGACAAATTCTGCACTTCCTTACATAATCATGTGTATCTCTAAACAGGGTAGGCCAGTAATAACCAGCACGAATTATTTTGTGAGCTGTGGTCTCACCTCCAAAATGACCTCCTGCTGGTCCATCATGCAATTCCTGCAAAACCTTTTCAGCTTCAGTCTTTTCAAGACATATTAATAAGATTGAATCATAATTTTTTCTGAATAACACATTATCAATGATCTCATATTTAATAGCCTTTAACCTTAAAGCACGTTTACTCTTATAGCTGAGATTAGAAGGAGCATACCCATTTTTCAAGTAATAGATAAGATCAACATACTGAGATTCAGAATCTGTAACACTTATCTGACTTACTTGAATATCTTGATTTGAATTTTGATTTTCTGGTATGTTATGAGCTCCTGCCAATAATCTGCAAAAACCTTGTCCTCTAACAATCTTAGCCGGTTTAATATCAATATCATATTCTTGCAAGGCTGTTACCCAGTTAGCTCTCTTTTCTCCTACTTCTTTTTGAATTAATAATTGCCTCACTGCAGAGAATGGGACAATGATTTTTGTATGTGTTTTCAATAGAAAAGGTCTGAAATGTTTGATTGATTTAAACACAACAAAGGCTTGTTTTTCAACATCGGAATAATTAAGCTCAGCTCCTTGCAGATTTGAGCTAAAGAAAGAAATTGGTGCCTCAATTTTCTGATCATTGAGTTGTGTTAAAACAACTGCATAAGATGTTTCGGTGGCCATAGTATACAAAGTAAAATATTTAGAAAAATCCGGGGTATTCAATACTGGTGCATTAATGATCGCTTGTTTGATTGCCTCAAAGGCTTCTTTCTCTTTATGCCCCTATCTGAATACTGAATTCTTCTTGATCATATTTTGCATAGTTAAAACAATTAAAGAAAAATCAGGAATGAATCTTTTTACAAAATTGATCTGTCCAAGAAATGATTGCATGGATTTTTTGTTATGAGGTAAAGAAATATCAGAAATTTCTTTCACTCTATCTGGATCAATATATATACCATCTTTTGACACAACAAATCCAAGAGTTTTCCTTCGTCCAAAGCAAAGAAAGATTTCTTTGGATTTAAGGAAATACCAAACCTTCTACATCTTTCAAATATTTGCTTTAAATCATGTAGATGATTGGCTCTCTTTTTTGAAAATACTGTTATGTCATCAAGATAAACAACAACTGATTTATTGATCATACCTTTAAATGCTATGTCCATGGCTCTTTGGAAAGTTTCTTCCTGCATTTATTAGACCAAAAGGCATTTTCTGATAAGCATAAGTTCCCCATTTTTTTCTGAAAGTTGTTTTCAATCTGTCATATGGATGAACTAAAACTTTATTATAGCCCGAAAATCCATCAAGAAAGGACATAATTTCAGAACCAGCTACCTTATGAAGTATCTGTTCCATGGTTGGCAATGGGAAATTGTCTTTTAAACATGCCTTGTTTAAATTTCTAAAATCAATACAGATTCTTATATCACCGTTCTTCTTCCTGACATGTACCATATTGGAAACCCAATTGGAGTGCCTGACAGGAAAAATGATTTTGGCTTTTAAAAGTTTATTAAGTTCTGATTTGATTTGACTTTCGAGATTTGGATGAATCTTTCTCAACTTCTGTTGAACAAGTTTAATATCAGGAAGCATTGGAATTGTGTGTTGAATAACCGAAGTATCATACGTTTTTAAATCATCATAATTCCAAGCAAAAACGTTTTTATATTTGTTCAAGAGTTTAATGAAAGAATTTCTTTCCTCTGGTGTTAAATTGAGTCCTAAATTAACGTTTTGAGGTTTAGAACTAGAACCAAGATTTACTAATTCAAACTTCAAAGTGGAACTTTGAAGTTTAGCATTAGTGACTTTCTTGAATCTGTCTTTAATGTCATATAAATCCTCTAATTTAACAACAGATTTCGGAATGGGATTTTCATTACCTTTTGAAGCAATTTGTAAATCATGATCATCTTCGTCAATAATTTGTTCATCATATGATTTCTCTGAAGTCATGAAATTTAGAATATCTTGATCATGATAGAAAACTCTCCAGTTTGTAACATTATCTGGGACAGACGGACGAAAAATCAATTCTACAGAAAACCTATAAGGACTGCAATCTTCAGCAGGAAGGAGTTTAGATGCAACATTAGCTAACAAGTCGGCTGATGTATTCTGATTCCTAGGAATAGGAGAAATATTGAATGCTAAAAAATGAGTGGTAAGATCTTGTACTAGGGTTTGATAGTGTTTAAGATGTCCTGAAAGGCAATGAATAGTATTCCTAACTTGTTTTATGACAATTTCGGAATCACCAAAGACTTTCAAGTATTTAACATCTAACCCAATAGCTTTATAAAGTCCTTGAACCAAGGCTTCATATTCTGCGGTATTGTTTGTACACTCAAATTCTAACCTACATGACAGCATGGTTTTTTCTCTATATGGATCAATTAAGATGCATCCTGCTCCAGCTCTATCACTAGACTTTGATCCATCAAAATATAACGACCAAAATAAAGACTTATCTAATGACTTATCTACAATTACATCAGAAATATTTACAATTCTGGAAGAATCGGATTGTGAAAAATTTTCTATTTGAGAAACAAAAGTATTTACAGAAAAAGGTGATTGAGGTGCTTCGAAGTTTCCAAGAAATGATTCAGCAGAATAACCTCCAAGAATATTGTTGTTGAATGCCACAGGCTCATTAGTTTGTTCGAATTCAGTGAACGTGTGCATCATATGTTTTTCTCGTTCAATTTTGATTTGATTTCGTTTCCCTTTGTAGGGAAGCCACATATGTGAATAATCAGTTGAGATATAACCATTAAGTTTCGCAGACCAGTCCCTGCTTAAGATTAATCCATCGAATTCAGGAATATCAGCAATCAAAATATCAATTCTTTGGACAATCCTAGGATCATAAGCTAATCTGATAGTAACTGAATTGATTTCTCCTACAACTTGAACTTTAGAGCGATCCAATTGAACGATATGAACTGCTGATTTCTGTGGTTCGATATTCAATTTAGCATAGACAGAAGTAGGCATTATATTGGAGGAAGCTCCAGAATCAATCAAACAATTGTGCAGATTTTTATTGTACATCTCATAAGTCAAAAGAAAAGGAGGAGTTTGAGAATTTGACTTTTCTCCAATGAGCACAATATCAGTAGCATCTACCTTATCTGGTGGCTTACCAGCTCCCCTAGCTGCTTTTGCAACTACACCACTTGGTAAAGGAGCAATTGGTGTAGCGTTTAATTCTTTCAATAGCAACTTTTGCTGGTGTTTTAGTTTGCTGAGTTCATGTAAGGAAATGTTGGCTTTGATCTTTTTCATGTCCTCGACAATGTTGTATTCCATAGGATCTGACACCACTAAAGTCTTTGTTGTTGACGTAGGAGGATTAGAAGAGGATGACTGATTTTGAGTAGGTAATGGAGAAGTTTTCTTTACAGGGAATTTGTCTTTGGTACTTGGAGTTGTAATTTTCTTTTTAGGAACTGTTTGCACTAGTTCTGATATAGATTTACTCCTAGTACTTACAGGCATAGCTTCTTCATTATCAGAATTAGGGAGAATAAAATCCCACATTCCATGCAATTCAGCTATTTCTTCATTCTCATCTTCCTCATCTGATACTAAAGATGTATCTTCTTCTTCTTCCTCTTCTTCTGATTTTGCATTAGAGATTGCATTGGAGGTTTAGTTTCAACTTGGTTTCTTCTGAAATTTCGGAATGGTTTCTTGGTAGAAGTTTCAGCTACTTGTTTTTTAATTTCAACCATTTCATTTGACATGGTTTTAAGTACTTTCTGTAAACCTTCCATGTCGTATGGGTCTTTGGCCTTTTTCTTTGAATCATCTTTGAAGCTGAATTTATTTGATTTCCTTTCTTCAATAGCACTTTTCTTTTCTAGAGAAATAATTCGTTTTTCTACTGCAATAGCTTCTTTCATATTTTCGGCTAATGTAGGCTTTGCAGCTCTGTCTACGAAAATTGCTATGTTTGAGGGTAAGGTAGTTATGTACCATTCACTTCTGACTTGTTCACTAGGCCTTGAATCTGTGTGAATTTTGTTCAAATTTTTTTTGAATCTAGCGTTGAATTATTTAATGGGTTCCTTGGGTTCTGCTTTCAAATTTGAGAGATCGTTAATCAAAGTAGCTATTGATCTGTCATCTCCAAATTTGGTTAAAAAATGATCTGCAAAAATAGCCCAACTTGTTATGGATCCCGAAGGTAGTGAAAAGTACCATGATCCTGCTGCTCCTTGAAGAGTATAAGGGAATAGTCTGACTACAACATCTTCATGTGTGACTCCATTCAAATTTATAGCCAGCATAATTTATTGATATCTTCTTCAGCTTGAATGTTAAGATCTGGACTAAATTTTGGAAGCCATTTTCCAGGATTGTCTGGTAAATCATGTAAAGGTGCAGGCATGTTGACTGCCCCTGGAGTAGCCCATGGTCTAGCCATTATTGTAACAACAATTGGAGGAGTAGTAGAAACTGGTGGTGTTTGAATAGAAGTTGTTGGAATAGATGATGTTGAGATTGATGATGATTGAGAAAATGATGATTGAGGAGATGATGTGGAAACAACTGTACTTTGTTGAGTTGGGATTTCGGAAACAGGTATTTGAATATTAGATGTTGAACTTATATCACTTACTGATTCTGATTGAGTTTTTCTTGTCTTGACTCTACTAGGTAAAGTGAATTCTTTCGGAGAAATACCAAGTTTTTCACTTTGAAGCCTAGTAAGAGGTTTCGAAGAAACAAATTCTGAAGTTACACTACCTTCAAATATTTCAGACTCTTCTAGAGATAATGAGAATCCTTTCAATTTATGAATTAAATCTTGAACTTCAGGAGACTCAGGATTTTGATTGTCTGAATATTTTGAGATTTTGTTAGTGGGTGTATGAATATTCTTCGCAATTTCTTCTATAGGATTTTGTATTTCAGAAGAAATTGAAGAAGTTGATGAGGGTGTTTTTCTCTCAGAATGGCTTGTGGGTAAAGATTTACTTGCCATTCATAGCTCATGCCCTCCTTCTAGCACCAAAAATGTTGAAGCCTAGAAAATCTCTGCTTCAAACATTGGGAAAAACCACCCGGTCGGGACCTTAGGACAGCTCCTTTTCCGTTCGGTATGGTGGCTCCGACTGAATTTAAAGGACCAATTTCCTTATAACTAAATGGGTTGGTGATGGGTTGATTTGGATGGGTGAAAATGGGACTAAATTGACTGAAATAAAACTATCCGATTTAAACTAAATACTGATAAATAAATTCTAACACTAACCCGGGTAATTATATGTGAATACAACTTAAGATTGTTCCAATTTAACAATAACCATGAAAATGTATTATTATATAAATTGAAATGTGCAGAAACAAATAAAGATAACTCTGTTTAAGAAATTAAACAAAGTTGTATTAACATATTGCATTCATCATTGTATACCATCTATATACACTTATGAAAGATAACGTTTCAATTATACTCAAAAATGATATATAAAAGGAAGCGTTGTGAAAACAAATATATATAAATGATAGAAATTTTAAAGCGAATATCATAAGACAAAAGAAATCAACAGTGAAAGGATAGAAATACCTCATTCATCTTCAAGATTTTCAAATGAAATGTGATACTCTAATCCAGTAAATCTGATGCAAAATCAAATTCCAAGGTACAGAAATGCAACACTTCAAAGATAATTCCGCATAAAAATCACCAGATGTGATCCTTTTTAAAAATATATAAGACAATGGAGTACAGAAATGCAATCTCCAAGTCAAAAAATATTAAGATCTAGGACCCTTCTCTAAATGCATGAGAAGGGTTTAAATACTACTTAACTAAATCTAAAAATAGTCTATTACAAAAATTGAGGATTCGGTTCAATGACCATCCTTTTCCTAGGCTAAAATACAGTAAAATTAAAACTAAATATAACTATCTATGAACTTGATCTTTAAACTTGCAGGCATCTAGCATAGTTTTGAGAAGATGTGGTTGACCGACTTCAGAATTCAACTGTCCTGAAAAGACAGAGTCGGCAAGTGTAGGCGCAATCTTCTCTGTAGAATTGATGATACAATTAAGCGCACTGTGCTAACTGTGTGGCTTCACCAAGTACGTCCAGTATGAGTCCCAATTTAATCTTGTCAGCCCTTGGATTGATTTTTCTCTTTCTTCTACCTTTTGCCTCCATTCTGTTTGCAGTTGATGTGCTTGTGGGAGATATCCTGGAACAGTTTCTGAAATCAAATTAGCTTTGTGTAAATTATCATTTACACAATCTGTAAGAGTGTTTGCCGCTCTAGCCGCCTCTGCTGCTGCCTTCTCTGCCCTTCTGATTTGTGCATTCTCCTCTATTGGAGCTTTTTGCTCCGTTATTTATTTCTCAATTTCATCTCAACTTCACTTTGCCATTTTCTCCTTTTTCCTTTTGTTTCTTTTTATAATACTTCAGCCAAGGTAGTTTCTTCTTTATAGATTCGCTCTTTCGTAGTAATTTTTCTCTTTGCCGAACACGCTCCACATCTTTTTCTTGCTCAGCATTAAGTGCCTTGATTTTGGTCAATGTTTCTTCATTTTTCTTTACAGTTATTTCCAGTCTCTTCAACTCCCGACTTTTCTTAATAAGAGCTCTATGTTTCCCTGAGAGCTCCTGATCTCCAACAGCTTTTTCAGTCACTTCTAAAAGCTCTATAGAGGATAATTTGGCAAACTCACATACCCTATCTTGTGGTAGAAACTGTGTCAAATTGCCCACTTGGATATTGAACTTTGTGAACAGCGTCTAAAACATTCTTTTTTGGTACTGTCCATCCATGTTTGTTTTTCTTCAATGGTTCATCTCTTTTGGTCCACTCCTGTGTGCATTTTGACAAATTCGTATGTTTTCTGGCAAAATCTTCCATGAATTGTTTATTGTAAGTCGCCTGAGGTTCCGGCAACTTATACATTAGTCTCAAATCTTCCGTGATGAATGACCCGATTAGCTCTTGAGCTGGAGTTCTGAATTGTCTGTCTGAAATATCGGTGCTGTCCAGCACCCATTTCACCATGTCCGTATATGGGAGAATCCTTGGCCTTGCTGCTATCCTATGCAGAAATGAACAAGCCAGTTCTTTGAGGGTTGCTTCAGATGTATTACTAGAACCTGCTGTAGCCACAACTTTCATCACCATAGGATTTTCTTCTTCTAATAGATTATACATTCCTTCCCAAGTGGATATACCGGCATCCTTATTACAAGCGGTGTCTGCATACAGTGAAGCCATTTCTCTGTTTTCAGAATTCGAGCTCTTCTCCTTCTTACCCATAGTGTTTAGTGAAAGCTTTGTATAGACGTTTGCTCCTTCGTGCCTGCGTTTTACGAGTTAAATGAGAGTAATGGCATGAGAAAGGTGATGAGACTGTTTTCAATGCGAAGGTGGATGAAATATATTATTTTAATCGTGAAACGACTTTCAATCAAAACAAAATCTCATTTACCATTAATTGTCAATCCAATCATTTAATCCAATCATTAAAGCGCATAACAGATTTGATATATGGGAAGATTGTCTTTGAACAACGCGCTTTTATGAATCTGTGACATTGCGATCTGCGATTTGCTGCGCAATATCGCAATGTCGCAATATCGCAATATCGCAAAATGAAATCATCACAATTTTAAAAATAGCGCAAATTGCGAAATAGCGCAAAAGCGCACATTGCAAAATCGCAAAAGCACAAAATTGTAAATAGCGCAACAGGTATTCGTTTATCATTTCTGTTTTCTGCGCTATGCGATCTGCGACCAATATGTTTATTGTATATGCTTTTTGGGATCGCATTATCGCAAAAGCGCAAAATTGCATTTTCAGTTTCATAAAAGATATATACCATTTTGCGATGGATGCGCTATTTTGTTTAAAGAACAATTTTATTATAATCTATCATAAACTTAATTGTTTCTTAATGTTCTTTCTAAGGGATTTCTCTAAGTTTATGATAGAAAGTTTTATTTGAAAAGGAAAACAAATCCTAATTGATTTTTTGGATTTTTTAACTAAGGGTCCCCATTTATTTAGCATTATTACTAATATTAAATAAAAGGGGGGTTGTTGCTGGTCACAACAATTAGCGATTCATTGAAAGAAACAGTTATCTCTGAAAAAATAAAATGAACACTATATCTTTAGTAAGTAAAGATTTTTAAAGATAATGAAAACTATCTTAGGATAATTCAAATAAAAAGTAACTTATGAAAAAGAAATAAAAATCATTCACAATTTCTTTCTAATTCCTTAAGAACAAAATCATTTTGGGTTATCTCAAGCTTTGATTGGTGTTAATAATTAAGTAAGTTGATTTCTCCAAGTTTTGGTTTTATAATATACTCTATTGCCATAGGTATTACCTCTGCTGCCAGCAAACGTTCATAGTCTCGACAGGGTTACCTTTAAACCATTAACTATTCATTGTCCCATCCAACTAAAATTATGACTTTTTAAAAGATAAATTCATAAGATCTATTATCTCATGTTTTTTTCTTTTACTTATTTTATTTTTAAGAGCCATTGTTCTGGTTTGGTAGCCAGTTAATAACAATGCCATTCACTAGTTATAATTAAACTAAACAATTTGGCTCATGATGAGACCCCTTGTCTTATATTTATAAGCCATTACCCTGTTTTGGTATGCAGTATTGGTAATGTCAGTTTTATTACTCCTTATGAACATGGTAAGTCGGCTCATAATGAGACCTCTTATCTCTTAAATTTTTATATAATTTCTTAGAATTACATTCTAAAAAATCACAACTTAAATGGATGGGGTGAAATAGTTTTATCCTTAAGAATCAATGGATGACAATTTTCATATTTTTTTGAGTTCCAAAATTTTGAAAAAATCTTTACTTTTATAGATAACCTTTCTCTGCTCAATAAACTTATAATGATTTACATTCTCTTCAAATTTTCAAAAGATCATGTGAATGATTGAAATAATCTTTCAAAGTTTTAACATCTTATTTTAAACTATCTAATAAGTAAATAGTTTCCCTAAATAAATCATTATTTACACAAAAATAAATATTTATAATATTTTTCTTAAGAAATTTTCCTAAATAGTAAACAGTCAATTATAGACCTACTAACAACTTTTATTTGCAAAAACAATTAAAAAACTTTGCAAAAAGGAATATGTACAGTTTTAAGAAGGGATTACCTCCTTATGAAAAGAATTTCTTCAAGATAAGCCCATTTACAGGAAGAGATTCTCTCTTACCTGTTAGATCTTGGAGCATGAATGTATTTGGGCCTATCTTTTCAACGATCTGAAATGGTCCAAGCCACATTTTCTAAAACTTGGTATGTTTACCTTTTTCTTCATGTGCTTTATCCCATTTCAGAACAAGATCACCAATTGACAAAAATTTTGAGCCGGTAGAACTTGCATCAAAAGAAGATTTTACAAGCTGTTGATGTTTTTCATGAATAATTTTTTCTTTATCTCTATCTTCTTCTAGTTTAAGGATTTGATCATATCTCAATTGAATGGATGAAGAAGGATTTTCTCCAATAAATTGCACTAGGGCTAATGATGGAAGAGTTAAATTTGATGGTATCACGGCTTCTTTTCCATAAACTAAATTGAAAGGTGAAGTCCCTATTGAAGCTTTTTCAGTGATACGATCAGCCCATAATGCAAAGATTAAAGACTTGTGCCAATTCTTTTGATTTTGATCAATGGTCCTTTTAATGATTTTGATATGGTTTTTGTTAGTGGATTCAGCCAAACCATTACCTTGTGGATAATAATTTGCTGAATACTTTAATTTAAAACCTCTTTTGACTGCAAATTCTATTAAACTATTTCCAGAGAAGTAAGATGCATTATCAAAGACTAGAGCGTTAGGTACACCAAACCTGGTTATGATGAATTGATCTATAAAATCAATAATTGCATCAGAATTGGCTACCTTCAACGGGATTGCCTCTACCCATTTTGTAAAGTAATCAGTTGCAGTAAGGATGTACTTGTGTTGTTTGGAAGAATGAGGTACTATCTCACCAATAATGTCAAGCCCCCATTGTTCGAATGGTTGCTCAATAGTCACTGGTTGCAAAGGAAAAGTTGGTTTCCTTTGTCTTCCACTTGCAGTTTGACAAATTCGGCACTTCCTTACGTAGTCATGCGTATCTTTAAAAAGGGTAGGCCAATAATAACCAGCACGAATTATTTTGTGAGTTGTGGTATCACCTCCAAAATGACCTCCTACTGGTCCATCATGTAACTCCTGCAAAACCTTTTCAGCTTCAGTCTTTTCAAGACATCTTAATAAGATTGAATCATAATTTTTCCTGAATAACACATTATCAATGATCTCATATTTAATAGCCTTTAACCTTAAAGCGTGTTTACTCTTATAGCTGAGATTAGAAGGAGCATACCCATTTTTCAAGTAATAGATAAGATCATCATACTGAGATTCAGAATCTGTAACACTTATCTGACTTACTTGAATATCTTGATTTGAATCTTGATTTTCTGGTATGTTATGAGCTCCTGCCAATAATCTGCAAAAACCTTGTCCTCTAACAATCTTAGTTGGTTTAATATCAATATCATATTATTGCAAGGCTGTTACCCAGTTAGCTCTCTTTTCTCCTACTTCTTTTTGAATTAATAATTGCCTCACTGCAGAGAATGGGACAATGATTTTTGTATGTGATTTCAATAGAAAAGGTCTGAAATGTTTGATTGATTTAAACACAGCAAAGGATTTTTTTTCAACATCGAAATAGTTAAGCTCGGCTCCTTGCAGATTTGAGCTAAAGAAAGAAATCGGTGCCTCGATTTTCTGATCATTGAGTTGTGTTAAAACAGCTGCATAGGATGTCTCAGTGGCCAACGTATACAAAGTAAAATCTTTAGAAAAATCCGGGGTATTCAATGCTGGTGCATTAATGATCGCTTGTTTGATTGCCTCAAAAGCTTCTTTCTCTTTATGCGCCCATTTGAATACTGAATTCTTCTTGATCATATTTTGCATAGGTAAAACAATTAAAGAAAAATCAGGAATGAATCTTTTAACAAAATTAATCTGTCCAAGAAATGATTGCATGGATTTTTTGTTATGAGGTAAAGAAATATCAGAAATTTTTTTCACTCTATCTGGATCAATATATATACCATTTTTTGACACAACAAATCCTAAGAGTTTTCCTTCATTCAAAGCAAAGAAAGATTTCTTTGGATTTAAGGAAATACCAAACCTTCTACATCTTTCAAATATTTGCTTTAAATCATGTAGATGATTGGCTCTCTTTTTTGAAAATACTGTTATGTCATCAAGATAAACAACAACTGATTTATTGATCATACCTTTAAATGCTATGTCCATGGCTCTTTGGAAAGTCGCTCCTGCATTTATTAGACCAAAAGGCATTTTCTGATAAGCATAAGTTACCCATTTTTTTCTGAAAGTTGTTTTCAATCTGTCATATGGATGAACTAAAACTTTATTATAGCCCAAAAATCCATCAAGAAAGGACATAAGTTCAGAACCAGCTACCTTTTGAAGTATCTGTTCCATGGTTGGCAATGGGAAATTGTCTTTTAAACATGCCTTGTTTAAATTTCTAAAATCAATACAGATTCTTATATCACCGTTCTTCTTCCTTACAGGTACCATATTGGAAACCCAATTGGAGTGCCTGACAGGAAAAATGATTTTGGCTTTTAAAAGCTTATTAAGTTCTGATTTGATTTGACTTTCGAGATTTGGATGAATCTTTCTCAACTTCTGTTGAACAAGTTTAATATCAGGAAGCATTGGAATTGTGTGTTGAATAACCGAAGTATCATACGTTTTTAAATCATCATAATTCCAAGAAAAAACGTTTTTATATTTTTTCAAGAGTTTAATGAAAGCATTCCTTTCCTCTGGTGTTAAATTGAGTCCTAAATTAACGTTTTGAGGTTTAGAATCAGAACCAAGATTTACTAATTCAAACTTCAAAGTGGAACTTTTAAGTTTAGCATTAGTGACTTTCTTGAATCTGTCTTTAATGTCATATAAATCCTCTAATTTAACAACAGATTTCGGAATGGGATTTTCATTATCTTTTGACGCAATTTGAAAATCATGATCATCTTCATCAATAATTTGCTCATCATATGATTTCTCTGAAGTTATGAAATTTAAAATATCTTGATCATGATAGAAAACTCTCCAATTTGTTACATTATCGGGGACAGATGGAAGAAAAATTAATTCTACAGAAAACCTATCAGGACTGCAATCTTCAGCAGGAAGGAGTTTAGATGCAACATTAGCTAACAAGTCAGCTGATGTATTTTGATTCCTAGGAATAGGAGAAATATTGAATGCTAAAAAATGAGTGGTAAGATCTTGTACTAGGGTTTGATAGTGTTTAAGGTGTCCTGAAAGACAATGAATAGTATTCCTAACTTGTTTTATGACAATTTCGGAATCACCAAAGACTTTCAAGTATTTAACATCTAACCCAATAGCTTTATAAAGTCCTTGAACCAAGGCTTCATATTCTGCGGTATTGTTTGTGCACTCAAATTCTAACCTACATGACAACATGGTTTTTTCTCCATATGGATCAATTAAGATTCATCCTGCTCCAGCTCCATCACTAGACTTTGATCCATCAAAATATAACGACCAAAATAAAGACTTATCTAATGACTTATCTACAATTACATCAGAAATATTTACAATTCTGGAAGAATCGGATTGTGAAAAATTTTCTATTTGAGAAACAAAAGTATTTACAGAAAAAGGTGATTGAGGTGCTTCGAAGTTTCCAAGAAATGATTCAGCAGAATAACCTCCAAGAATATTGTTTTTGAATGCCACAGGCTCATTAGGTTGTTCGAATTCAGTGACAGTGTGCGTCATATGTTTTTCTCGTTCAATTTTGATTTGATTTGGTTTCCCTTTGTAGGGAAGCCACATATGTGAATAATCAGTTGAGATATAACCATTAATTTTTGCAGACCAGTCCCTGCTTAAGATTAATCCATAGAATTCAGGAATATCAGCAATTAAAATATCAATTCTTTGGACAATCCTAGGATCAGAAGCTAATCTGATAGTAACTGAATTGATTTCTCCTACAACTTGAACTTTAGAGCGATCTAATTGAACGATATGAACTGCTGATTTCTGTGGTTCGATATTCAATTTGGCACAGACAGAAGTAGGCATTATATTGGAGGAGGCTCCAGAATCAATCAAACAATTGTGCAGATTTTTATTGTACATTTCATAAGTCAAAAGAAAAGGAGGAGTCTGAGAATTTGATTTTTCTCCAATGAGCACGGTATCAGTAGCATCTACCTTATCTGGTGGCTTACCAGCTCCTCTAGCCGCTTTTGCAACTACACCACTTGGTAAAGGAGCAATTGGTGTAGCGTTTAATTCTTTCAATAGCAACTTCTGCTGGTGTTTTAGTTTGCTGAGTTCATGTAAGGAAATGTTGGCTTTGATCTTTTTCATGTCCTCGACAATGTTGTATTCCATAGGATCTGACACCACTAATGTCTTTGTTGTTGATGTAGGAGGATTAGAAGAGGATGGCTGATTTTGAGTAGTTAATGGAGAAGTTTTCTTCACAGGGGATTTGTCTTTGGTACTTGGAGTTGTAATTTTCTTTTTAGGAACTGTTTGCACTGGTTCCGATATATATTTACTCCTAGTCATTACAGGCATAGCTTCTTCATTATCAGAATTAGGGAGAATAAAATCCCACATTCCATGCAATTCAGCTATTTCTTCATTCTCATCTTCCTCATCTGATACTAAAGATGTATCTTCTTCTTCTTCCGCTTCTTCTGATTCTGCATTAGAGATTGCATTAGGAGGTTTAGATTCAACTTGGTTTCTTCTGAAATTTCGGAATGGTTTCTTGGTAGAAGTTTCAGCTACTTGTTTTTTAATTTCAACCATTTCATTTGACATGGTTTTAAGTACTTTCTGTAAACCTTCCATGTCGTATGGGTCTTCGGCCTTTTTCTTTGAATCATCTTTGAAGCTGACTTTCTTTGATTTCATTTCTTCAATAGCACTTTTCTTTTCTAGAGAAATAATTAGTTTTTCTACTGCAATAGCTTCTTTCATATTTTCGGCTAATGTAGGCTTTGCAGCTCTGTCTACGAAAATTGCTATGTTTGAGGGTAAGGTAGTTATGTACCATTCACTTCTGACTTGTTCACTAGGCCTTGAATCTGTGTGAATTTTGTTCAAAAGTTTGTTGAATCTAGCGTTGAATTATTTAATGGGTTCCTTGGGTTCTGCTTTCAAATTTGAGAGATCGTTAATCAAAGTAGCTATTGATCTGTCATCTCCAAATTTGGTTAAAAAATGATCTGCAAAAATAGCCCAACTTATTATGGATCCCGAAGGTAGTGAAAAGTACCATGATCCTGCTGCTCCTTGAAGAGTATAAGGGAATAGTTTGACTACAACATCTTCATGTGTGACTCCATTCAAATTTATAGCTAGCATAAATTTATTGATATGTTCTTCAGCTTGAATGTTAAGATCTGGACTAAATTTTGGAAGCCATTTTCCAGGATTGTCTGGTAAATCATGTAAAGGTGCAGGCATGTTGACTGCCCCTGGAGTAGCCCATGGTCTAGCCATTATTGTAACAACAATTGGAGGAGTAGTAGAAACTGGTGGTGTTTGAATAGAAGTTGTTGGAATAGATGATGTTGAGATTGATGATGATTGAGCAGATGATGATTGAGGAGATGATGTGGAAACAACTGTACTTTGTTGAGTTGGGATTTCGGAAACAGGTAATTGAATATTAGATGTTGAACTTATATCACTTACTGATTCCGATTGAATTTTTCTTGTCTTGACTCTACTAGGTAAAGGGAATTCTTTCGGAGAAATACCAAGTTTTTCACTTTGAAACCTAGTAAGAGGTTTCGAAGAAACAAATTTTGAAGTTACACTACCTTCAGATATTTCAGACTCTTCTAGAGATAATGAGAATCCTTTCAATTTATGAATTAAATCTTGAACTTCAGGAGACTCGGGATTTTGATTGTCTGAATGTTTTGAGATTTTGGTAGTGGGTGTATGAATATTCTTCGCAATTTCTTCTATAGGATTTTGTATTTCAGAAGAAATTGAAGAAGTTGATGAGGGTGTTTTGCTCTCAGAATGGCTTGTGGGTAAAGATTTACTTGCCATTCATAGCTCATGCCCTCCTTCTAGCACCAAAAATGTTGAAGCCTATAAAATCTCTGCTTCAAACATTGGGGAAAACCACCCGGTCGGGACCTTAGGACAGCTCCTTTTCCGTTTGGTATGGTGGCTCCGACTGGATTTAAAGGACCAATTTCCTTATAACTAAATGGGTTGGTGATGGGTTGATTTGGATGGGTGAAAATGGGACTAAATTGACTGAAATAAAACTATCTAATTTAAACTAAATACTGATAAAGAAATTATAACACTAACCCGGGTAATTATATGTGAATACAACTTAAGATTGTTCCAATTTAACAATAACCATGAAAATGTATTATTATATAAATTGAAATGTGCAGAAATAAATAAAGATAACTCTGTTTAAGAAATTAAACAAAGTTGTATTAACATATTGCATTCATCATTGTATACCATCTATATATACTTATGAAAGATAACGTTTCAATTATACTCAGAAATGATATATAAAAAGAAACGTTGTGAAAACCAAATATATATAAATGATAGCAATTTTTAAAGCGAATATCATAAGACAAAAGAAATCAACAGTGAACAGATAGAAATACCTTATTCATCTTGAAGACTTTCAAATGAAATCTGATACTCTAATCCAGTAACTCTGATGCAAAATCAAATTCCAAGGTATAGAAATGCAACACTTCAAAGATAATTCCGCATAAAAATCACCAGATGTGATCCTTTTTAAAAATATATAAGACAATGGAGTACAGAAATGCAATCTCCAAGTCAAAAAAATATTAAGATCCAGGACCCTTCTCTAAATGCATGAGAAGGGTTTAAATACTACTTAGCTAAATCTAAAAATAGTCTTATTACAAAAATTAAGGATTCGGTTCAATGACCGTCCTTTTCCTAGGCTAAAATACAGTAAAATTAAAACTAAATCTAACTATCTTTGAACTTGATCTTTAAACTTGCAGGCATCTAGCATATTTTTGAGAAGATGCGGTTGACCAACTTCAGAATTCAACTATCCTGAAAAGACAGAGTCGGCAAGTGTAGGCGCAATCTTCTCTGTAGAATTGATGATACAATTAAGCGCACTGTGCTGACTGTGTGGCTTCACCAAGTACGACCAGTAAGAGTCCCAATTTAGTCTTGTCAGCCCTTGGATTGATTTCACTCTTTCTTCTGCCTTTTGCCTCCATTCTGTTTGCAGTTGATGAGCCTGTGGGAGATATCCTGGAACAGTTTTTGAAATCAAATTAGCTTTGTGTAAATTATCATTTACACAATCTGTAAGAGTGTTTGCCGCTGTAGCCGCCTCTGCTGCTGCCTTCTGATTTGTGCATTCTCCTCTATTGGAGCTTTTTGCTCCATTATTAATTTCGCAATTTTATCTCAACTTTACTTTGCCATTTTCTCCTTTTTCCTTTTGTTTCTTTTTTTACAATACTTCAGCCAAGGTAGTTTCTTCTTTATAGATTCGATCTTTCGCAGTAATTTTTCTCTTTTCCGAACACGCTCCACATATTTTTCTTGCTCAGCATTAAGTACCTTGATTTTGGTCATTGTTTCTTCATTTTGTTTTACAGTTATTTCAAGTCTCTTCAACTCCCGACTTATCTCAATAAGAGCTTTGTGTTTCCCTGAGAGCTCCTGATCTCCAACAGCTTTTTCAATTAATTCTTAAAAGCTCTATAGGGGATCATTTGGCAAACTCACATACCCTATCTTGTGGTAGAAACTGTGTCAAATTGCCCACTTGGATATTGAACTTTGTGAACAGCATCTAAAACCTTGTTTTTTTGGTACTGTCTGTCCGTGTTTGTTTTTCTTCAATGTTTCATCTCTTTTGGTCCACTCCTGTGTGCATTCTGACAAATTCGCATGTGTTTTGGAAAAATATTTCATGAATTTCTCATTATATGTCGCCTGAGGCTCTGGAAACTAATACATCAGCTTCAAATCTTCCGTGATGAATGACCCGATTAGCTCTTGAGCTGGAGTTCTGAATTGTCTGTCTGAAATATCGGTGCTGTCCAGCACCCATTTCACCATGTCCGTATACGGGAGAATCCTTGGCCTTGCCACTATCCTATGCAGAAATGAACAAGCCAGTTCTTTGAGGGTTGTTTCAGATGTATTACTAGAACCTGCTGTAGCCACAACTTTCATCACCACAGAATTTTATTCTTCTAATAAATTATACATTCCTTCCCAAGTGGATATACCAGCATCCTTATTGCAAACGGTGTCTGCATACAGTGAAGCCATCTCTCTGTTTTCAGAACTCGAGCTCTTCTCCTTCTTACCCATAATGTTCTGTGAAAGCTTTGTATAGACGTTTGCTCCTTCGTGCCTGCATTTTACGAGTTAAATGAGAGTAATGGCATGAGAAAGGTGATGAGACTGTTTTAAATGCGAAGGTGGATGAAATATAATATTTTAATTGTGAAACGACTTTCAATCAAAACAAAATATCATTTACCATTAATTCTCAATCCAATCATTTAATCCAATCATTAAAGCGCATAACAGATTTGATATATGGGAAGATTGTCTTTGAACAACGCGCTTTTATGAATCTGTGACATTGCGATCTGTGATTTGCTGCGCAATATCGCAATGTCGCAATATCGCAATATCGCAAAATGAAATCATCGCAATTTTAAAAATAGCGCAAATTGCGAAATAGCGCAAAAGCGCACATTGCAAAATCGCAAAAGCGCAAAATTGTAAATAGCGCAACAGGTATTCGTTTATCATTTCTGTTTTCTACGCTATGCGATCTGCGACCAATATGTTTATTGTATATGCTTTTTGGGATCGCATTATCGCAAAAGCGCAAAATTGCATTTTCAGTTTTATAAAAGATATATACCATGTTGCGATGGATGCGCTATTTTGTTTAAAGAACAATTTTATTGTAATCTATCATAAACTTAAGTGTTTCTTAATGTTCTTTCTAAGGGATTTCTCTAAGTTTATGATAGAAAGTTTTATTTGAAAAGGAAAACAAATCCTAATTGATTTTTTTGATTTTTTAACTAAGGGTCCCCATTTATTTAGCATTATTACTAATATTAAATAAAAGGGGGGTTGTTGCTGGTCACAACAGGTCCATATCTTTCATTTACTTTGTCATTGCAAGGGTTGGATGGTGTAACTGATCTTTGAACACTAGTGTAATCAGTCATTTTTGGCAGGAACTAATAGACATAGTTGCAACTATTTTGGTGGGATTCCTATGGTATGTGTTTTGGTAGTTTTGCCTCTTATGTATTATGATTTCCATATTCATGCCATCTCTTAATGCAATTTATTCCTAAGTTAGATAAGCATAATTCATTATTTGATGCTCTGTTTTGGAGTAATTATTACAATTGTGTTCATTTTCTTCTGATTGAAAATAATTCATGAGTTCCATACTCGTTTTGAAAACCCTAGCAGTCTCTCACACTCATAAAGATACCTAAATGTGCTAAAGTATGTGCCTACCTTGCCCCATCATAGCTTTGCAATTATGATCCTCATTTCCCTGACCCAGTTTCTTCCTTGACCTAATTTACCATCCAGCACCCAAAATCAATCAACCAAACCCTAGAGCCTACTATACCTAGCCTAAAATCCTCATTATCCAGTAAATTTGGCTATGATCTCATGGATAGAGCCCTCTCCTGTCTATTAGGGCTAGCTACTAGGCAAAGCAGTCTGTGGTTAGCTTTGCTGGTCTCCTTCTCAACCTTCGGAGATCCGATGGAGTGATAACACAGGCTTTAACATATATCCCATACTGGGATTCCTAATCTTGATGGAGAGCACCCACCTCTAAGATTTATTATATATCCCTCCATTCACTAGTTTAGCATTCCTAGGCCCACCGATGCACACAGTACTTGGATTTACCACAACCTACAATACGATTCAGGGGTTTCTAGGCCAGTCGCTTTACCACAATCCACAGTCTAGTTCATGGATCGCTAGGCCATGTGTTCTTTCTTTCGGAGATCTATTAATTTTTGGGTAGTATCGTTTGTGCTCTAGCTCTGAAAATTTGTGGAGGGGCTATAACACATGAGATCTCCAAGACGCAGAAATCATTTGGAGAAATTCCACCAAAAAC
The DNA here is from genome assembly GCA_034641835.2 of Pinus albicaulis. NCBI lineage: Eukaryota > Viridiplantae > Streptophyta > Pinopsida > Pinales > Pinaceae > Pinus > Pinus albicaulis. The sequence goes on from CM076581.1 coordinate 1,257,731,739, forward strand.
TCAAGTTATTCCAATAATTAATTATTTTAATGGAGACCCTAAGTCCAACTTAGGGAAATTAAATAATTAAAGGGAATTAATTTTAACATGTGGGTGAGAATGTTCTAAGTGACGAGGATCAATTTTTTTCTAATCTTAGTTGTTGATTAGAGATTAGATCACAACCGTTGGTTGTTCAATGAGAAAATTATTAAAGGAAGGCTTGGGGTCAGTTGGAGAAGACACACATAGCGATAGCACTTGATCTAAGTAGAAATTATGGGGCATGCTTTGATGAGAATTTTTGAGTGAACTTGCAGTGCAACTTTATCGCGAAACGAGAGTAATGATTTCAGACACAAAATGTGACTTAATGTAGCAATTTTCAGGGATGGCAGTCATGAAAATGAAGGTTTATGAATATTGCAGAAGATGAGGAATTACTGGATCACTTCTTTTGAACATATTGACGACATTGAAATGAGTTGGCAGCATTGACCTAAAACCCAAGTGATGGATGGTATGATAGACCATAGGTATGATAGGCCTTTAAGAAGATTACCCAACCCAAAAAATCATGGTGATGAAGTGAAAGTGTCATGTTCAAGAGAAACCTGCTACCATAAAGTGTTCTATAATTTTTCCCAAAATTTCCCCAGTCATTACTGACCAGTACCTCTTTATTTTTTAACAAGCTTTAGGAGGGTAACATATGCTTGATCTATAATTCAACCCTTCGGGTGAATCCATTGCTATTTAATGATTTAACGAGTCTAGTGATAATGAAACTCGATCTTTCCATGATTGACAAGTTCGTCGCTATTTTATGTTTTAATGAGTCTAACGACAGTGAAAACCCGGTCATTTTTCATATTTAGAGAGTTTGAAAAAGAGACGAAAAGAAAACTCCATGAGTCCTTTTTCGTAAATTTTTCTCTCAGGTAAGAAAAAGTGTAAAATGATACCTAAGAAAACATCTTAGCCATGTTCAACTAAGGTGTTCCTTTTTCGTAAATAATATATCTCAATCGAAAAATGGTTAAACTTATACTGAATAGATGTTGTTTCATTTACTTTTACGAGCTCGAAAATACAAGTTCTCAGTAATCTTTTCACATTATCAGAATCTGAAAAGAGCTAAAAGAAGACTGCAAGGGGTTCCTTTTCCGCATTTATCAAAGCTCAAAAAAGAGATAAAAGTGTGCTTTAATTTCCTTTTTCATGTTTATCAAAGCTCGAAAAAAGAGGATAAAAGTATGCTCAGTGGTAAAATCATTTTTGAATAATTGTGCACTTCAAACTCACTGTATCAGCTATAAAACCTATTCAGAGAACCATCAAATGAATTAAAAACTCATGTTTCATAGTAAAAATGAATAAAAACCATAGTCACAACATTAAACATGAATAAAATAATCAAAATGACTATTAAAAAGAAGTTTTTACCATTTCATTTTATCATTCCATAGTTACCATTTGAAATTTAGGAGCTCTAAACCAGTTTTTCCCTCGAACTTCAGCGGTTGATTTCGACAGTTTCAGTGGAAGTTTTCTCGTGTCGTTTGATCTAGGTTGGAGCTATGAACCTTATCTTTCTTTTAGTATCATTTATGTTTCATTTCATGGTAATTTTTTAGGGTTTTGATCCCCTTAATGTAAATATACAACGGTTTGAGGGAAACACACCCTTAAATGTCGAAATGTGCATTGCAGAGCACTGAAAGTGAAGCTTAGGTGCATCTTAAATGCTCTGTCCATTGACCAGGGGTGCATTGTTGTTGTGTGCTCAAAAAATTCCTAATTTATTGCATGAAAAGGATCCTAATGAAGCTTATGGTTGGCTTTCAGGTATTGATTGGATCAAAATGACTATTACATGGCGAGAAAGAGAACATGAATAAAAATACATGATTGCCCTAAATGATCTAGGTACTGTAAGAACCCTCAAGGATTGTGGGTTTCTTAAGTACTTCAGTTTATCAGGGATGAAACAACATATGGAACTATTGGAGTTCCTAGCTCGTTCATGGGATCTGGAATTGCAGGCTTTTCACATTGGGACAAGTTCTCCCAATATTGGTTGAGGATGTTTACTTTCTCACAAGATTATCGAGACATGGTTATGCTATTTCCCTTGCGGGATATGCTCTTGGAGGGAAGACAGTGAAGGATTACATACGCCAGTATTGTCAGCCAGGTACTGAACCTAGAAAAGATGGGAAAATAAACATTCATGATGTACGTGATTTGCCTGTGAGAACCATCCTTTTTACTATTGCAGAACTTGTTGGTTCTCTGACACTACATGTTGTAAATCGATCATACATGCAGTATGCTCTTGAGTGTCTCGAACCGAAAATATTCAACTGGGCTGAAGCAGTACTCTTTCAGATGAAATAACAACTGACTAAAGAAAAGGGTGGTAGGAAGAAGAATTTCAGTTATGGATTGATCCTGATTTCCTTCATTTTAGAGTGAGTTCCATTGATGCAACCACAAAATGTTATACTGAGTATATCTGGTCCTAGAGATCCTCGAATGTAGAGATGGGTTGAATTGATGTCTAGACATGCTAGTCAATTGACCATCATATTCTCTACTTAATTCTTTGCCTGGCTCCGAGGATAGATGATTGCCATACAGGAGTATCCATACATAGGCATATATTTCCGTGGATATCCAGACTTGATTTTACCAGATGGTGCTCAATGGGGTGCAATGGGTAAAAATGTTTTGACCATTTTTATTTTATTTTTAAGGTTTCTACATGTTTTTGTATTTCTGATGTTTTCCAAGACTAAACTTAAGTTTTGATTTATGTAGATGTGGGTTGTGTTCAACTAGTGGGTCGACCAGAGCAGGCAGTAGATGAGCCATCTTAGAGGACTATCAGGAGAGAAGTCCTTTGATATTTATATTTGATTGAGACTCTTGCTGAGTTGTAGCAGCATGTCGAGGGATTGACTCTTGGGATACCAGATTGTTGGTTCAAGGAGTTACCTATGAGGCTGCAGCACCATACTGTTGGTGTTAATAACCATTGGATGAGGCTATTGCGCAAGATAGCTAGAGCAGTTTCTTGTTATCATGAGCATCACTAGTTTTACTTTGACATTTTTATATACATTTTGAGGTCAGATGAACAATGTGTCTTGGGCACAAATTTTTTAAAACCTAAACTATCTATCTATTTATTTTTATTTTTTTCCTATGTTTAATGCGCAATCCTATTCAATTATGTGATGTGAATTGAAATTGTATCTTTACATGTTTTTAAAATTCCTATTTAAAACATAATTCACTAAGGAATCAGTTAATGTGTTCAAATTTCTAGAAATGTGTTGATATTGAAAGTAATCCAAATGTATTTTCAAAATTCGAAATCTAAGGAACATATGATATAGACGCTAGTGTTGGATTTCTAACGGTATAGACGCTAGTAAGCTGTAGTATGACAAGCTGTGAATCTAACCTAATGATGATGCAGTTAATGCCAAATGAAATGGCATCAGAGAGAAGTTCGATCAACGCACTATCCTCAGCGATATTGTTTGTGTATCGACTGATATAAATCCCTTGAAAACTCATTAAATTTCCACCTAGAGTGAAAATTTCCCATGTTGTAGAGGATAGATTCTGCTTACTACGACTAGCACCATCGGTGTACCCAACGAATGGTTCCAAATATTCAATCATCTATGATAAAATGTAAAGTGGATTACTAACTTCAAGAAAAATCCAAAAGACAAACTAAGACAATTAATGCAAATCAAAGCATATATACAATATGATACAAAAGTTTACCACGCTCAATTAAGCATAGTAACATTTAAGATACAACCCATTTCGAGGCTACGCCAATGAAATTACATCATAATCAACTAACTCGTAGGTGCACTTAGCCAAAACTCTTTTGACAATGTAGGGGCCATGCCATAGTGGCTCAAATTTCCTTGTTCCTATCAAATAAACTTTCTAATCATAAAGCAAGACCAGGTCTCCCTCTGAGAAGATGCGAGGCTTGACATTGCGGTCATATTGTGCCTTGATTCATTTCTTATGCGCTTTGTTGGACAATGTGTCTTCACGACGTGTTTCATCTAGACGGATGAGGTTCAAAAGACATGATTCTTCATTAGAGGTGTCAGGTAACAAGTCAATAGCGAGTTTTAATGACATAATTTCACATTGGATTGGTCAGATATCTTCCAGACCATACACCAACTTAAAGGGAGTAAATTCTGTTGCATTTCTCACTGAGGTTCTATATGCCCACAAAGACGAGTACAAGATTAAATTCTGATTTCGTTTATGAACCCCTATCATCCATTGAAGCATTCGCTTAAGGATCTTGTTAATGGATTCAACTTGCCCATTTGATTGCGGATAATAAGGGGTAGAACTATCATCCGAAATTCTTAATTTGGAAGTCAACTCATTCATCATGTTATTGCGAAAATGCTTATCATGATGTGTAACTATAGCTTGTGGTACACCAAACCGAGAGGCGACATGATTGAAAAATAAAAATGAAGTTTTTTCACCTGTGTTATTGAATGTAGGCATCGCTTTAGCCCACTTGGTAAAGTAGTCGATGGTGAAAATAATATAACCATGCCCCCCAACCGAACAAGGGTTGCAGGTCATGAATTCAATACCACCTTTTGAAAATGGTCCCACAACGATGACAAGATGCATTGGTGCTGGCGGAATGCAGATTTTATGATCAAATATCTAGCACGCATGAAAACTTCTGACCACAAGGATGCAGTCGCAAAATATGGTTGGCCAGAAGTAACTAGTGTGGAGAATCTTTTGCGTAGTAGTGTAACCAAACAAATGTCCACCAAAAGCACCAGCATGAAAATCATTTAGAAATTTCTTGGCCTCCTCATGAGTGAGGCACCTCCTTAAAATTATATAGACACCACGACGATAAAGTGTATCTCCGACGATCAGATAATATTTGGCTTGGTATCGAATACGTCGCTATTGTGAGAAAGAGGTATTGGGTCGGAAAGTCTGGGTTTGGAGATAAATGATAAAATCCCCATACCAAGGGTCAGATGACCCAATCAAAAACAAAGACTCATCTAGAAGTGATGGTTCTGATGTAGTTTTAGTACTATCAGAGGGAAGGTCACAGAGAAGCTCAGCTAAAACTAATGACTTCTTTGACTTGGATTTGATGAATTCCAAATCAAATTCTTACAAAATGACAATCCATTTTGAATATTCCCCCCCCAACAACTAACGTGATAGAATGTATGTCATAGGGTTGCAATTCCAAATTACAATGGTCTTTCGGATTAGGATATAATGGCGAAATCTTTGGACAGCTTGAAAAACCGCCAAGGCGAGCTTTTCGACGTATGAATACTTGACTTTCATATCATTGGGATTACGACTAAAATAATATATTGGATGTTATATCCCATCTTCTTCATGGACCAAAACCATAGAAATAGTCGTATCTTCCACGACGATATACAAGAAATAATCATTCTAATAATTAGGAGGATACATTAATGATTCTTGGATCAAGGTATCTTTAAGAGCATCAAAAGAAGCTTGCACAACCTTATCCCAATGGAAGGGAATCCCTTTTTTCAAGAGACAAGTAAATCCTTTAGCCATTTCAGCATAGTTTGGTATGAACCTCCTTAGGAAGTTAGCCTTTCCTTGAAGTTTCTGTAACTGAAGTAAGTTTGATGGTGCAGGAAAATCAATAATGGCCTAGACCTTTAGTGGGTCGATTCAAATTCCATATTTTGAGACGAAAAATCTAAGAAAATGACCAGAACCAACATAAAACACACATTTTTGTGGATTGAAGCATATCTTTTAGCGTCGGCAGCATAGAAATATAGCTCTCAGATGTGCCGGGTGATCAGTCTGTTTTTGTGAATGTGTGGGAAAATGGTCTAGATAAGGTTGAACAATGTTCTTAATGTCATGGAAAGCATAATCCATTGCTCTCTGAAATTTTGCCCCAATTTTCTTTAAACCAAATGAGAGTTTAAGATAAGAAAATTTTCCCCAGTGATAGATGAATGTTGTCTTATATTGGTCCCCTAGGCGAATATTGATTTGATTGTAACTGGAGAATCCATCCATGAACGAAAAAATTTCATAGTCGACACATTCGTCAATAATTTGGTCGATAAAGGGAGTAGGATAGTTGTCTTTTGGAGAAGCAAGATTGACATCCCAATAATCAACACACACTCTAATTGTCCCTTGTTTCTTCATGACAGGAAAAATGTTGGAAACCAAATGATTAAGTAGAATAGGGTAAATGAAACCAACACACAAAATTTTTTGAACTTATGCTTTAATGGCAACAACCTTCTTCGAATGAACAGGATGAAGGCATTGACGTACCAGTTTGACATCAAGGTACATTTTAATTGTGTGTTCAACAATACTAGAATCTATGCTTGACATTTCCTCATAAGACCAAGCAAATATATCTTGGAATTCATGGAAAAGAGAGCTATAAGTGTCTAGTTTGGATGCAGAACAAGACACACTGACATGAATGTTTTCTACAATGTCAGTTTTGGTTGAAATATCGATAGAAATTTTTTCTTCAATATTTGACAGGTTTTGCTCGGATTCAATGGCATTAATTGGAGCATAATTCGAAAATAAATCAGAGATCGTAGGGTGATATAGTTCAATAAGATTATATTATTTGTAATCTAGAAGACGGGAATGATGATGATAATCGTCCCACGGTTCTTCTTCTAGCATCATGGCTTCCACAATGTTCTCATCAGTCAAGAATGTGGATGAAAAAGGATTAGATGGAGTACCAAAATATAATGAACGATCAACCCAAATGATCGGTGACAATGAATCAGGATGCACCACCAAAGTCAAGAAAATTGATTGCTATGCCAGCTCAATTGGGCTTGGCGGTAGAAATTCACCCAAAATATCTACTTCAGAATCATTGGTAATCTTCCTTAATTCAGATGAAGTGGAAGATATCGTGCAACAGATCTCTATTCTTGCAATTTTCGTCGTTTTCGCAGGCAGTGGTAATGAAAAGGTGCCAATTAGGGAAGAATCCTTTAAGAGTCCTACGCCAATGTTTTGAGGTGCTAGCTCGAGTGCGTGAACTAACAGAATGCTTCCATATACCTAGGAAATAGAGGCAAAGAAGGCGAGTTGATTGATGACTGTGATAATACCTTTATGAGGGAAGGCGATCATCTGAAGGTAAGTAGAGACGATTGCAGTCATAGCATAAACCCATGGCCTTCCAAGTAAAATGTTGTATTCAAGGGGTCCATCAATGACCTCAACTTCAATAGTTACAGTTTTTCCCCCTAGTTCGACATGCAAGTTATTGATGATACCACAAGGCTTATATGTACAACCGTCAAAAGCTTTCAACATCATAGACGATTGAGATAAGTGAGGCGAGCCAAGTGACTTCCAGAAGTTGAGAGACATAATACAAGTAGATGCTCCCTCATCAATAATAGTGCCATGGACGAGGTGATTTAGAACATTTACTTGGATTGAAAAAGCTAATTTTCCTAGTAATTGTGGCACATAGATCGTGTGATAAGGACTACAAGATTAGAATATGTCAGATTGATTCCACCAATTGTCGAAAATAAGGCCTGCTTCTGGGAGGGAAAATTTTGAAGTACCTCAAGCATCGACATAACTGAAGGTGATTGCACCAAATATTCAACTCTATTATAATTTTGAGTTGCACGAGCTCAAGGATTGAATGTCGATCTGTGAAGGACTCCCTTCGATGGCTTTATTGTTAACTCTAGAATAGAAGTTGGTGAAATTGATTTAGTGGCTAGATTCATGGTCGAGGTAGTAGGTTGATCGGTAACCTAACTACCATAATATTTATTTCGCATAGACACCAAAACATCAGTTTTTGGCTTTGTGACAAATAGCATAAGCACTTTGGAAATAGAAGCGGGATCTGTAGCAACCATGTTTGTGTCTAGATTTCGAAAAGGATATGTCAACACATCCGATGCAGCCAAGGTCTTAAGAAAAATTGAGACTTTGGGGCAGTAAGGACAGTCTCAAAAAAAGTGCTCCTCATTATATATCAAGCAAGGGTAACAAGGTTTCCGAGAATTTCTAGACTTTTGATCAGATGATCGTTCTTGCAGGGTTGAATTTTGATTTTTCTTTGCTTTCCCCTTTTTCTTTCTTCCGGGTTGCTTGACACTTTTTCCTTTGTCATATGACACGGCATGTATTTCAGAAGAAGGTGCAGGATCAGATGCAGTAGAGTTGTAATTGTTTACAAAAACAATCATACCATCACCGGCATGAGATTCCTTACCATATGGAGGAGGAATAGTAAAATTTGATCGCGACACATTTGGAATTTTCTCATAGAGCGTGCTAGACAGAGTATAAATAAAATCTAAGTACTGGGCACGAGTAATGACTTGCTCTTCAGTGACGATGTCGCCTTTAGCTACATCCTCGGTGATAGATGGAAGCAAGGACTTAATAAACCACTCAGCCAAGAGCTGATCAGGAACAAATTTTTTGACCATATGATGATGACACCACTAATGAATATGATAAGAAATGTGAGTAGAAGTTTTGTGTTTAAAGTTGGCGAGTAGTTCCGTTCCAATTTGATATCGTATGGGCAACTAGAAGTGGGTTAAAAAGGTAGTGGCTAAGGTAGTGAAGTTATCAAATTAAGCTCATGGTAATTCAATATACCACTTCGCGACCGGACCAGTAATCATACGTTGGAAAAGATGTAGTCTAACAAAGTCATCATTTAAGGATTTTGACGAGCAACACATATGATAAGTCATGCGTTGACGGGTCTTCTCTATGGTTTCAATTGAATTTAGGAAGGTCGAAGGGTAATTTATGTGGTATCACTGACCACCAAGGAGAATAGATGGTAAGCCGATTTATATTAGGTAATTCTAAAGTTGTGACAAAGGGCAACTATCGATTCAAGTCAGGTTGAGCATAAACAGTATATGATGGAATTTCTTGGGAAACATGCCTTTAAGCACCATCATAAGGCATTTGCTGCTAGTAACCCAGATATGGGTTATTTTTATGACCAAATTATTGAGGGATATGTTGACCAAGACCTGGGTAAGCTGGTTGTTGTTGGAATTGTTGTTGTGGAATTTGAGGCTTTGGATGCCAAGGTGATTTTCCGCCAAGATTATAGCCCAAAACAGAATAGATTGGACCCGGTTGTGAATAGGTAAGAACGTTAGGAGCCCGTGACATCCCATAAAAGGGTAATCCAGCCTGTGGTTTTAAAATTCCAGAGATAGGTGGTTGTTGTAAACTAGCCAGAGGAGGTGGAGTCTGGAGGCCCAAGAACTGAGGGTAATGGGTTAAGGGACCCACCTGAGATGGTTGTGGTAGAACCAACTAACCCTGTAAAAGGGGGAATGAAGAATTAATAGGTGGGTTAGATGTAGGCGCAACAGTTTGAACTGTTTGGTATGAAAGAAAAACCGTTTGTGTTTGAACGAGCAAGATAGGCTGCCACTGACAAACAATCATTCCAACATTTGGGTGATCATAAAATGACAAAGTACTGTCAAAATGGGTGACCATAGGTTGCCCCCCCAGCATGAGGAGTATAATAAGATAGAATATATTAATCTCCAAATGGTGGGATTCTAGTCGAGATTGAACTGGATGGAATGTACCCAGATGAACCACCTCAATGTTGCACCGAATATGTGTATAAAGGATCAAGACGTTTTGTACTCATTAGAGATGTACTAGATAAAATAATAGAAGATGACATGGGTGAATTCCATGTATTTGAGGAGGCACCAGAGTAGGTTACAGATAATGATTGGTAACCCAGTGGGACAGACGGACCACCATAAAGATGTGACTCGGGTGACATGGTAAACATCAATGGAGTAGCAACATTAGATGTTTTCACAACTGTAAAAATTGGTACAACCGAAGATGTTGACTCATCCATGGTTAAATGACCCAGTGCAAACCCTATAGGATCGACGAGAACCTGAGTTGAAGCAGGATCAACAAAAGTAGTGTAAGTCAATCGAGGGATAAACACGTAAAGATAAAGCCCCGACCCAAAATGAGGTTGAGTTGAAGGGAATGTTTCTTGTTGAGGTTCTTCCTCAATCGAAATCAAACCAGGTGGAAGAATTTTTTCGTTAGGCCCGAGATATATTTCAGGTAGTTGACTGCACGATAAAATGGAAGACTCAATGGCTACGATCGAATCGGGATCTACCGATATAGGAAAAAATTCAAGTTGTTTGACTTCGGGATCTAGATGTTTTGGTAAAACAACGATGGAATCTGGATCAACTTCCAGTTGAACAATGTCAGGTTTTGAATGTATGGTGTCACTGATTGGATGTATAGTGTCCACAGGTAGATGTGAGGACTTCGTTTCAATGACAATAGATAAACTAAGATATGCAGAAACGACTTGAGATGACTCTGGTAGATTTGATGAAGATTATTTATTATAGGTACTGATGGTACTAGTTTCAGTAGAATGGGGTCACCTTCACCGACCAGAAATGGCTTCCAGTGGTAAAGGTTGTTTAAGCACTATCTATGCGAACGACAGGGAAAGGGATGTTCTTCTTCCATGATGAATGATTTATTTTACTACAAAAACAAATAAATAAATAAAAGTGTGATACTAGGAAAAAGGTTTACTAAGTAATTGTGAACTACAGAATACCTCCTAGCTAACCAAGAAGTACGGGCCGAAAATCTCCCCGAATGTTGTGTTCGGTGTATCACAAATTACAAGGCGGTCGACTTGATTACCTATGGATGGTAAGTAACCTAAAGTTGTCCTCCCAAATGCACCTGAAGGTACGTGGAGGTCCAAGTCCGTGTTAGCGCTGTCTAATGCGAAACCCCATAGTGAGAGCACCCCATTATACTTTTCGTACTAGAACACTGCCCTATATACCCGAAGGTACATGGACGAGCTTCGATATACTTACGTACGTGGAGTGGGATTTCACACTTGGCGTGTATCATAGACAAGTTAGCAACATCTACTATGTTTAACGATGCCAGAATACGTCTCTATCCAAGACATTCTAAGTGTTATCGTTGTTATAATGCTTTCTTAGGTTGATTGAGGTGAATTTTATGTTGTTCTTGCTTAACAGTTTAGCTTTAAGGTTCACCGTGTGATGTAATGGGAAATTCCTAAAATTAAAAATAAATGAGAAGAAAAACTTTTCAATTCAGTTTTTCAATGAAAATCCTAGCTACTAAGGGATAGAGCAATCAAATTTAGAGCATACATCAGAGAGCACAAACTAAATGCAGATTTCCCTAATTTGTTCCTATGAAACACTCACAATCTCTAAAAGCACATGCATGTTTTTATTTTTATTTTCCTTTAATGTGAACGAGTAAAAAGAAACTAAATGCACAAATCAATCAAACATATGTTTTCTTTTGAGAAATGAGGAATAAAACAACAATTTATCATAGGAAAATGAAGAATAAAACGACAATTTTTCCATTAGGAAATGAAGAATGGAACGACAATTTCCTTGTTTAAAACATAATTGATATAATGCAAAATTTACAACTTTGGATTTAATTTGAAAATGATAAACTAAATAGCTAATGAAACATTGAACAAAAAACTATCCAAAGAAGGAAGAACAAGTAATTCTTACTGGTCTCTAAGAGCAATCAGACATCTGAGAATACAACAAACAATTGGCTGAAACTGAATGCAAAGACAAATTTTGATGGAATTTGGCTGGTTGAGAGGGGAAACTCACCCTGTAAGGGTAGAAAGTATGTTGCAGGACACACCTGAATGGGAGACAGTGCTTTGCAAAGCAATGTACCCAGACCAAAAGTGTGTTGGGTGGAGCTAAGTTTGGAAAAAAAAAGTAGCTTAAACACACTTCTAAGGAAAAAATTTCATTCAAATGACTGAAAGGATCAAGTAAAGTCTATTGATGATGGTAAAAAAAGACAAAAACACCAGGAATGATGGATTTATCCCCAATGGAGTCACCAATTTTTTATACAAAACTCTAATCTACAGATAAAACTGTGGTGTTCCTTCACTCAGAACAAAAGAAGAAAGACATATATTATTTTCTCTAAGACAAATAGACGTACATAAAGGAAAGAAACCTACTTGTAATCCTTTCACTCTCTTTCTCTTTCTTTAGTTTTTGTTGTTGCTCTCAATCCAACTAAAGCTGCTAGATCGATCCCTGCAATCAAAGGCAAAAGACAGAAAACAACATGCAAATATACAATATCTATCTACCTTAACCAAATCGAACAGATTAGATTTGAGAATACATAAACAATTGAGAATACAATTCACAAGATATAAACATATGTATGAGATAAAGTACATATATATTTATTAATAAAGTAGGAGGAGAATATTACAACCAATAGATCGATTCATCATCAACTTGCTCCAACTTCATTCCATCCTCATCACACCAAGCATCATCTCAGGAGCATAACAGTACTCCAGCTCTCAAGAATTGAGAATCCAGCAACATAACATTACACAAATTTCTTCGTCCCTAGAACTTAGATGACTGCTCAATTTATAGGGAAATTGGAGGTTGTTTCTCAATAAATGGAATTGAATTGATTTCTAATAATAGTTGATACATGTTTCCAGGTTCAATGGTGATGGATGAACACATGTATTCTAATTATGACACCTATGAGCTCTTCTAGAAGGCACTGGACATGTGGAGATTCTCGGAACAATGATGATTTCTCTCCCAGGAGACCAACACACCTTTAAGTGTTAGGAAGTGCTCTGCAGAGCACCCTTGCATGGGGGTAAGTGCTCTACAAAGAACTTAGCCCCATGCAGGGGTTCGTTGATGATTCAATGGGTCATATAATCTATACATAAAACATTGGAAATCTCATGAATGAAATCCATCAATGGAATGAATTCTCCTAGGGCATATAGCAACTGAATTATGGGATGATATACCCTGTTCATATTGGTCTTGGGGGATGATGCGAAAATTGACCTGTAACAGGAACCATCATAATTTATTGATATTAAACATTTTATAACAAGGCATAACCAATTCTAGGACAATTATTTCAACCTACCACTTTCATGTGATTATCATCTTGCCCTTTTTTCAAGTGGAACCAATCATGTCCATGTTACTTATCTGTTCGTTGTTTCATGCAAAAATCAAGGTTCTATTACTCGGTTTCCTTTTTGTCTCATTTTTCCTCCCGATCTCTCCCAATATACCATTAAGGCTATAGACAAAAGGTAATACTAAGAAATCCCACTATCACAATTAAAGGTTCAACCTCAATTATAATCAATAAAAAAAACTAGTACATTGCATCACCAAATACTTCCATCATATCATCTGACATGCCTCACCTATGAGTTTTCTCAATTATTTATTGAGGTTTGTATTTCTCTTTATTTTCAAGTTATTGATCATAGTTTCTAATTATCACATGTTCTCCCTCTTTTTGTTGAAGTACAATCATCTATGGGGTTTTCCCCCCTTTTTCATCTCTAGCCCTGTCACTTGCCTCAACACATAATGATCTTGTGAGCACACATTTATTCTATTCAATTATTTGATGGGACTTCATTTGTATCAATGAAATAATGTGGACTTATTTAAGTTACTTATCTAGGGTACCATTGACAAGTGGCATGTTGCACTATGACAACAAGTATAAATAATGCTTGTGCCAACATGCTACAAATAATTATTTTATGTGTCATATATTTTATTACCTTACTTAGTTGTCCACATATTTCCTGATAACGACACACCTATCTTCCTACTAATCCCTTCGGTCATGTTAAGATGAAAACCTCCTTAAAATATTAATATACACATTCCTTGTCAAGAGTACACCATATGTATATGTTTGTTTTCTCAAGCTTTCGAGCTTATGATATTTTCCAATGATTTCTAAGAAAAGAATTCAAATTTAAGAAAAGAATTCAAATTTTCCTCCTATAATTTACGATTGTATCATTTGGTTTTATTATGTATATAATTTCTATATATCTACTAATTTTCCAAAGGGGCCTTGCTTTCATATCTTCTTGTTCATCTTATTACGCCAACAATCATTTCATTTAATTAAAACTCTCTTGTTGTTTTTATTTTGAGAATTCCTTATCTTTCAAATTATGAGGAACTTATAAATAACTAATTAGTGAATCCTACCGTTATTCAATATTACAAGTCTGTGAATCACACCATTTTGAGTTTCCCCCACCCCTACGTTTGTCAAGTACAAGAAATTAAAAAATTGTCAACACTCCTTTTCTATACTTTATGGGTCATGAAAAAATATATTATTGAAATTTATCCTTATCTTGCATACTATATTTTATGTAAAACATATATCCTTTTATCATCAACAATGTTGTTTCAATATGTTTTAATGGCCCTGGGTAACCGAGTTACCATTATCATGTCACTTCAACTTAAAAATCTCACATATGTCATTCACTTCACCATTTCTGAGACTAATCTCCTTTCCATCTCTATTGTTATGACAATTTATCAAAATTTCTTCACTAGTATTTTATCGAGTGATTATATTGCGATAATCAATTACTTTACTTTTGAAATCCCTCATGCTATGGAGTGTGCTTCTTATTCTACTATTGTAACCATAATTTTTATTGTTTCAGTTGTTCATGAAGATACTTTTAAATGAGAAAGTTCATTAGTTCTCTTATCAGTTTTTTTCATTACTCATGAAATATGTACTAGCCGGTTATTATTACATTAGATTGATTTATACCTAAGTTATACTACTGACATATCAGTTTTATCTTTTATCGTCACCACTGTCAATGTCTAACACATCAGTTGCTAATGCTTAGTTTGATAAGAAGGATTCCAACCATTATTACCAGTCTCCCATGAAACTCCAATTAACTCGCATTTAGACATGTACTTTGTAATTGCAAGTGTTTTTATATCTTCAGTCAATATTTGAAAAAAACATGTTGAGGTAGCTTCCCCGGGTATGTCTAATAGTCCTGAGTTAAAATTTCATGTAATAAAATTTAATAAATGAAAAGTAAGACCAAGGTCATGGGACACTTATTCCAAGCTGAATGTTGGGAAAAATATCCTAGTGGACATCACTTGATGTGTTTATGGCTAAAGGGACATCAGAAAATCATTTGGAAAGGGAAAAAAGGTATTTTTGCATTCATTTTATGAGAATAAAGGATAATAGGAGAAAAGGAAGGTAAAAGTTCACAGGTTGCATGTGAGGAGGAAATTGAAGGAAAATTAAGGAAAAATGAAGAAATTAGAGACATCGATAATAAAAAGACCTCAGAGCATCAATTGGTAGCCGTTGGTTAGTTTAGTTTTGGATTTGGTTTCATAGAGGAGAACAACACCAAGAGGAGAAGGAAAGCAAAGGAAGATCAAGGAAATCCAAGGAAGGACAAGGAAATCAAGAAAAGAAAGGATCAAGGAAGGAAAAGTTCGATCAAGCATCTAGTAGGAATAATTGCAGGTAACATGTTGCATGTATGATTTCCTAGTTGGTTTTGACATGCATGGTATGTGCATGTTGGTATTTGGTTCTTTTGTTGTCTTTGGCATGGATTTTCCTGGGTTTTGACAGTGGATTTTATCCTTTCCTTGTCATTTCTGGATAGCCATGGTGTGATGGGATTATTTCTTGATTGAGCTTTAGATTTCTGAAATTTTTTGGATCTAGGTGAGGTGGTCTCAGGAAGATACCAAGGGTTTGGAGTGGAGATGGTTTTCTCTAGGAAGCCCTCAACAAGTGGTTGAAGACAAGAAAATTCCTCAATGGATGGTAAATGAATTATGAGGTATACAAGCTTGGTTTGGTTTTGTGATCTCAACACTAGTTTAGGTGAGATCACGATATGGTGAGGGAAAAGGTTGTTTAACCTCTGGATTCCCTTGCTTGTTTTTGGACTAGTTTATCCCATGAGACCCCACATTCATGCTTGGAATATGGAACATGGGGTGATTGGTTGAAATAAATATTTGGTTCAGTCCAATCTATGGTTAGGTGGTACATGGAATTCCTATACCTGGATGGATTTTTCATATGTTTAATAAGAGCTAAGTTTCTCTTGTTTTTTATGTGTAAGTGTACTTGTTATTATGTGGATTCAATGGTTGTTCTATCATTGTTATTTATCTAGTTATATGTTGGTGCATGGTATTTGATAAATCTAAGTATGGATCTTATCACATTTTCATTAATGAATGTCTAGTTCATGAATGTATGACCTAATTGGTGTTATGAAAGCTCCTCTGAGAAGGCATTGATCCTTATTGTTAAATCTAAGATAAGTTTCCAGATCCTTATGTTCAGATTTACATTCATGACCTGTAGGTTGCATGTTTACCAAGTGTATGACAGAATGTCAATCTTGATTGGGAGAGGTCATGTCAATTCATGGTTGAAGTTTTGTGTTATAAGAATTTCTTATATGTCATTCATAATGTCTATAATTTTCACTGATTTCTATGCATAGGCCTCAGTCCTAGCCCTGAAAAAGTGGCTCAACATTCGGGGTCTCTGGCATAGAAATAGCTATAAAATTCCACAGTCACTCGTAGGTACACCTATAGGAGTGACTGGAGGGCTATAGTCACTTGCATGCCTTTGTAAGGCAACGACTAAGGCTATAGTTAAGTTAAAGAGAGAGTTATCTCAGGGGTTGGACACTTGGTGGGGTTGGGTTGCTCCTGGAGGTCCTGTAGCACCCGAGGGAAGTCAATAAGTTCTTAAGTTGTCAAATCCACTTCCTTAAGTTCATATATGAAGATAAGTCTTATCATAGTGATCCTCAAATCATGTTTACCCCAGATAAACCAGTGAAAGGAGGAAAATGTGGGAGGAGTTGGTGACAATGTGGTATCAAAGCAGGTTCACTTTTTTTGGGTAATATATGATACCATAAGGTGGTATCAAAGTAGGTTGCGCTCTCATTGGGTAAAATATGATGTTGTCATGGTTATGGTTGTCATGCATGGGATCATGGTATATTGTTTGTATGGTCATGCAAGATGTTGTGATGTTGTTATTATATTGATATGATTATGATTATGTATGTACCTACTAATTTGGACTGATCTTGTAGATGAGATAAGTCTTCCATGAACATCAATGAGGTATGGATTTGATTTTGGTAAATATTTTGTTTATTTGAAATGGTACACTTACAGGAATAAGAGAATCAAATATGACGAGAAAAATGGTAGAATATAGTTCCCTAGATCAGTTGGGAATCAAGGAGAAGAGTATTCTCCTGTTATAGAAGATACATTGAGGAGCTTGAGGGCACAAATAAGAAGTTTCAAGAATAAAATGATAGGTTGGTTGACGCTCGAGAAAGACCTACAAGGGCTTAGGAGAAGATATAGGGGGCAAAGTCAGAGGTGGAAGATCATTGGATACACCTGATAGGAGGATTGGTATGTATGGGCATAATTCTAGTTCCTCATCTAGGAGAGATCATCACAACCATCACCGACATCAACCTTATAAGAGGAAATATTATTTTCTTGAGGATTTCAAGAAATTGAAGCCACCTACATTTGATGGAGAGATGAATAATTCAGAAGATGCAGAGGCATGGTTTCTTGGAATGAAGAAATTCTTCATATTGCATAGCTACTTAGAGAAGATGAAAGCTAAGATAACCACCTTCAGTCTCAAAGGGAAAGCATATACTTGGTGGGAAGATGTAAATAATGTAAAGGGAATACAGGAAGTAAACTTGATTTGGGATGAGTTCGAGAGGCTCTTCAAGAATAAGTACTTATCAGAGAGATGTTATGATGAAAAATCTAAGGAGTTTTATGAGCTACAAATGGATTCTAGGCCAGATGAAAAATATACTAGCATATTCTTGGAGCTGTTGAGGTATGTGCCTTACCTTAAGGATGAGAAGGCTAATATTCAGAGATTTATCAGTATATTTCTAGCAACATATAGATACCATATTGAGTTTGATGAGCCTAGATCGTTGGAAGAAGCCATACAGAAGTTGAAGCATTATTATGAGCAGTTAAAGCGTAAAGCTGAGCCTAAGTATGATTTGAAAGGAAATGAGGAAGTTAAAGGGAAATGACCACTAAAGAAGGGAATACCTAAAGATGTAGGTGAGAAAGAAAATGTGGTTCCTTAAAAGAAGTTCAATGCAGTTGAGAAGGGACATGGGTCACAACCTAGAGAGAAACAAACTAGATATGATTATAGAGGACCATTGCAGTGTCAGATATGTGGCAAATATCATCGGAAGAAGGATTTTTCATTGTACGAGGGAGGTAGACCTTATATGTATAGTTATCAGGACGCGCAGAAATTTGAGCATGTTGGTCATAGAATTCCTTAGATTTTTTCAGATGTGGACAACAAGAAGGCAGGTCATCCGACATCCATTATTGAGATGGAAGGTAAGCTTTGTTGTTAATTTGTTTCTATTTTGATTGATACCAAATATAATTATAGCTAGGTTAATCCTAACCTAGTGGATATGTGTGGCTTGAGGAAAGAAGTGCATGCAAAGACTTCGTTGGTGCAGTTGGTAATATGTACGAAGAATATAGTTCATCATTGGGTAAGATCTTATGCATTTGAGTTAAATGGTATGCCTAAAACAACATATTTTAATGTAATGCCATTAGGATCATATACTATGATTTTGGGTATGGATTGGTTGTATCTTCACGAGACCAAAGTAGATTGCTATGCCAAGGCTATTAAGTGCTTAGATGATAATGGGGAAAAGAGAAGATTGTAGGGAAATAAGAAGCCTACATCAGTGAGGATGGTCGCAACTATGTAAGCTGAGCACGGTTGTAGGAAGGGGTGTGTGATGTTTGCAGTTCATATTTCTAATGATAATGGTAAGGATCTTGAGGATGTAGAAATATTCAATAGGTACCCTATATTGCAATAGCTTCAGGATTTATTTTCCATAGAGATTCCAAAGTTTCCTCCTCAAAGAGAAGTATACTTTTCTATTGAGTTGTTACTGAGGGAAACACCAACATCAAAGTCACCATACATGATTAGCACACCAGATTTAGTAGAGTTGAATTTGCAGCTAAAGGAAATGCTTGATAAGGGATACATTAGACCAAGTGTATTTCCTTGGGGTGTGTCAATATTTTTCATGAAGAAGAAGGATGGTACTCTCATGTTGTGCATTGATTACAGACAATTGAACAAGGTGATGATCAAGAACAGGTACCCATTGTCGAATATTGATGACTTGTTTGATCAGTTGAAGGGAGAAACAATGTTCTAAAATATTTATTTGAGATTAGGATACCATCAGGTACACATCAAAGAAGAGAATATCTACGAGACTTCTTTTAGGAATATGTATGGGCATTATGAGTTTGTTTTAGTTCATTTTGGTTTTATTAATGTTCCAACTACTTTTATGTGCTTGATGAATAATTTGTTGCATCCTTATTTGGACAGTTTTTCTATGTTATTCATTGATGACATCTTGATATATTATAAGAATGAGGAAGAGAATGTTGAGCATTTAGGAGTAGTGTTGAGATTGCTAATTGAGAATCAGCCATATGCCAAGCTTAGAAAGTGTAGCTTATTTCAGACAGAGGTAAATTAATTGGGACATATTGTTTCCAAGGAAAAAATAGCCCTAGATACAGAAAAGATAAAATATATCATGGAATCAGAAGCTCATAGAAATGTGGATGAAGTCATATCATTCATGGGACTAACAGATTACTACAGGAGGTTCATCATGAAATTCTCACGAATTTCCTATCATATTACATCATTTCAGGGAAAAGGTACAAAGTTTGAATGGACAGGAGAATGTGCAACCAATTTCTAATAGTTGAAGCAATTTTTGAAAAATGCTCCAGTGTTAAAGATTGCAGATCCAGAAAAATAGTTTGTAGTATGTACAGATTCTTGTAAGAGAGAGCTTCGGGGAGTCCTTATGTAGGAGGGACAGGTGGTGGGATATGAGTCTAGGAAACTGAATGAGCATGAGAATAAATATGTGACTCATGATATTGAGTTGGAATCTATTATTCACACCTTGAAGATGTGGAGGCATTATATTCTTTGTAGGAGTTTTGTATTGATGAGCGATCATAGTGTGTTGAGTTACTTTTTTGACCAAATGAATATGAATTTTTGGCAATCTAGATGGTTGGCTACACTTAGTGAGTTTGACTTTGATATCAGATTCATCAAGGGTAAGGAGAAAAAGGTTGTAGACGCTCTCACCAGGAAAGTGCAGTTGAAGCATGTTGCAACAATGAGCTCATATGGGATAGATTTATAGGATCAGATCTTACAAGTAGGACAACAGGATAACAGGTACATGGATCTTATGCACATGTTATAACATTGTACATGTGATCAATATATTGACTATCATATCACAATAAATGGATTGGTGAGATTCAAGTACATAATCTATGTGCCAGATGACGGTGAGCTTAAGAAGCTTATCTTGAGGGAGTTTCATGTAAATCCATATTCAGGTCACCCATGATATCAAAATATGTTTAAAATAGTGAAGAAGTTCTACTATTGGTAGAATATGAAGAAGGAAGTGGCATATTTTGTAGCGAGATGCTTGGACTATTAGCAAGTGAAAGTCGTTTGTAAGCATCGAGGTGGGTTGCTTAAGCCTATTCCAATTCCAGAGTGAAAATGGGAGGTAATTTCCATGGACTTCATTACAAGCCTTCCGAGGACATCGAGGCAAAATTATTCTATCATGGTTGTGGTCGATCGATTGATCAAGGTAGTTCACTTCATTCCAGTAAAGACTACTTATTCAACTAGTGAGGTAGCACATGTCTTCATCAGGGAGATCATGAGATTGCATGCTGTTCCAAAGAATATTGTGCCAGAAAAGGATGCTATGTTCACTTCCAAGTTTTGGAATGAGATGTTTGTAGGTTTTGGGATAGAGTTTCCCTTCAACACATCTTATCATCCACAAATAGATTGATATACAGAGAGGGTCAACATGATATTGGTGGATAAGTTGATGTTGTATTTCATGCATCTGTGGAGGATGTGGGAGGAGTGTCTTCCATTGGTTGAGTTTGATGGCAAAAATGGTTATCAAGATTCACTAACGATGAGTCTGTTTAAGGAAATACATGGGTGGAGTTATAACACTCCCATCAGCTACAGTGATCCAGTGAACATGGTACTTATTGGACCAAACATGTTGGAAGACATGGAACAAGAAATTTATGTTATCAAGAAGAATCTAAAGGAAGCATAGGAAAAGAATAATAGTTATGAAAAATAACACAGAGAATTTAAGGAGTTTTAGGTTGGGGAGAATGTGTATTTGCATATCAAGCCCAAGAAAAGATTCCTGAGGATCAAATCATCTGCCAAGTTGGCATCATGGTATTGTGGGCCTTTTGAGATCCTTGAGAGGATTGAACCAGTGGCCTACAAACTTGCACTGGCTCCGAAAATAAAATTCCATGATGTTTTCCATGTTTCATTGGTTAAAATATATGTAAAGGATGTTGATCGTGTTATTGATTGGTATGTATTGTAGGTGGAACCAGAAGGAGAAATTTAGCCTGAACCTTAGTGAAAATTGTAGCAGAAATAACTCATGCTTCAGAACCGATCAATCGAGCAAGTTAAAGTGCAATGGAATCACTTTGGACCCGACGAAGCTACATGGGAGATGGTTGATCATATGATGGCTATGTATCTTTCATTGTTTTCCAGTGGAGGAAAATGAGTTTTGGTACTGCACATATTTATGTATGGTTGCTATTTTAAATGCCATAATGAGCTATGTTATAAAGTTCCAATAAGCAGTTTGGTTATCATATTTTCATGTTTGTCATGATGTTTTAAGTTTTGAGCAGGATGTTATTATAAATACTACAACGAGATGGGTTATAAAGATCCATAGGCATTATGTTTTTGGATTTTAGCATTTTTTCTGGTTGTAGCCTTGTAGGTATCAAAAAACATCAGGGAATGTGTTCCCCTAAGGGGGAGAGTTTGTAACAACCGTGGTTAAAATTTCATGTAATAAAAGTTAATAAAGGAAAAATAAGACCAAGGTCATAAGACACTTATTCCAAGTTGAATGTTGGGAAAAATATCCTAGTGGGAATCACTTTATGTGTTTATGGCTAAAGGGAAACTGAAAAAGGCAATGGAAAAGGATTTGGAAAGGAAAACATGTATTTTTGGAATTTATTTTATGAAAATAAAGGAAAACACATGTTGCATGTGAGGAGGAAAAATGAAGAAATTAGAGGCTTTAGTAATAAATAGGCCTCATAGCATCAGTTGGTATCCTTTGGTCAGTTCAGTTTTGGATTTGGTTTCAAAGAGGAGAAGAGCACCAAGAGGAGAAGGAAAGAAAACAAGCAAAGGAAGGGCAAGGAAAGCCAAGGAAGGACAAGAAAAGAAATGAAAGAAAGTATCGATCAAGGAAAAGTTGGATCAAGTAGCTTCAACAAGAATACTTGTAGGTAAAGTTTGCATGTATGATTTCTTAGTTGGTTTTCGCATGCATGGTATGTGCATGTTGGTATTTGGTTCTTTTGTTTTCTTTGGAATGTATTTTTTCAGGTTCGGACAATGTATTTTAACCTTGCCTTGCCATTTCATGATAGCCATCGTGTGATGGTATTCTTTCTCAATTAATATTTGCATTGCCGGAAGATTTTGGATCCAGCTGAGGTGGTCTCAGGAAAATCCCAAGGGTTGGGGGTGGAGATGGTTTTCTTTAGGAAGCCCTCGACAAGTGGGTGGAGACAAGAAAAATCCATAAGGGATGGTGAAGGAATTAAGAGGCGTCCAAGCTCGGTTTGGTTTTTTGATCTCACCCTGGTTTAGGTGAGATCACGATATGGTGATGGTGGAGGTGGTTTAACCTATGGATTCCTTTGGTTGATTTTGGATTGGTTTATCCCATGAGTTTGCACATTCATGCTTGGAACATGGCACGAAGTTGATTGGACAAAAAAAAAAAAATTGGTTTTGCCTAATCTATGGTTGGGTGGTATGTGGAACTCCAAGAATTAGTAGGTTTTTTCATATGTTTGATAAGAGCTAAGTTTCTCTTGATTTTAATGAGTAAATGTACTTGTTAGTATGTGGCTTAAATGGTTGTTCTATTATTGTTATTTATCTGGTTATATGTTGGTTATAAGCAAGCTTATTTGACATATCTAAGTATGGATCTTATCAAATTTTCATTAATGAATGTCTATTTCATGAATGTATGGCCTAATTGGTGTTATGAGAACTATTCTGAGAATACATTGATCCTTCTTGTTAAATCTAAAATAAGTTTCCAGGTCCTTATGTTCATATTTTCATTCATGACCTGTAGGTTGCATGCTTACCAAGTGTTTGACAGAATTTCAGTCTTGATTGGGAGAGGTTATGTCAAGTCCTAGTTCAAGTTTTTCTTTATAAGCCTTGTTTCTATGGCATTCATCATTTCTGGAAGTTTCACTGAATTCTGGGCAGAGTCCCCAGTGCTAGCCCTAAAAAAGTGTCTCACAAATCAGGGTCGATGGAAAAGAACTGACTGGAGAAGTGCACATTCGTTGGAAATAAGGCCTATGGGAGCGACTAGAGGGCTATAGTCGCTTTCATTCCTTGGAAAGGGAGTGGCTGAGACTCTTGTTCAGTGAAAGAGAGAGTTATCTTATGGGTTGGACACCTGGAGGGGTTGGGTTGCTCTTGGATGTCTTGTAGCACCTAATGGAAGTCAATAAGGTCTTAAGTTGTTGACTCCATTTCCTTAATGTCATATAGGAGGTTGAGTCTTATCATAGTGACCCTAAGCTCATGTTTATCCCCGGTAAAATGGGTAAATGTGGGAGGAGTGGGTCACAATATGCCAACACCCTCTTTTCCTTAGGTATTACAGGGTTTTTAATCCCTTCAATCCATTTTCAAATTCCTAGATACACTTTATTTTGTGTATACCCTCTCCTTTTTCTTGTTAAATTAGAAGCCTCAGCATTTTTTTATTATTCTTAAAACATGAGATGTACCTATTATTGTGAATGTGTCACAACGTTATATAGATCCTTCCCATTTCATCTTGATTTCCATACATAGATAAGATTACTCTTTTGTTAGGATTACATTTTTTTTTTACTAGTAAGTATTCCTTACATTCGCTCTTTCAGTTAGGTTCTTGGTCAACATCCAATGTATGTGCTAGAAAGTAATTTAAATAAATCAAGTAATTACTTCCATTTGTAAGTATTATTTACCAAGAACATCTTTACTTCTTTTATACTTGTCTCTCGTTCAACATATACATATATGTATAAGGGATTGCAACTAGAAACTAACCTAGAAATTTTCACGGTGATTCAAATACAACAACATACCATTTGATATTTGATAACCTAACTTATGTAACACAATGCTTTTCAATGTACCCATTATAGGGTTCTTATTTTCCATTGCTTAATTAGTAGTTTTTCTCTTATGTCTAAAACAACTTAAGTTCTTTACCTAGTTGTGCCTATATCTTCAAAATTTGATTAGGTGAAGATGCAAAATTTAGCGTTGTAGGCAGGGTTCTACTCATTTCTTCTTTACTATGAAACACACCAAAACTGGTTACTATTTTCCCTTAAACAAGCCACAATGTTGAACCTTTAGCTTTGATTCCACTTATAACATGCTCCCTTTCTCACACTTATTATTTTTCTTTTACAGGTGACTTTCCCTTAATTCAATTGCAAAGGACAAATGATCATAACCTTTTTACTTCTTTTACTCTACTTGTTACCAATACATTCAATTGCAAGGAACAAATGATCATAACCTTTTTACTTCTTTTACTATACTTGTTACTAATACATTATTTATAACTATGTAAATTATGGTTATATAATGGTGTTAAATTTAGCTTTCTTCTTTACAATGAAACACACCAAGATTTGTTACTATTTTCCTTTAAACAACCCCAATGTTAAACCTTTCACCCTTTCTCACACTTATTACTTTTGTTTTAGAAGACTTTCTCTTAATTCAATTTCAAGAGACAAATGATCATAACCTTTTTATTTTTTTTACTAATTATGATCATATAATGATGTTAAATTTGGTTAAATTCATGAGTTATGCCACCCTTGTACAGATTAAACTGTAAGGTTCATCCTTGGGATTGTTTGTAGGTGGTGCAATATAATTATCACATTTCATAATCATATCTTCATGGTTCGTGGTGTAGTACATCAAAATAAATAAATAAATATATATATATATATATATATTTCGAAAATAGTTACACCTTTCTGTCTGGTTGGCTTTATCTTTATCATGTTTTATGCTAATTTTCCTTGAAAACTCTCTGGAATGTACAATTGTAATGCACAAAATTCAATTCATAGCAAAGTTTGACACTAGTGAATTGTCACACATCCACCGTTCCGAGCATAGGGTTTCAATCCGACGGCTTAGGGTGGCTAGAGGGTAATCACCCTCCCAATATGCACTGCACTCAACTCATTTATTCTATTTTCACTATTGGAATTGACGCTGAAATTTTTTCAAGAAATCCTGCATCAATTTACTCTTGGGTGCACCGTCCGAATCAAACACGTAACTTATGAAAATCAACAATTTTTTTTTCTTCTTCTTAGTGCCCTGCATGAACGTACTCTTGGGTGCACCGTCTAAATCAAACACGGAACTTATGAATATCAACAATTTTTATTTTTTTTATTTTCTTCTTCTTAGTGCATTTTGTTTTCCTGAATATTTTCTCACTCTTCCTTCTTTTCTTTTGTCGTGTATTTGATTTGGGTTCTACGTCATCGACGATCTTTACCATGACTAGTACTCACAGATCTTTATGGAATTGGCAACGCATACACAGGGTTACCGTCTTCTCCCAGTGCTACCGAGTGTTCGTCCGACCAAAGTTTCAAATTTGGATTATATGTTCTTGTTCCTCTAACACAATCTGTGTTTGAATTGGATGACATTGGATTTTATTGTAGTAATTTTATCTCTCTCTCATATGGAATTTTATTAAGTGCTCCTAAATTCCCTCTTTGTATTAAGAGGTTTTCTTAACAAAATAATTTATCTACACAAATTTGTTAGGTGTTGGTACTTATTAAATTTGTATATTAGTTTTTATAATTTCCTTGTTAAAATAGACACTTATGGTATATATTGAGTATGTTGTATGGGTAATACTTATGGTATGTATATATTTACAAATCCGTATTCTGGGTTATATTTTCTTTTATTATAGTCATCTCAAAGTTTATACGTATTTTGTATTTTGTTTTCTTTTATTGCTTTCTAAGCTAATAGCACTAGCTTCGTGTTGAAATTTTTTCCTAAATAAGGTATTCTTTCTTGTTTAGTATTTTAATATTTATTTCATAATTTTTCTAATTCTGTGTTTTAATAACTCTTGTTATTATTATCGTGTGCCAACAAATTGGTATACTCATAGCAGATTTCAGAGGAAAATACCCCTTGGTTGTAGAATTCTTGAAGCAGACCACGTTTTGGTTTAATTTATTCTATATTAAATATGTACACTTAGGTACTTCTTTTTGTACGAAATTTGTCATAGAATATCGGTTTATTACTCGTTGCTATTTATGTTTTTTTTTTTTTTTAAAGCCTCGAAACTACCTACTATAGAGGTATGATGCGATCAATAGGTCATAAAAATGTATGATGCAATCAATAGGTAAGGTATGATGTTGAATCTATGCAATTTTGCCTAGTTCTAGACAAATTTTAGGTTCAATCATGTTGTTCCTTAACATATCAGTTAACTGGTTACAACAATTATATATAAATATATATTGCCACGCCTTTCCTTAACATCATCATGTTCAAGGGAGTAAGTTCTTTCACTCCCTTTAGTTGCCTCATGATTCCTCTCCTTCCCTCTTTGATTTTTGTTTCCAACTGAGATAATTTATCTTTACTGATGGGAGAAACCATCCTCTAAATGTCTGGTAAATGAACTTTCAAGTAGAGACCTTTTCCCGTAATTACTTGGTTGTCATAATCAATTTATATGAAAGTATAGTAACTTTAAAATATTTAAATTTGATCACTAGGCTTTCCATTCAGCCCATAGTCTTATCAAGTCATAAAAGTAAATTAAATATTTACTTTTCAAATCTCATCTCATGGTCTATATGCCGCATTAGCTTATAATACTAATAATAATAATAATAAACTCATAATTCACTAATTTTTTATGATTTTCATGATATTAGCAAAGTGAGATATCTTGAGCATTATCATGAATTGAGGCATATCAAGGTTTGTTGGCCATTTAATTTTTATGGCTGCGCTAATAATCAATAACAATTATTACTTGTTAGATTATTACTTGTTAGAACTAATAATATCGCCAAACTAATAAAAAAAAAGTGTCTTGAGCATTACAATGAATTGAGGCATATCAAGGTTTGTCGGCCATTTAATTTTTATAATTAGTACTTGTCAAAACTAATAATATTGCAAAACTAATAAAAGAAAGGTGTCTTGAGCATTATTATGAATTGAGGCATATCAAGGTTTGTCGGCCATTTAATTTATATAATCAATAACAATTAGTACTTGTCAGAACTAATAATATTGCCAAACTAATAAATGAAAGATGTCTTGAGCATTATTATGAGGTATATCAAGGTTTGTCGGTCATTTAATTTTTATATGGCTGCGCTAATAATCAATAAAAAATAGTACTTGTCAGAACTCATGATATTGCCAAACTATCATGAAAACTTGTCAGAAAAGTGTCTTGAGCATTATCATGAATTGAGGCATATCAAGGTTTTTTGGCCATTTAATTTCAAAGTTTGTCGGCCATTTAGTTTCAAAGTTTTTCGGCCATTTAATTTATATGGTTGCGCTAATAATCAATAACAATTAGTATTTGTCAGAACTAATAATATTGCCAAACTAATAAAAGAAATAGTCATTTTTCGTATATTTTTTTTGTTAATTTTGTGCAAATTTAAACATAACCCGTAAAAGTTGTTTAATTTACAAAGATGAAATGCTTCAAGGACTTTCTATAAATTCAAAAGTACATTTTAAACAATAAAATATTAAAATGTCTCTAAAAGATTATAAATTATGTTGTCAATCCAAAATGTCCTCTCTATTATATATATATTAAAACAAAAAATTTATTTTAAAATAAAATTAACAATACATGATAATAGGTGATTATTACAAAAAGTAGTTTTTTACAAATAGATTAGAGAATCCAAATTACAAAAATAAAATAAAAAATCCAAATTTAACAATTAAATAATAAAAACTAATTAATGATAAAATGATTGGGTTTTCAAGTATTAAAATTCCAACCTCTTTGGTTAAGTTACAGTGTTTTTTACATTTAAATTTAATGAGGATTTGTGATATGATAAATTTTTTTGAAGAAAAAATAATTTAAGATATTAAAGTTAAGTGATTGAAAAGGTTAAAATACAATTTTAATTAAAACAAATATAATTTTATTATTATTATTCAAAAAGATGTTTGAAAATATAGTTTATTTTAATTAAAAGAAATATAATTTTATTATTATTATTTAAAAGTTGTTTTAAAATATATTTTTTGAAAATAAATATAAACCGTAGCTATATTTTTTTTGTGTTTTGATTTTTTTATTGAGATTTGATAATAAAATTATGGTTTATTTATTTAAAAATATATATATTTTTTATAAAAATCTTTAAATCGCTAAAAAAATCATATATCAAATTTATAGTTTTAATATATTTTATTAGAAATTAACCAAAAGAATATTAGAAAAAAAACCTAGCTTAGCATATATTTCAAAACTAGGTTTCATTAAAAAATTTCTTAAATTGTTTTTTTTTCCAAATGAAAAAATATTGTAGTTGTGATTAAAATTTTTCGGTGAAAATCGCATGAAAATAGATTCGGTTGACGCGTTTAGAACGAGAGAGTGTGGTTCAAAATTCTTAATATTGTAGTTGTTTACGGAGGCAGCAGCAAAATAGCTCAGATTGCAGTTTTTTTGTCGGAATCTTGTAATTTTTTTTTTTAATAAAGTAATTGGATTGTTTGAATTGCATTTTTTACTGTGAAAATGAATTCAGGACCATCAAAAACCTTTAAAACACCTAAAACACTGAAGTTCAAGGACACCCAGATTTTCAAAAATCTTCACTGAAATTTTTCATAATCTTACTAAGAAGTTTAAGTTATTCTATGGATTCTTTAAACTACACTACCACAAAAATAAATATTTAGTAAAATGTTTTACCCTAATAAACAACAATAAAATAAAAAATAAAAAATTAGATAACGAAGTCCACAACTATCAAGAAAAATAGCATTTAATAACGAAGTCACTCCACAACTAGATGCCAGATATTACTTTCGCGTATAATTTAAGTGTCTTTGAATTTCAACGCGATAAAGCTGAAAAAATCTAAAGAACAAATCAAACAAATGTAAGATAGGTTCGAAATCTGGGCTGCCTAGGTTAGACCAGTGCGCACAAGCTTTTCGGAATGCCGGAAAAGCACAAAAGAACCCTGCCCGGTTTATTTGTCGGCGTGTACTTTTCCGACCAGATCATGCCAAATTACCAACAACTCCGTCCAACATTGACACGTAATACCATCACAACTCTAATAACTCAACGTACCTATTATTACGATAAGGCAACGAACTTATATTTATTAAATCTAAAATAAGTTTCATTTTTTTCTAATTAATAAATTTATCATCGGGCAACGGCCCAAGCATTTATGGAGCATGTGGTAAATGACAAGATTTCGTGTTGCAGGATTTACGCTCCGATTTGTGTGAAGATGCGTTGCTTCGCAGTGAAAATCTCGCCAATCTCGCCACTCCACCACCCTCCGCAGAAGAAATTTTCTTGCATTGGTGCCATCGTACCCTCTGCGAATTCATTTGTTCTGACTTAGAGTTTATTCGGCCACCCTGGTCATCTAAATTCTGTGAAGCAGAATTCACAGAATTCTTGCTTTAAGTGCTTTTACACCCATCATAATATAATCAATAGATTTGCTTTTCTTGTGTTGCAGCAACTTCAGCCCTTGGGTGGAGTTGCATTATTTGTTGGTGTTAAGGCTTTCGGCATAAATCGTTTCAGGCTCCCAAATATTTGAAGTGAAGTGAAGCACAATGGCAGCTTTGACCAATGACCTGGTGTTCCTTGTATTGCAGTTTCTCAAAGAAGAGAAGCACACAGAAGCTGCCCACGTGTACGGTTCCAAACCCTAGCCTTGAATTATCTTTTTTTCAATGGTTTTTGCATATGTGATGTGTTAATAATGACTTGATTTTTGGTTGTTCTGGTATGCATGAGCATAGGTTGGAGAAAGAATCAGGGCTTTTCTTCAACCTGGATTACCTTCAAGAACTTGTTATTACAGGAAAATTCGATGAGGCCGAGCAATACTTGTCCGGCTTTATCAAATTAGAGGACAACAAGCATTCTACTAAGATATTCTTTGAGATAAGGAAACAGAAATATCTTGAAGCACTGGACAGGTGTGCACTGTGAACTCTCTTTTTCTTTCCTGGCTTACATGAGTGACAATGATAGCTTTTTCCTGGCTTACATGAGTGACAATGAATGTTAGTTTTATTGCATTTATGGGTATTTCTTAAAGCGGTATTATAGTGTTTCTGACATTTCTAGATCTCAGCCTTTTATAAGTTTTTTGTTTTTTCTATTATTTTGTCTAGAATGTAATAGGAATTTGTTTTCGTTTTTTCTATTAATTTGTTTAAAATTTAATAGGAATTTGTTTTCGTTTTTTCTATTAATTTGTCTAAAATTTAGAATTTGGTAAAAAGTTGTTGAAATAACATTATTGAATTTTGAATATTTTCCACATTATTAGTGCTCTAGGATTATTGAACTGATTTTCACTATGTCGAATCCATATCTGCTGGATCCATCTATGTTTCCCCGGATTCCGGCCAAAAGTTTCAAAATGCAGTCATTGAGTTTGTGAATTCTTAACAATCCTAATGCACTGATTCTCCACAATGCGGAGTGCACTGGATATTTCAGAGCCCTGAATCCATATCTGCTGGATCCATGGATCCAGTTATGTTTTGAATCTTTTTCTGCTGGATTTTGACATTTCTAAATTGCCTGGTCTGTTTCTTATAAGTTTTTCCTATTAATTTAAACATATAAGTTTTTTCTATTAATTTGTCTAGAATTTGATACGAATTTGTTGGAATCTGGTGAATATTCCCTACATTATTAAGTTTTGAATATTCTCCACATTATTAGTGCACTAGGATTATTGAACTGATTCTCCCCAATTGGAGTACACTGTGTTGAATCCATATCTACTGGATCCATGTATGTTTCCCTGGATTTCGGCCAAAAGTTTCAAAATGCAGTCATTGAGTTTGTGAATTCTCCACAATCTTAGTGCATTGATTCTCTACAATCCCAAGTGCACTGGATATTTCAGAGTACTGAATCCATATCTTCTGGATCCATGGATCCATCTATGTTTTGAATCCTTATCTGCTGGATCCATGGATCCATCTATGTTTTGTCGGATTCCGACCAAAAATTCTAAAATGTCTAATAGTTAAACAAGGCCACTTTAGACTGTTGGAATTTAATTTCCAACTACCCAGATAACGCAGTACAGCAAAAATCAATTGGAAGAGACAGCTATGGCAGCGAAGTTAAGGTTGATGGGAATTTTTGACAGCCGCAAGTTAAATGTTGGAGCTTCGAAAGAGCTCCATTCTATCTGCAGCAACAACCAATTAAAATCCCCACCGAACACAGTTAATGCAGAATGGAGGCAGCAGTACATTGAACAGGTTTGAGGCGGTCAATTGAAAGCAGAGATGAAGCGGCAATACAATTCCGCGGGGGTCTGGAAAGTTGGGCAAGTAGAGTTGTGAACCCCCTCGGAACTGTTGATGCAAGCGGGGGCCCACACATATTATACATTGACAAAGTTTTGGGTTTAATATTATTTGCCCATCATATGTTTAATATTTTTATTTTGTTGTTTTATATTCCAGCATGTAAGTTTTTTTTATGTTTCACGCACGGTAAATGTTTTGTTACCGCAGTAAGTTTGAGGTTTTACTTTGGTAAAATATATATTATAAATATATGATATTTATAATATATATCTATTATGTAATGTTATATATTGTAATGTGCCGGGAGTACAAAAGTGGGACAGACTTGTAATATGTTTTAATGTATTACACAGAACAGAAAAAAATGCATAGCAGTGCGGGAAACAAAAACACACGGAAATGATATTTGTGTGTGACAGAGAGTTGTTTTAATGTTTTTTTTTTTGAAAAGACAGAGAGACAGTGAATGAGAAAAAATACACAACAGTGTGAGATTTTTTTTATGTATGCACAGCAGTGAAAGTTTTAGAGAGACAGAGTGTTATTCTGGCACTGTGTTTTTGCAGCAGTCCAGTAGTTGTAATCCCTCTGTGTTGAGGAAGAGTTTGTATCAGTTTTTGAAGAAATAGAAATCTGTTTTTAAGTGTGGAAACTCTGTCACTGTGAATGCAATTTTAATATTTTCTCTGTGTTTAGAGGGGAGTTTTATTCTCTAGTGTTTGTTCTTGGAATTTTCAGAAATTTCAACATGGTATCGGAGCTAGTTCAGGCACTTTGAAGATTTCAAAGAAGCTGAAGAAGAAGACTTGTTGCACTGTTTTCTCCAGCAGTGTGAAAAACTCAACAGAGGTCAAAGTTCGGGTATTTCTCAAAGATAATAGAGTTGGTTTTTGTTTAACAGAGTTTGTTCTTTCAGAGAAGGAAAGACAGTTTGTTTAATTTCAAAGTTCAGTTTAATAGCAATGGCTGGACCAAGTACAGGAATGAGTCTTGGAAATGTGCAACTTCCACAATTTAATGGAAAGAATTATGATTATTGGGCCATTACCATGAGAGCCCTGTTTGTTTCACAAGACCTATGGGAACTTGTAGAAGATGGTTTTACAGAACCAGCTGATGAGCAGGCTTTTAATGCCTTAAGTCAAGCAGAGAAAGATGTATTGAAGAACAATAGAAAGAAGGATGCCAAAGCCCTCTTCTATTTGTATCAAGCTGTAAATGAGAGTGTGTTTCCAAGGATAGCAGCAGCTAAGAAATCCAAGGAGGCATGGGAAACTCTGAAAGTAGCCTATCAAGGCATGGAGAAAGTTAAGACAACAAAGCTTCAGTTGCTGAGAAGAGATTTTGAAACTCTTTGCATGAAAGAGTCAGATAATGTGGACACATTTTTTACACATGTGATTGGGATTGTAAATCAGATAAGATCCCATGGAGAAACTCTTGAAGAAATAAGGATTGTGGAGAAACTTTTGAGATGTTTACCCTCAAAGTTTGATGTTATTGTTACCACCATAGAAGAGACCAAAGATCTCTCATAGTTCACAGTGGATGAACTTCATGCCTCACTGATAACCCATGAACAGAGATTGAGCAGAGATGAAACCTCATCTCTTGAACATGCCTTCAAGACCCAAATGCCTTCAGGAAGAGGAAGAGGTCAAGGAAAAGGAAGAGGAAGAGGCAGAAGCCAGAACAGAGGTGGAAGGAACAACCCTTCACATTCACATGGAAGGAGCAACAATGAAAATCAGAGCCACGGCCAATGCAACAGCCAACAAGGTGGACATCAACACCAACATGCTCATGGACAGAGGTATGACAAATCCAATGTCCAATGTCATTATTGCAAGAAATATGGGCACTATGCCAATGAATGTAGAAAGAAGCAAAATGACATGAAAAATAAGCAGAATGCTAATGTAGCAAAAGAAGAAAAGAACCCAAGTAATGTGCTATTAGCTTGTAATGTAGCACAAGACAGAGAAGATGATGTTTGGTTCTTAGATTCAGGTTGTAGTAATCACATGACTGGAAATAGAGCAATGTTTGCCAATCTAGATGAAGAAGTAAAATCTGAAGTAACCACAGGGACTGATACTAAAATCTCTGTAAAAGGAAAAGGCAGAGTTAGTATTAGAGCAAGAAATGGTGAGCAGAAATTTGTTCCTGATGTGTATTATGTTCCAGGTCTGAAATGTAATCTTTTGAGCGTTGGGCAGCTCATAAACAAAGGTTACAATGTAATTTTTAAGGATGATGTGTGCACAATAAAAGATATTCCTCCAAGCAAGAAAATTATTGCTGAAATTCACATGACCAGCAATAGAATGTTTCCACTCAAGCTCAACATTGACTTGAAGGGAAAAGGAAAGAGTATAGTAGCTGTAACACAAGAAGCCTTTCAGAAGGAAGAGAAAGATGTAAACTGGTTATGGCACCTGAGATTTGGACATCTCAATTTTGGAGGATTAAATCTGCTGCACAGGAAATGAATGGTAAGAGGCTTGCCATTGATTGAGAAGCCTGACAGCCTATGTGAAGGCTGCATCTTGGGAAAGCAACACAGAGAAAATTTTCCGTCAGGGAAAAGTATAAGGGAAAAGCACCCTTAAAGATCATTCACTCATATTTATGTGGGCCGATGCAAACAGCATCAGTTTCAGGTAGCAATTACATGCTGACCTTCATAGATGATTTCACAAGAAAAGTGTGGGTTTATTTTCTGAAATATAAGAGTGAAGTTTTTCAAAAATTTTGCCACTTTAAAGCTCTTGTAGAGAAACAGAGCGGGCTGCATATTAAAGTTCTCAGAACTGATAGAGGAGGAGAATATATATCAAAAGAATTTCTGCGTTTTTGCAAAGAGAATGGCATTCACAAGCAATTTACCACAAGGTACACACCGCAACAGAATGGAGTTGCTGAAAGGAAGAATCGAACCATAATGGAGATGGTGAGAAGCATGCTGAAGGCAAAACACTTGCCGAATGAGTATTGGGCAGAAGCAGCAAACTGTGCTGTGTATATTTTAAATAGATGTCCCACAAAAGCAGTGATGAACAAAGTTCCAGAAGAAGCGTGGAGTGACAGAAAACAGGGAGTCACCCACATGAGAGTTTTTGGATGTGTGGCATATGCACACATACCTGAAAAATTGAGAAAGAAGTTGGATAGTAAGGGGGAGAAGTGTATTTTCCTTGGATATTGTGAAGATTCCAAAGGATACAGGTTGTATAACCCATCCACAAAGAAGTTTGTAATAAGCAGAGATGTGCAATTTATTGAAGAGGAAGCATGGGATGGAAGCATTGAGAAAACAGTTAATGTCAAAAGCTGTTTATCTCATGATGAAGATGAAGGAGATGCGGTTGAAATTAACAACCCATCCGTAGCACAACCTCCACCAACACAGGGACAACAAGGAACGCCTCAAGCGGCAGCAAGAACACCCTTGAAAAGAAGCGGGAATGCATCACCAAGCACACCACATGGGGCAGAATTGAGTGCTTCATCAAGCATGGCTACACCAAGTGAAAGAGGAACAAAGTTCAGAAGTCTTAGAGAAATTTATGAGCAGGGAGAAGCAAATGAAGGTATGAATTCCTTATTTGCTTTGTATTGTCAAGTTGATGATCCTATTCATTTTGAAGATGCTATTAAAGACAGAAAATGGATAGAAGCTATGGATGATGAAATTAATGCCATAGAGAAGAACAAAACATGGGAGTTGGTTGATCTCCCAGAAGGTAAAGAAGTCATTGGTGTTAAATGGGTCTATAAGACCAAGAGTAATGCTGAAGGAAAGATAGAAAGACACAAGGCCGGACTTGTTGTCAAGGGTTATAAGCAGAAGTATGGGATTGATTATGAAGAAACTTTTGCACCGGTTGCAAGAATGGAGACCATAAGAGTAGTGCTGTCCATAGCAGCACAAAACAAATGGAAAGTATATGAGATGGATGTAAAATCTCCATTTTTAAATGGAGTTTTAATGGAAGAAGTATATGTGGAACAACCTATTGGCTATGAGAAGAAAGACCAAGAACATAAAGTCTACAGATTAAAGAAAGCTCTTTATGCGCTGAAGCAAGCGCCAAGAGCGTGGTACAGTAGAATAGACTCCTATCTACTGGAAAATGGATTTGAAAAGTGTGAGGGAGAACCCACCCTCTACATCAAAGAAAAGGATGGTAAAATGCTCATTGTTGTTTTATATGTTGATGATCTAATATTTACAGGTAATGATGATTGCCTTGTTGAAAATTTTAAAACAGTCTTGAAAGATGAATTTGAAATGACTGACATGGGCTTGTTGAGATACTTCTTAGGAATAGAAGTAGAACAAAATGAAAAAGGGATTTTTATTTCACAAGCAAAGTATGTGAATCAAGTTTTAGAAAAGATTTAATATTGCGGAGGTGCAAGGCTACGATTACTCCTTGTAATGGGATTGAAGTTGAGTAGAGATGACAACGGCAAGGATTTTGATCCAAGTTTGTATAAAAGCATAGTTGGCGGCCTCATGTGTTAGCGCAGCAGGCGGATATTGTGCATCTTTGTTGGTTGTTTGATTATGGAGAAGCCAAAAGAAACACATTGGCAAGCACCAAAGAGAATTCTAAGGTATGTTAAAGGAACTAAAAGATTTGGTATTTTATATACTGCTTCAGAAAATTCAGAGTAAGTTGGATACACTGACAGTGATTGGGCTGGAAAATCACTGGAAGTGTAGATGATCGGAAGAGAATTTCTGGTTATGTTTTTCATATGGGTTCAGGAGTCATTTCATGGGCTTCGAAAGCGACCTATTATGGCCAACATCTCTGACCAGAGGAGGCAGAGTATGTAGCAGCTACGGTAGCTGACATGTCAAGCGGTTGGATAGAGAAGGATGCTAAAATAATCTATGCAGGAAACGAGGTAAAAGGGACAATGATTCATTGTGACAATAGCTCAGCTATTGCATTGTCAAAAAATTCTGTTTTTCATAAAAGGACAAAGCACATAGACACCAAGTTTCATTTCATACGTGAATTGGTTAGCAATGGTGAGATTGTTTTGCATCATTGCAAAACAGAGGAACAATTAGCTGATATCCTCACAAAACCATTAGCTCAGAACAGTTTTGAAAAATTCAGGAAATGCCTGGGTATGCAGGAAAACCCAGCAGTTGAAATTAAGGGGGAGTGTTGGAATTTAATTTCAAGCGCGGTCTTATGATGCAACAAAAATCAATTGAAGAGACAACTATGGCGGTGATTAAGGTTGATGGGAATTTTTGACATTATGAAGTTAAGTATTTGGGCGCCGGAAGAGCGCATTCTATACTGCGACAACAACCAATTAAAATCCCCACCGAACACAGTTAATGCAGAATGGAGGCAGCAGTACATTGAACAGGTTTGAGGCGGTCAATTGAAAGCAGAGATGAAGCGACAATACAATTCCGCGGGGGTCTGGAAAGTTGGGCAAGTAGAGTTGTGAACCCCCTCAGAACTGTTGATGCAAGCGGGGGCCCACACATATTATACGTTGACAAAGTTTTGGGTTTAATATTATTTGCCCATCATATGTTTAATATTTTTATTTTGTTGTTTTATATTCGAGCATGTAAGTGTTTTTTATGTTTCACGCACGGTAAATGTTTTGTTACCGCAGTAAGTTTGAGGTTTTACTTTGGTAAAATATATATTATAAATATATGATATTTATAATATATATCTATTATGTAATGTTATATATTGTAATGTGCCGGGAGTACAAAAGTGGGACAGACTTGTAATATGTTTTAATGTATTACACAGAACAGAAAAAAATGCATAGCAGTGCGGGAAACAAAAACACACGGAAATGATATTTGTGTGTGACAGAGAGTTGTTTTAATGTTTTTTTTTTTGAAAAGACAGAGAGACAGTGAATGAGAAAAAATACACAACAGTGTGAGATTTTTTTTATGTATGCACAGCAGTGAAAGTTTTAGAGAGACAGAGTGTTATTCTGGCACTGTGTTTTTGCAGCAGTCCAGTAGTTGTAATCCCTCTGTGTTGAGGAAGAGTTTGTATCAGTTTTTGAAGAAATAGAAATCTGTTTTTAAGTGTGGAAACTCTGTCACTGTGAATGCAATTTTAATATTTTCTCTGTGTTTAGAGGGGAGTTTTATTCTCCAGTGTTTGTTCTTGGAATTTTCAGAAATTTCAACATAGACTTGTGAATGTTGGTGGATCAATTTATTCAGTTTTTGATAATTTTGTCAGAATTATTTTTTGTTATGTTGTTCAATGTCATTGTCTAGTTGGGGTTTGACATTATTCAATTTTTGATAATTTTGTCAGATTTATTTTTTTATGTTGGTCAATGTCATTGTCCAGTTGGGGTTTGACCTTATTCAGTTTTTGATAATATTGTCAGATTTTTTTTTAATGTTGGTCGGTGTCATTGTCTGGTTGGGGTTTGATCTTGAAAATTTTATGATGGTAGAAGGTGTTTGATCTATTTGGATACATGCATGGAAAATGAACAGGACACTCTAAGTAGAGTCATGAATTCTCTTTCTTGTTATATTGTGAATGATGAATTTCTCAGTCTTTTTGTTTTAGGAATTCTGGGGTATTAGCTTTGTACGTGGGTAGGCTTTTTAATGTGTGAATTCTGAACCTTATTTCTTTCCTTACATTTGTGAATATGAATCTATTGTGGTATCAACAGTGCAATCATTTGAATCTCAGAGCTGTTTCTTAGTTTTTCAATGTTTTTCTTCTTTATAAGATTTTGGTGTTTTTCGAATGGGGTATAGTAAATTAGCAATTGGACTAATTTCTGAGCTGAAAGGATAAGAGAGAGGTTGCTAATACTAGGCACCCTCAGTATATATGCACTTACAAGCACAACATAATTACTTTATTACAGAGTTAGTTAGAATGTTGGACCAGGTTGGGATGTTAACTATTCTACAGAACCAACCAACTAAACTCATTTTGAAAAACTAGTTACCTTATTACAGAGCTAGCTAGAGTGTTGAACCTGGGTTGGAGGTTAACAACTATTCTACCCAAACTAAACTCATTTTGAAAAAACTAATCAATGTCATGTTTGTTACATGTTTATTTCATGTTTGTGGGGTAGTTTGTTTTTGTTTCTTAACCTTTTACATATTTGTTAGTATTGGATTTTCTATTGTTTTAACTTTTACCTTTGTTGTTAATACTAGGTTAATAATAAGTTGATAATAAGCTATTAATTTCACGGTCAATTATATTTTGTGGGGATGTCGAGTATTCTCTTAATCCTTCTCATCTCCCACGTTTGTCAATGCCAAGCTGTTTTTGTTAGCAAGGTTATTAATATGTTTTTCTGTATCTGCATACACTGACGGATAATTCATAGTTGGCTAAATAAATTCTAAATAATTCTCATTTTCTAGGAAAGATAAGTTAACCGCTGTGAAAATACTTCACGATGATCTTAAAGTGTTCAGAAATTTCCCTAAAGAATTCTACAGTCAGATAGCGGAACTGATTACATTGGAAGACTTCAGGTGATGTTTGTTTTACTGTTTATATTTTATTACCTGCTTGAGTATTTTCTTTTCTCTGTAAGGTCTAATCGAAACTTTGGATTCTACGAGTAGGGAGAACGAGCAGCTTAAACATTATAGGGATACACATACTCAACGATTTGCAGTGTTTCGAGAGATTGACTCAATTGTACGATCTAACCCTTTAATCTGCAATAAGTTGGCGTTTCCAAACATTAGAGTTTGCAGGCTTAGGGCCCTCATTAATCAAAGGTTCTGCCTCTGTCCTTTAAAATACCTCTTGATTCAAGTTTAGAACTTCTCTATAATATATATATATATATATATATAATGTGAGTTTTTTCAATAAGCATGATGCTAGCTGTATAGAGATGCTATCAACTATTGCAGCATCCAAACCCTCTTCTGAAATTTATAATTATTTCTTGACATTTGGCAGGAAGATAACTTATGTTTCTATGTGTATGTGCTTTATGTGCTTTTTTTCAGTCTTAATTGGCAGCATTCGCTTTGCAAAAACATTGTTTGTTGATCACGCCTGTGGAACATCAAATGGAGCCCTAACTCCATCTCCAGTAGATAATCTTCAAAAGCTGGCATCCTATCGTCCCAGTTCTATGACTGCTGTGAATCACAAATTTTATTAGTAGCATGAGTATACCCTTCATGTATTTCCCCTTTTGAATGTGCATTAGTGATTTGGTGATCTAAATTTGTATCTATCTTTGTTTGAATAAACTATTAATCTGATTGGTTGCAGAGATTTCAACCTCAAGTTGGTCCTACTGCTCGTAGTCCTGCAGGATGGTTGGCAAATCCTGGCACTTCTGTACAACATGCTACACAAGCTTCTTGTTCGACTTCTCTCATGCCACGTCTAAATACAGGTCAGATAGTTGGTATTCTGTAAATCTAATAATCTATATATTATTCCTTGTTAAATGAATCTATACTATTCCTTGTTAAGCTTAACATCTTAATAATTGAATCTAAATAGTATATTTCTTTGCGTCTGTTGGTTGAAAAAAAATTTGGCTGAAAAGATGTTTGATTTTAATGTTTTTTTCTTAATGAGCTCAGGTGCTTTGTTGCAACTACCTAAAACTCCCGCACCAAGCAATGGTGGATTTGTTTTTCAGTTAGCTGATTCTGCTCAGGCTGATAAGGCATGTAACATCATTCCTATTAGACTTTGTGCTCCTGAATTTTGATGGAGGTTTCCTAGTCTTCAAAATTCTGCAAGTGCATTGGAAATTTTGCTCCCATTTCAAAATTTTGATTGTATTTTGGTCCCATTATCTGCAGACCCTGCATTTAGGACCAACTCACCCTAAAGAGAAGTACTCGGAAAATGACCTTCCTAAAGTAGTTGTGAGAAGCCTCAACCAGGGTTCAAATGTTGTTAGTATGGATTTCCATCCTCAGGAGCAGTCAGTCTTATTAGGCAATCTACCATTTCAATTTCATTAGTCTCCTAACTCAATTTTTTCATCTAAAGTCTTATTTTAAATGCACTCTAATCGTGAAATGACTTAAACCTAGTGAACCGGATGAGCATTTTGCAGTTGGAACCGATGTTGGTGACATTGCAATTTGGGATGTAGGATCAAGTGAAAAGTTAACTCAGAAGTCATTCGAAGATTGGGATAACTCAAGTCACATATTGTCTGTGCAGGTGTAAATATCACATTGTGTTTTAGTTCTAAGTGATTTTGTTAAAGAAATATTTTTTATACTTAACTGTTCACAGCAGTATTTCTTTCCTATAATGTGATTCTTTGTGGCATAGAGTTTTGGATGACACACATATTTCATGTTATATGTGTTCAGACTGTTATTTCAAAAGAATCAGTTGTGTCAGTGAAGCGGTGTATTTGGAGCCCAGATGGACCATTTATTGGTATTTACATTTGTTTTGTTGATTAAATTTTAGGTGTTTATATTTGTCTGTGATAAAGCTACTTTTACCATACCAATGACTCTATGGTAGGTACTAGGAACTGTTCATTGATATAACTTACCATGCAGGAGTGGCATTTTCTCAGCATCTAGTTCACATGTATTGTTATAATGCAACTGGCGAGTTGAGGCGACACCTTGAGGTTCGTATTATAGCTCAAAAATACATTACGTTTTGTTGCAGTTTCCATTTTGGAAACATGGCTATAAGTGACAATGGTAATACAATATTGCAGATTAATGCACATATTGGTAGTGTGAATGACATTGCCTTTGTGCACCGTCAAGGAAAGATGTGCCTTATCACTTGTGGGGATGATAAGATCAGTAAGGTAAATTTAGTACCTGCTCCTTGAATTCATAAATGTATGGATTCCCAATTATGATCAGTTAGTGTGACAAAAACTTGCCAATTTGAACTAATTTATATCATGGATGTTTACCATTATGATAATTTGCTAGCTGAACTCTTCCATTGTGCAGGCATGGGATGCAGAAACAGGCTGCAAACTATATACATTTGAAGGTCATGAAGCACCTGTCTATTCTATCTGTCCTCACTTTAAAGCGAATGTCTAGGTACTTGATTTCTAGAAGTCTTCTGCTACTTTCACATGAATATAGCATTTATTTAGTACGAGGATTACTAGCGAATTCTTTTCTCTATAGAATTCTTATTACTGGCGAAATTTTATTCCATGCCTGAAAATCTTCTGTGAATAATTGCAGTCATTTTCTCCATAGATGTAAAGGGGAAAATTAAAGCCTGGTTGTATGATCCTCCAACATGTAAAATTGACTATGATGCTCCTGGCCATGGGTGTACTACAATGGCTTATAGTGCTGATGGATCACGGTATAACACATTTTTCTACTTCATGGGTATATATTGGGAGGTTTGAATGCGTAATAAGGATACTAGTTCACTAAAAAGGATTTTATCCTGCCTCGTCAACAGCACTTATTTAAGGGTATTTTTTAATTAGTTTATATCTTCTTTGGGATTAGGCTTTTCACATGTGGTACAAACAAAGGAGAATCTTACTTAGTTGAGTGGGAAGAAAGTGATGGAGCAATCAAGCGAACTTATTTTGGTTTCGAAAAGCAGTCGTCAGATGTGGTGAAGTTTGCTACAACAAAAAATAGGTTCCTTGCAGCTGGAGATGAATCTCAAATTAAGTTTTGGGACATGGATAACATCAATGTCCTGTTAACAACCGATGCTGAGGGTGGCTTGCAGGTAAAAGGATATATTTACCATGACACCTATAATTAAACAATTTAGATTGGGATGTTTGATAGAGTTTAGACTATTTGAATTTCTTTATTTTTGGGTTCTACACTTATGCATTTCCCAGGCAAACCCACTTGTTACTCCTCCTCATTCCAGGGATGGTACTGAGGGTAAACTAGATTCTTTAGGGTTCAAAGCTTAGGTCAGCTATTAAGAGTTGGCTCAGGATGAGAGCTAGCATGTTACAAATTGGGATTTAACAACGTTACTCTCAGCCATGGTTGATGTTTTCTTATTATGATTGGATATTAAATTGACTCCTCTCACCTTCTGCAGGGTAGACCTTGTCTTTGTTTCAATAAAAATGGTTCATTTTTGGCTATAACAACACGTGATAATGGGATCAAGATCTTAGCTAACGCAGATGGAGTTAAGCTTGTAAAAATGCTAGAAAGTAGAAGGTTGACACCGGAGTCAAAGGTAAGAAAGGAGGTATGATGCCAGATTGCACATTCACTGGGCATATATCCAAAATAATGGCTAAAACCTAATTGTGGCATCTCTGAAATGCAGCCTTCATTTTCAAACATCA
Source organism: Pinus albicaulis (assembly GCA_034641835.2). NCBI lineage: Eukaryota > Viridiplantae > Streptophyta > Pinopsida > Pinales > Pinaceae > Pinus > Pinus albicaulis. Next base: position 1,257,774,978 of record CM076581.1, read on the forward strand.
TTGGTGCAGCAAATACAACCGGCCCTGTTCTTGGTGCAACAGAAAATTCAGAAAGAATTCCATCAGCAATATTGACGGTAAGTAATTTTGTTAGAGGACTCACTATGTTTGGTTCTTGTGCAATATTTTTACATTAGGAAGTTCATAAATTAATGGATAAATTTCAGTAATATTTATTTTGTCATGATCAACAAAAACTGCAGAATTGTGTTGCTAGCACTTCGATGGTCGATGTCAAACAGAGGCTTCAAGATGAGGATACAGGTGAGAACGAGAGCACAAACTGGAAGTTCACTGAGGTAATGGAACCAGTCCATTGTAAGTCTATCAGATTAACAGATCCACTGCCAACAGGAAAGGCAAGTTTTCTTCTTATATATAGTAGATTGAAACTACTCATTTTCATGTTCTCTCAGACTATAAAAACTCCTACTCACATGTGTAAATTTCTTTGGTGAATTGTACAGATTGTTAAATTACTTTATACACATTCAGATTCTTGTCTCTTAGCTTTGGACAGTAATGCTGCACATAGGCTATGGACGTGGCAATGTAATGCTTTGAATCCATCTGGAAAGGTGTGTCTTCAACTTCGGTTTCAGTTGCAGTAGTTGAATACCTCTTCCATTGTTGATTTAAGTTCAATAAATTTTTTGAATTTACTTTACAGGTTCAAGCAAATGTTCAACCACATATTTGGCAACCACTCAATAGCAGTTTTATGAAAAATGATACCAGTGACAGAGGCCTAGAAGAGGTTGTCCCTTGCTTAGCTTTGTCAAAGAGTTATTCATATATGCTGTCTGCTTCGGGTGGCAAAGTGACATTGTTCAACATGAAAACCTTTAAGGTGAGGAATTCTTCTGCTATCTGCACATGCGGTTCTGTTGAAGTCATGAATTCTGTAGTGTAACCTTAATAATTTAAAAGGGTCTCTCAGAAGTTCACTGAGAATTTGATGGTATCTTAATAATTTATACGTATGAATTCTAAATCTGTAGTGATGCCTATATTGATGCAGGTCATAGAAGACTACATGCCCCCTCCACCAGCAGCAACATGTGTAGCTTTCGACCCTGTGGATAGTAACTTCATTGCTTTTGGAATGGAGGATTCGACCATTCTCATTTTAGATTTTCAACTCGGAGAGGTGTTGTACATTTACATTTTTCCTTGCAGTGCCTATTATTGTTACCTGGTCTCTTAAGCTGTGACTAGAATACCACTGACTGAGTTTGATTACAGGTAATCAGGAAACTCAGGGGGCACCAGAAGAGAATAACTGGCTTGGCATTTTCCAAAGAATTAGAAGTTTTGGCATCCTCAGATGCAAATGGACAGGTATATCTCATATCTTTTGAGGTAACAACATTATCTACCTTCACCATTTTAAGATATGGAATAAACCTTTTGACTAAAACCAATATTGTGGTGACAGCTCTGTGTCTGGAACATTAAAGGATGGAAGAAGTGTAAATCAAAAGCCATTAATTCAGAGGCAGGAAGATTTCCATCACCACCCGCAGTTACGGCAGTTCAGTTTAATAATATTAATCAAGCTCAATTGCTAGTTGTGCAGGAGAGCCAAATTGCAATTTATGATGCTTCTGAATTGGAATGTTTGCGCCATGTAAGATGCCATGCTTATATATGCTTTTTTCCTGTTATATTTTTTAACCTTTGAAGTTATGGTGTGGTTGTGTATTTGATATAGATGGAGGTATATTGTCTTAGGAAGGATTAGTTAATAAATATTTGCATTGCAGTGGACACCTCGGGAACCAATGGCTGCACATATTTCGTGTGCCACATTTTCATGTGACGGTCTACTAGTCTATGCTAGTTTTTTTTATGGTTCTATTGGTGTATTTGGTTCTGAAGTCCTAAGGCTGCGGTGCCGTATTGCTCCTTCTGCATATATACCAGACATGGGCAGGTAAGGTGTTTCATCCTGCAATGAGAAGGATTATGGTAGTATCCATCATTCTAGGATTCTTTAAATGAAATAACATTGCTGTTTCAATTGGTTCCCAGTGAATTAAAATTTAAAACGTTGTTTCTTTTGCTTATGTGCAGCGGAGATATTTATCCACTTGCCATCGCTGCAAATCCACTTAAACCTAATCAGATTGCTGTAGGATTGACCGATGGAGGTGTTCATGTGATTGAGCCTTCCACATAAAGATAAATGGGGCTGTTCGATGATCGGATAATGGAAATGCTAGTTCAAATCGCCAGGATCCTGAATCGTTTCAATGTCGCCTCTAATTTTCGATATTTTGTGTCCCTGAATTTATTTTTTTTGCCAGTGGGAGGTCAATTTGATGATTAATTATGTAGTATTTTCTTTGGGGCTTTCCTTTTGTAACGTTAGTCTTCGCCATTTGTAAGGTTGTTTCTGGTTTTGCAGTGTTTCTGTTGTGTAATTTTTGCAAGGTGATGCAATATAGAAGGCATCCTGCCAGGGCTATATTTTTTATTAAGTACAATCAGCTTAAGTTGAAGATGAACATAAGCGACTATAAATGTTTTGTAAATGAATATTTATAGATATCTAAAGGCAATGCAGCTTCAGAGTGTTTATCCTAAAATGTTGTGGAATAATGGTGTTACCTCTCCATACCATCATACTCTGTTTTGGATATTTTTCACTGTCGATTAACTTCTTATCATATCAATGAAAAATTCTACTGATTGTAGATAGATGAGAACAGTATGGTGATACTCATGAGTCTGTAACGCCAATATAACTTAAATTTCAATTGAATCTGTAATGCCAAAATACCTTAAATGTTTCAGAAAACTGCAACCAAAGAAACTTCAAACAAGAAACAGTGGAATTAGAGTAAATCTTCAAACAAGAAACAAATGCAATAAACTTCAAACAAGAAAGAGTGGAATTGGAGTAAAATAGAAGAGAAGGAAAGATGTGTGTTGACATTATCATACCATAGGGAAATTTTATCCAATGTTTGTGATGGATAAGAAAGGATGATCTGAAGTCTGAAACTAAAAGTTTGATAATTATGTCAAAATAATAAGCCTTGGTGCAAATTCATTGTGAATATGAAAAAAGGCAAAGGAAAAGTATAGATAACGCAATTGAGACTAACCAACAATGTAATCTACTTCTACTTTCAATCAATTTCAGTTCACTTATGTATGTAGGTGCAGCGTTTTCCAAGTTGCATGCGGATGTACAATATAATTCAGCTATTGCACCACTCAATCATGACTTTACCATGTAACCACTACACCCCTACATGTATTTAGTTATAGTATGCATGCATGTTAGTTGAAACCTAATGTAAAACATGTAATTCGTAGGTGGCACCACTATAAATGAAAAAGAAAAACGGTTTCATTAGTAATTACATAGCATTTTTTAGGGAGATGCCTTTTGTAAGGTTAGTTATCTTTCGGTAGAGTTTTTATTGTGCAATACTTGTAATTTCTCTAGTATGGAAGGTAGTATGGTAGGTTCTAAATTTTATTTTAATTAGAGTAAGCTTAAGTTAATGATTGCGAGCCATTAAAAATGTTTTGTAAATGAATATTCAATACTATGGTATTCTTTTAGAAAAATGTTATGGAAAAACGCTTGCTATTTCTCCATGCAGTCATTTTGTCTTGATTGTTTTTTTTTTTTTTTTTTTTTCGGATAAACTTTTTATTTTATCAATGAAAAACTATGTTGATTCTAGAAGGAAGATAACAACTTCCTAATCCTCATGAGCTTGTAATGCTATAGCTATAGTACCTTAGATTTCAATTGAGTAACAAATATTATCTTTTGATAATATTTCCTTCACTTCTTAGTTTCCTCGGGATTCCTCTCCTTCTCTCTTCCCAACTGAGATAATATATATTTATGGATGGAATTATCTCTATGGATGGGAGAAACTGTCCTCTAAATGCCTGGTAAATGAACTTTCAAGTAGAGACCTTTTCCCATAATTACTTGGTTGTCATAACCAATTTATATATGTAAGTATAGTAATATTTAAATTTTATCACTAGGCTTTTCGTTCAACCCATAGTCTTATCAAGTCATAAAAGTAAATTAAATATTTACTTTTCACTGAACCTGAATCTCATGCTCTATATTCCACATTAGCTGATATCACTAGGCTTTTCGTTCAACCCATAGTCTTATCAAGTCATAAAAGTAAATTAAATATTTACTTTTCACTGAACCTGATTCTCATGCTCTATATTCCACATTAGTGAGGTATCTTGAGCATTATCATGAATTGAGGCATATCAGGGTTTGTCAGCCATTTAATTTTTATAATCAATAACAATTAGTACTTGACAAAACTAATAATATTTCCATACTAATAAAAGAAAGGTGTCTTGAGCATTATTATGAATGGAGGCATATCAAGGTTTGGCAGCCATTTAATTTCTATAATCGATAACAATTAGTAGTTGTCAGAACTAATAATATTGCCAAACTAATAAAAGAAAGGTGTCTTGAGCATTATTATGAATTGAGGTATATCAAGGTTTGTAGGCCATTTAATTTTTATATGGCTGCACTAATAATCAATAACAATTGGTACTTGTCAGAACTCATAATATTGCCAAACTAATAAAAGAAATAGTCATTTTCCGTATTTTTTTTGTTTGTTAATTTTGTGCAAATTTAAACATAATTCACTAAAGTTGTTTAATTTGCCAGGATAAAATGCCACTTTCTATAAATTCAAAATTTCAAAGTTTTTCCGCCATTTAATTTATATGGCTGCTCTAATAATCAATAACAATTAGTATTTGTGAGAACTAATAATATTTCCAAACTAATAAAAGAAACAGTCCTTTTCCGTTTTTTTTTTGTTTGTTAATTTTGTGCAAATTTAAACATAATTCGCTAAAGTTGTTTAATTTGCCAGGATAAAATGCCACTTTCTATAAATTCAAAAGTACATTTTAAACAATAAAATATTAAAATGTTTTTAAAAAATTATAAATTATATTGTCAATCCAAAATGTCCTCTCTACTATATATATATTAAAACAAGAAAAATATTTTAAAACCAAATTAACAATACACATGATGATATGTGATTATTATCAAATGTAGTTTTTTACAAATTATGGATCATAGAAGCCAAATTCCAAAAATAAAAAGAATTCAATTAACAATTAAATAATAAAATGAATTAAATAATAAAAACTAATTAATAGTAAAATGATCAGGTTTTGAAGTATTAAAATTCCAACCTTTTTGGTTAAGTCACAGTATTTTTTTACATTTAAATTTAATAAAAAATTGTGATATGATAATTATTTGAAAAAAAAGAAAAAAAATATTAAAATTAAGTGATTAATTATAAATTATTTAAAATTATTTTTGGTTTTGATTAGAATAAAGGAGAAAATCAATATTATTAAAATAAAAATAAATTTAACAATTTCAAAAATATTATGCCATGAAATACTAGTTTATATTTTTAATTAAACAAAAAAAGTAAAGATGAAAAACAATTCATATTTAAATTTTGACATTGAATTGCATATTTACAAGAAAGTCAAAAGACAATTTCAATTAAAATAAATATAATTTTATTATTATTCAAAAATTTGTTTGAAAATATAGTTTATTTTAATTAAAAGAAATATAATTTTATTATTATTATTTATAGTAGTTTTAAAATATAGTTTTTGAAAATAAATATAAAATATTACTATATTTTTATGTTTTGATTTTTTATTGAAATTTGATAATAAAATTATGATTTATTTATTTAAAATATATATTTTTATTATAAAAATTTTTAAATCACTAAAAAAAATCATGTATCAAATTTATAATTTTAATATATTTTATTAGAAATTAACCAAAAAATATTAGAAAAAAAAACTTAGCTTAGCACATATTTCAAAACTACGTTTTCTGAAATTTGTTCTTAAATTGCTTTCTTCCAAATGAAAAAGAAATATTGGAGTTATCTAGAAACGCAAATGAAAATTTTTCTTAAATTGCTTTCTTCTAAATGAAAAAGAAATATTGGAGTTATCTAGGAACACAAAAAAATAGTCTAGACTGCAGTTTTTTTTGTTGCAATCTGGGAATTTTTTTCAAAATATCAGGTAAATGGGGTGTTTGAATTGCACTTTTGATGATTAAAATGGATTCAACACCATCAAAAACTTTTAGGGCACCTAAAATATTGAAGTTTAAAGAATGTAACCAAAATTTTCAAAAAAATTTACTGAAAATTTTCAAATCTTACCAAAATTTTTAAATTATTATGTGGGTTCTTTAGACTACACTATAACAAAAATATTTAGTAAAATGTTTTACCCTAGTCTAATAATTTTGTCAAAATAATAATTATGGTGCAAATTCATTGTGAATATAAAAAAGAAAAAAAAGCTATAGAGAACGCAATTGAGATCAACCAACCATGTAAAATACTTCAGCTTTCAATCAATTTCAGTTTCATTCAGTTATGCAATTTCAGTTCCATTCACTTACGTTTTCCAAGTTGCATGTGGATGTACAATTTAATTAAGCTATTGCACTAGTAAATCATCACTTTACCATGTAACCACTACACCCCTACATGTATTTAGTAATAGTATGCACGCATGTTAGTTGAAACCTAATGCAAAACTTGTAATTCAGAGGTGGAAATAATAAAATGAAAAAGAAAAGCGGTTTGTTTCTGGTTGATCCATGAAATGGCATATGTGATTGAGCATGCCACATAAAGGAAATTGGGGAAATTGAGGTGTTGGATGATTGGATAATGGAGATGCTAACCAATTCGATCATTCATTACATAGAATTTTCTTAGGGACATGCCTTTTGTTAAGATTAGTTATTGTTTGGTAGAGTTTTTATTGTGTAATACTTGTAATTTTAATATTATGGAAGGTGATATAGTAGGTTCTAAATTTTATTTTAATTACAATAAGTTAATGATGGCCAGTCATTAAAAATGTTTTGTAAATGAATATTTAATATTATGCTATTCTTTTAAAGATATATCTAACATAGACTTTAAGGTGTTTAACCCAAAATGTTGTGGAAGAATGAATGTTTGTTATTTTTCCATACAATCATTTTGTCTTGACTGTTTTTTCTCTTTTGATAAATTTTTTATTTTATCAATAAAAAACTATGTTGATTTTAGAAGGAAGATAATGACTTCATAATTATCATGAGCTTGTAATGCTACTCTAACTTAGATTTCAATTGAGTAACAAATATTATCTCTTGAATAACTTAACACTCTTTTTCAAGAACTATTGTTACATGTTTAGAAAAGATTATGATGGAAGCAATTAGCAATTATTTCACCTCTTAGGTCCTTCAGAGATTCAGTATAAAGTTTTATGTGAGTAATATTATACAAGGGTTCAAATGAGAATGGATTTAACTCTTTAAGTTTGTTATTTTTTCCTAGGTGTTAGGATTACAGATTTGTTGGAATATGTAATTCCTACTTGTCCTGAATTGTGATTATTTCTATGTATAGAATCTGTTCCTATTCTATAGGGTTAGCTAAATCTAAATTCCTTGTTTGGTGTGTGGTTGAGATATTCTCTCAACCATAATATTATGAGTCCAAGATAGTTTTCCTATCTTGAGACTATACTTCATGTATATATCTATGTGTAATCTCTGTGATTAATAATAGAGTGTAAACAATGAAACTTTATCTTGGTATCAGAGCCCGTGAGGGCCCTTGACCCCTCATGGGCCGAGGTAAATAAAATAGTGTATTTGTGTTATTCAGAACGTCGTCGTGAAGCGTGTCACTGAATGGAGAAGAGAGCAGCTCGGTGCAACCTGATTCTAGTTGAACAAGAGTGCTTCACAGGGTTTGCAAGCTACCTTCTGGCGAGTGTAAAGATCTGTGCGCTGAGCCATTGTGGTGTCGCGGTGCTCACCAAAATTGATCAAAGCGTGGCTGTTGAGGCTCATTGATGTGAGCTCGGTGATATGGAGTTAGATTATAGTTGGTCGTCCTCATGTTGAATGGAGTTTTCTAGAATTTCTGATCGACCCTTGAAGAAATTCGTAGATATGCTAGATGAAGATTGCTTATCGCCATAGTAGTATAAATTACCATTCTTATTAGGGTTACCACGTGGCATTAGAATTGTTGGAATGTAATTTCAAACTGACCAAACAAGTTGCAGGAGGTAGCAAGGTTTAACAGCACAGAGTTTAAAGCGGCGACAGGTTTGATGTGTAATCACCGTGTGACAAGAGATCAACGGAGAGCGGGTGTTCAAACAGTCCGGAAGTTAACGGGAATGATACCCCCGATGTTGACCAGCTGATCGGGAGTTGACCAAAAATCAACGGTTGTAATTTAGTGCAAGGCCATATTGTGACCGTACTGAACCAACGGAATGGAGCCCCTGCAACCACCAGGGATGGTGCTTCCACCAACGCGCCACCACGTCCGCCGAAATTCAAATTCGCCATCAATGAATTTTTAAGCGGTGCCGGCATATTTATGATGCCATTAATATTTTTCAAGCGGTGATATTTTGTTGTTATATGTCAATAAATGACATTAATTTTTTTTTAGATATTTTGTTTATATAACAGAACAAAATTGTAATTGTGTTGTTGTTGTTAACATATAGAATAGAGTCGTTCTATTTTTTTAAGTGAGATGCACAGCAGTGCAATTGTTTTTTTAAGACAGAGCAGAATTAAAATTATACACAGCAGTGTATGTTTAAAAAAAAAACAGAGAGTTGTTTTTTTTTAATAGACAGAGACAGTGGATGAAAAATTCACAGCAGAGTTTTTTTTATAGAGAGACAGAGAAGAGTTTTATTTTGTTTTGGAACTGTGTCTTGTAACAGTCCAGCAGTTGTAATACCTCTGTGTTGAGGAAGAACTTGTAAACATTTTTTTATGGAATAAAAAAATTGTTTTATTAAGTTGAAACTCTGTTTTCTGAGAGTGAAATTTATTTCTTTGTGTTGAGGAAAGGGAGATTAATTTCTCCATTATTAATTCTGGAATTTCTTCAATATTCCAACATGGTATCGGAGCCAGTCTAGGCTATTTGAAGGTCAAATAAGCTAAAGGAAAGGAGTTATTTATTGCAGAAGCTTCTCCAGCAGTGTGAAGACTCAGACAAGAAGAATCCAAAGGTATTTCTCTATACAGTTTTGTGTTACTGTTGCAGTACAGTTAGTTAATTTTAAAACACACAGTCAAGTGTTTTTGAATCATAGTTAAGAGTGCAGAATGGCTGGAGCCAGCACTGGTATGGGTATGGGAAATATCCATCTCCCACAATTTAATGGGAAAAAATATGACTACTGGTCAATAACTATGAGAGCATTATTTGTCTCCCAAGACTTATGGGAATTTGTTGAGGATGGCTTTGAAGAGCCAACAAACGAAGAAGAGTTTTATGTTTTAAATCAAGCAGAAAGAGAGATTCTGAAGAGCAATAAGAAGAAAGACGCCAAAGCTCTTTTATTTTTGTATCAAGCAGTGCATGAGAGTGTGTTTCCAAGGATAGCTGCAGTTAAGAGATCCAAAGAAGCATGGGAAACTCTCAAGAAAACCTATCAGGGTATGGAAAAAGTGAAGACAGCAAAACTTCAGTTGCTGAGGAGAGAATTTGAGACTCTCTGTATGAAAGAGTCAAACACTATTGACTCATTCTTCACTCATGTGATTGGAATGGTTACACAAATAAGATCTCATGGAGAGACTCTTGAAGACAAGAGGATTGTAGAAAAACTCTTGAGAAGTTTACCCTCAAGATTTGATGTGATTGTCACCACCATAGAAGAGACTAAGGATCTCACGAAATTTTCATTGGATGAGCTACATGCATCACTGATGACCCATGAACAGAGATTGGGTAGGAGTGAAAATTCATCTCTTGAACATGCGTTTAAGACCCAGATGTCTTTCGGAAGAGGAAGAGGGCAAGGCAGAGGAAACAAAAGAGGAAGAGGCAGAAGCCAAAACAGAGGTGGAAGGAACAACCCTTCACATTCACGTGGAAGGTGCAACAGTCAAGATCACAGCCACGACCAAGGCAACAACCAGCAGAGTGGTCAACAGAATGCTCAAGGACAAAGGTATGATAAATCCAATGTCCAATGTTACCATTGTAAAAAATATGGTCATTATGCTAATGAATGTAGAAATAAGCAGCAAGATATGGCAAGTAGAACTAGTGCAAACTTCACTAGAGAAAATAGCAGCCAAAATAATTTGTTTTTAGCTTGTAATATGGCTGAAGAAAAGAATGAAGACTTATGGTTTCTAGACTTTGGTTGTCGTAACCATATGACAGGAAATTTAGCAATGTTTTCTATGTTAGATGAGAGTGTGCAGTCACAAGTTACACTAGGAACTGATGGCAAAGTTTCTATTATGGGAAAAGGAGGTGTGAATGTTTTAACAAGATTAGGTGCAAAGAAATCCATAGCAGATGTTTATTATGTTCCAGGAATGAAGTGTAACCTCTTAAGTGTTGAAAAACTTGTCCATAAGGGGTATAATGTTTTCTTTGAGGATGATGTCTGTACCATCATGGATAAACCACCCAAAAAACTATGTATTGCTGAAGTGAAGATGACAAGGAACATGATGTTCCCTCTCAGAATGAGAGCAGATTTGAAGAATGGTGAAGAGAAAGCAGCAGTTGCACAGGAAACTTTCCAAAGCGAACCAAAAGATGATAATTGGTTATGGAACTTGAGATTTGGACATCTCAACTTTGGAGGTCTTAATTTGTTGAACAGAAAAGGAATGGTAAGTGGTTTACCATTGATAGAGAAACCAGACAACCTTTGTGAAGGTTTTATCTTGGGGAAACAACACAGAGAAAGTTTTCCTTCTGGGAAAAGCATAAGGGCAAAAGCACCCTTAGATATTGTCCACTCAGATGTATGTGGACCGATGCAAACTCCATCGCTTGCAAGCAGCCACTATGTGTTAACATTTATAGATGATTTTACAAGAAAAACTTGGGTTTACTTTTTGAAAAACAAAAGTGAAGTGTTTGAAAAATTTTGCAATTTCAAAGAACTTGTTGAGAACCAGAGTGGGCTGCATATCAAAGTCCTAAGGACTGACAGAGGAGGTGAGTATATCTCTAAATATTTTCTACGTTTTTGTAGAGAAAATGGTATTCATAAACATTTTACAACTAGATATACTCCGTAGCAAAATGGAGTAGCTGAAAGGAAGAACTGAACCATAATGGACATGGCAAGGAGTATGTTAAAGGAAAAGCATTTGCCTAATGATTATTGGGCTGAAGCTGTACATTGTGCATCGTATATTTTGAATAGGTGCCCTACAAAAGCAATTATGAACAAAGTGCCGGAAGAGGCATGGAGTGCCACAAAGCAAAGTGTCACACACATGAAGGTTTTTGGATGTGTGGCTTATGCACACATTCTGGATCAGCTAAGGAAGAAGTTGCACAGCAAGAGGGAGAAATGTATTTTCATTGGATACAGTGAGGAATCCAAGGCATACAGGTTATATAACCCATCCACCAAGAAGTTTATTGTGAGCAGGGATGTTCAGTTCATTGAAGAGGAAGCTTGGGATGGAAACATAGAGAAAACAGTGAATGTTAAACACTGTTTATCTCATGATGAAAATGATGATGAGTTGGCTGAAATACATCCCCAAGCAGCAAAACCAACAAAAGAGTAGCATTGCACACCCTTGAGTAGAAATGACAGTGCTTCTCCAAGCACACCACAAGGAGGAAATTCAAGTGCTTCTTCAAGCATTTGTACACCTACTGAAAGAGGTAAGAAATTCAGAAGTTTGAAAGATATTTATGAAAAAGATATTGCAAATGAAGGTATCAATTCTTTGTTTGCTTTATATTGTCATGTTGATGATCCTGTTCATTTCGAAGAAGCCCTCAAGTATAAGAAATGGATAGAAGCTATGGATGAGGAGATAAATGCCATAGAAAGAAACGAGACTTGGGATTTGGTTGAACTCCCAAAAGGTAAAGATGTCATTGGAGTTAAATGGGTTTACAAGACCAAAAGTAATGCTGAAGGAAAAATAGAGAGACACAAGGCCAGACTTGTTGTCAAAGGTTATAAGCAGAAGCATGGGATAGATTATGAGGAAACTTTCGCATCGGTTGCTAGAATGGAAACCGTGAGAGCAGTGCTGTCTATAGCAGCACAAAACAAATGGAAAGTTTACCAAATGGACGTGAAGTCAAAATTTCTGAATGGAGTGTTAATGGAAGAGGTTTACATTGAACAACCTCTCGGTTATGAAAAGAAAGGCCAAGAGCACAAAGTATGTAAGTTGAAGAAAGCTCTTTATGGGCTGAAGCAAGCGCCAAGAGCGTGGTACAGTAGGATAGATTCCTATCTACTGGAAAATGGTTTTGAGAAATGTGAGGGAGAACCCACCCTCTACATCAAAGAAAAAGATGGTAAAATCTTGATTGTAGTCTTGTATGTTGATGATGTTATTTTTACAGGTAATGATGATTTCCTTATTGAACATTTTAAAACAGTCATGAAAGAAGAATTTGAGATGACTGACATGGGTTTGTTAAGATACTTCTTGGGAATAGAAGTAGAACAAGATGAAAATGGGATTTTTATCTCACAGGAAAAGTATGTTAATGAGGTGCTTGAAATATTTAACATGTAGGAATGCAAAGTAGCAATCACTCCCACAATGATGGGATTAAAACTCAGCAGAGAGGACATCAGCAAGGATTTTGATCCTAGTTTATACAAGAGCATAGTTGGCAGCCTTATGTATTTGACTGCAACTAGGCCGGACATAATGCATGCTGTTAGTTTGATTTCCAGATTCATGGAAAAGCCAAGGGATGCACATTGGCAAGAAGCAAAAAGAATTCTGAGGTATGTTAAAGGTACAAAAAGGTTTGGTATTTTATATACTGCTTCAGAATGTTCAGACTTAGTTGGATACACTAGCAGTGATTGGGATGGAAGTGTTGATGATCGGAAGAGCACTTCCGGTTATGTTTTTCATATGGGTTCAGGAGCCATTTCATTGGCTTATAAGAAATAGCCCATTGTAGCATTGTCTACAGCAGAGGCGGAATATGTGGCAGCTACAGCAGCAGCGTGTCAAGCAGTTTGGATGAGAAAAATGTTGAGAAGCTTATGTCAAGAACAGGTAAAAGGGACAACAATCTTTTGTCACAATAGCTCAGCTATTGCATTGTCTAAAAATTATGTTTTTCATAAGAGGACTAAACACATTGACACCAAGTTTCACTTCATACGCGAATTGGTTAACAATGGTGAAATAGTTTTGCATCATTGCAGAACAGAGGATCAATTTGCAGATATCCTCACAAAGCCACTTGCGCAGAAAAGCTTTGAACATTTCAGAAAATGCTTGGGTATGGAGGAAAACCCAACAGTTGAAATTAAGGGGGAGTGTTGGAATGTAATTTCAAACTACCCGAACAAGTTGCAGGCGGCAGCAAGGTTTAACAGCACAGAGTTTAAAGCGGCGGCAGGTTTGATGTGTAATCACCGTGCGACAAGAGATCAACGGAGAGCGGGCGTTCAAATAGTCCGGAAGTTAACGGGAATGATACCCCCGCTGTTGACCAGCTGATCGGGAGTTGACCCAAAATCAACGGTTGTAATTTAGTGCGGGGCCATATTGTGACCGTACTGAACCAACGGAATGGAGCCCCCACAACCACCAGGGATGGTGTCTCCACCAACACGCCACCACGTCCGCCGAAATTCAAATTCGCCATCAATGAATTTTTAAGAGGTGCCGACATATTTATGATGCCATTAATATTTTTCAAGCGGTGATATTTTGTTGTTATATGTCAATAAATGACATTAATGTTTTTTTAGATATTTTGTTTATATAACAAAACAAAATTGTAATTGTGTTGTTGTTGTTAACATATAGAACAGAGTCGTTCTATTTTTTTAAGTGAGATGCACATCAGTGCAATTGTTTTTCTTAAGACAGAGCAGAATTAAAATTATACACAGTAGTGTATGTTTTAAAAAAAAAATAGAGAGTTGTTTTTTTTTTAATAGACAGAGATAGTGAATGAAAAATTCACAGCAGCGTTTTTTTTATAGAGAGACAGAGAAGAGTTTTATTTTTTTTTGGAACTGTGTCTTGTAACAGTCCAGCAGTTGTAATCCCTCTGTGTTGAGGAAGAACTTGTAAACATTTTTTTATGGAATAAAAAAATTGTTTTATTAAATTGAAACTCTATTTTCTGAGAATGAAATTTATTTCTCTGTGTTGAGGAAAGGGAGATTAATTTCTCCATTATTAATTCTGGAATTTCTTCAATATTCCAACAAGAATGGGCATTGAATTCCAATTATCAATTTCTGCGTCAAAGGCTGAACGTTAATCCTCTATCAAGGACGATGCGGTCCTTTGCTCATTCCCTTGATCAGTACTGTTGGGTAAGTTCTTTTTTTTCTCTCTGAATTCGTTTCCAGGCACGAAAATTGTAAATATTCTTGAGGAAAAACATTATCCTCGGTGTAATTATTGTTGGTCTAGTTCCTAGAGCTTGAATCACTCCATCTTAAGGCCTCGGGGTGGACGAACCGATCCGTTGAAATGGAGGACAATGACTGCCATGGATGGTTCTCATGTGTGCCCAAGAGCTTTAGAAGTTGGAATAACGAAGTCAAGTCATCGGCGCTGCCAACAGACACATAACGAGAAATATTCGTATAGTCTCTGGCCAGTGCTCCTAGCTCAACTTCAACCAATGTACTTGTCAATGGAGAAGATTTGGAAGTCGAAGACGACACCATGAGATATGACAGCATATCCGGTGTAGGCAGTGAAATGTGAATAACTGTGTCATATCTTATATGTAATATCCAGCGTTAACGCAGAGACATCAGATACCAGCAGTGCATTCTGTGGGGGGCTCTGGATACCTGGACTTGTCTCTACAAGAATCATAAATCATGTGATTCATCCTCACCCATTTGTACAACCTCACTTGATTAGGGCTCAGGTTGCTGTAACTCAACCCTTCCAACCAATTGTTGGTATTAGACGTGCAGCTCGTGTTGCCGGGGAACTCGCAGGAATCGATCTCGAAATCCATGTACGCGGCCATGAATGGGGCTTTTCTCCAGTCGATTTTATCAAGCCCTCCCTTCGTCGCCCAGTTATCTGTTTCCCAAAGAGTAGAGAAGATTCCCAGCATCTGATTCCTCGGGAATGGAACGCCTCTGGCTTTGACTAGTGTGGGTAACTGGATCGATTCCCAGCGAAAGCAGGCATTCAACGTTGGCTTGGACGCCTGGAAATGGTGCTAGTTGTTTCCGGTGTATTCAAATCAACAACATTTGCATTTATATTTTGCATGTTGGTAAGAGCATAGCAAATGAAAGAATAGGCCAATATTGGATATTGGGTATTCCAACATCCTTGCCCACATAGATTGAATATTTTCGAGTATTCCAACATAGTTGTGTAAATGTTAGTGACTACCGCTTGGGCAGAGACAGATTAAGTCTTTGATTTGCTCTGCATCTGGACAGATTAAGTAGGTGATCTGCTCTTGTTTCTAAAATATTTTTCTGCTTTCCCTTAGAATGGACAGTATTCATTTGCTCACCCCAGAAGCTTTTCTTTTCATATTGAGAACTACCCGACATGAATTTTTGTGATTACTCTGCTCACCAAAAGAGTTTCTTCATGCAGACCCGTGTTGGAATTTCTGAGAATTTCAGAACAAATTTTAGAGAGAGTAAAACTCTCCTCTTTAACACAGAGAAAAAATAATTTTTTTTTGCTAGAGACAGAGTTTACACACAACAATACTTCTATTCATTAACTGAAAACAAACTGATACAATATTTCCTCAACAGATAGATTACAAAACTCTTAGACTGCTTCAAACGCAGTGCTAAAACAACTCTCTGTCTCTCTTAAAAAAACTTTGTTCTGTGTTGAAACAAAACAATACACACCACTGTGTTTTCAATATCCGCAATGCTGTGCAACACAAAATAAAACATTACAATACAAAGGCATGCGTCTCGGGCTTTTATATGGCGCAACATATAAAAAAACTATGTAAAAAGAAATAAAAACTAAAAACTAAATCTCTTTAAGACAATCGGGCCCCACTATGTAAATCATGCATATGTTTATATAACATATGTTAAAAACATATGTATATAATAAAACATATATAAATTAAATCATTATATAACATAACAAAATGCAACGTTAAAACATAAAAGTTTATAACGTAAAAACTTTACAACACAACTTATCAAACTATGCGCCTGGACTTCAACCTGCAATTAAACCATATCACAATGGAAAAATCATGGAGAGATGATAAGTTCGTATGGTTGAGGTTAGCCATTTCTACCAGCATTGTGGGATGGTGGAAGCTATGAAGGCAATTGCAGCTATCTTGGCCCCTGCTTTCACTGCTTCGTTGGAGGACTACTTTGCTCTCAAAATTTTCATGTCAGCCTGTTGATTTGGACGTGCCGTCTCCTCGTTTGAGGTGCTATAATAATCCCCTGTTAAAAATAGGATGATCATTGCATTTATTGGTGTATTGTTGCTTCGACATTATTGGTGTATGGAGATATTGAAATTTGTGTAGAAGCTAAAGTTGTTTGTGGGGGATTTGCAGTTTCCTTCTTTTTCCGATTGGTTGGAACAAGTTGCAAGCTATTTGTGTTGGAGGGTTCGTTTGGTAACATGGATTCGTATAGAGCTACAGATCCCGAGGTCATTTGCGATCTCGGTGTGGATGACTATGTCAACTTTCTATGCAGTTCTAATTATTTTCAAGAATCCATCGAGTTGATCACCAATTTGATTTAATGCAAGTTGCAGGTGTGAAGCCCGATGATGTTCCATGGAACACAATGATATGAAGATATCACCAATGTTTTGTGTTATTAATTAATTGGGTTTGCATATGCGGGATATAATGCAGCTGTCGAGATCCAAGCTACCATTCCTTCATTTTAGTATGGCATAGTGGAAGTGTGGTGAGCTTCCCAATCCGAGCCAGTGTGAGGAGATTAGCCTAGCAGTAGTTCTTCGATGTTGCAGCCTAACAACTAATGTGAGGAGGCATGTTTGGAAGCCTCTTGTGTCGGTACTAGATTTCCATCGACGATGATGGAGAGCTGAATATGGTGCAATGAGCATGGATGTTTGTTGTGTGAGTTGTGTTACTATGGCAACATTACTGCAGATCCAACTTGTGTGTCGCTGCATGCTCTAGAGAAGAGTTGGTAAGCCTTAATGGCTAGTGGCCCCTTTGTGGCTGGTGTGCCTTAGTGGCAGATTTGTGGCCGTGGGTGGCTGGAGAGCCTTCATGGCTGTGGTGAGCCTTTGTGGCTGTGATAAGCCTTGGTGGCTGACTTGAGCCTTGGTGGCTAGATTGAGAGTGTTCTGCAGAAGCCAGACTCTCCCGGTTCAGACTTTCTTTCGTAGAGATGACCAGTGGGAATTTTATTTATCTAACTAGTTTGTTTTTTCGCCGAACACCTGCGAAGGGGATTTGTTGGTGTTTGCAGGCATGTAGTTCAGTTCTAGCATCAGATCTGTTGGATAAGAGATCAGTGGTATGCGACAAGACTTGTGGATGAATTGTGGTGTTGTGGTATTGTGTGCTACATTATACGTATTATGCAGCGTAAGAATTGAAGAAATGGCTACGAGAAGACCATCTTGGAGGTGCGGTAAAAGAGGTGATTTGGTTCATATTTTTTGAGATAGCTTAATAGGTATGGCTAGCTTATTGGAGCTATGACAATATGTGGACTGAATTTATTGTGCCCTCAGAATCTTGAATGTATTGAAGCATTGAGCTTAGCTAACTCAATGGAGTGGCTTTGTTAGAATTAGCTACTCTAACAAATCACGTAGGTGAATTCAAGACAATAATTAGACAAGAAAAAGAAAGAGGATGCAAGATGGACAATCAAGTTTGCGAAAGTTTGTTTTGTGTGAGTTTCTTGGAATAGACTCAATAGCATGTTGTATTATGAGTCACACATTTGTAAGCAATTCTAGGATGTTTTTTATAGTGGTCTTTGTAAAATATGTATCTGGGAACTCCAAGAGTTGGAGTTGTGTTGTAAGCCTTGTAAGGCATGTGTATCCCTGTAAAATTTCATGGTAATCTCAAAACCATTTTGTAATTACAGGTTCGTGGTAAGCCAGAAACCATTTTTGCAGTGTCTGTTTGTGGTCAACCAGAAGCCACGTGTAACAGTGAAGTGGACTGGAAACAGGTCCATGCCAGTGTTTGCCCACTGATGAAGAGATCCGGTGAAAGGTTGCCGATGAAGAAATCTGGTGCAAGGTCACCAATGAAGAAATCTGATGCAAGGTCACCAATGAAGAGATCCGGTGAAAAGTCGCCGATGAAGGGATCCGGTAAAAGTTTTTTGAAGAGATCTAAGAAAAATCTACTGCTGGTGAGAGTTCACCGATGAAGGAAGAGCTGGGTTACGGGTCATCCGATAAAACCCACGTCGGAGGGTGATCTATAGATACAGGTACATGTATGTAGTGATAATGGTTGATAGAACCATGTATATGAAGGACATCCTACGAGACTCGCGGTTGCAGTGGTTGGTACCCATGCATTCTGGTGGATGGTTGCTCCTTTATATGGACGTCGACATATCCTTTTCTTATGTTTGACCACAAACAGACTTTGTAGACCAGCATGCCAAAGTAAAAAATGAAGATGCCAAAGACTCAAAGTACAAAGCCAAAGTAGTGGTGTGTTCTAGCATATGAATGATGTAGTCAAAGTTTGTTTATGTTTGTAGAATAGACTTATGACCATGGTAGAGTATGAGTCACAATTTGTAATTAGAGAAAATATACATGTCATTTATTGTTTGTACATGTTGTAAGACCCAGAGAGGCATGCATACCCCTTTGTTATGTATTCCCTCTGTTAGAGAGTTTTAACACCTTGGAAGAGTGTGTCATGCAGGATGGATACACTTGGGTGGGCCATAGCCATATTAGTTTTAGAATCCATGAGGTGAAATTTTATATCTAGGGGGAGTTCATCGAGAGGTTGGATGAACCATTTATGTGAAGGACTTCTTAGTAGACTGGCAGTTACAGCGGTTGGGAACCCATGCATTTTAGTAGATGGTTTTTCTTTTATATGGACATCGACAATAGCATGAACAAGCTACAAAACAAGACGAGATGTAGATTTTGTAGATGGATATTGAGACAAGTAGTCATTAAGGGGGTGTGTTGGAATATGTAATTCGTACTTGTCCTCAGTTTTGATTCTTTCTATGTATAGAGTTTGTTCCTATTCTAAAGGGTTAGCTAAATCTAGGTTCCTTGTTTGGTGTGTGGTCGAGATATTCTCTCAACCACATTATTGTGCGTCCAAGATAGTTTTCCTATCTTGAGACTATACTTCATGTATATATCTATGTGTAATCTCTGTGATTAATAATAGAGTGTGAAAAGTGAAACTTTATCTAGATTATCATGAAATATACTCACGATTGAAAATCATCTAAACAAGGTTATCTACACACTTTATTTGGGAATAAGTTGCAATCAAATATTGCGTTGTTCTATGAACAATATGATAACTTTAGAAGGATTTTACTAGAAGGAATTTTTTGAAATTCATTTTCTATTTTTTTTTTTTAAATGTCTCTTACAATTTAAGGTTTTTATATGGCTTTTGTTATTTGAAATTCGGTTCATCTTCTTTCTATTGTGATGGAAGGTGTAGTGTTCTTTAGAATTTACTATGATCTAGGATGTTAATACTCATAGTAAAAGTTGATACCCAATAACATTACCATTGATGTAAAATTAAATATATTGTTATTGTTAGATGTAGTATAGATGTTTCCTAATGTTTTGTGGGTGTGAATGTAATAAAATTTTTACTGCTAATTCAGAATAAATAATGAAATGATATCACAGGGTACATATCTTAATACTATTAAAATTTCATTATTACTTGTAGGTGTATATTTATGGAAGTTTTAGATCATTCCAAAACTACCGAGATCTTTCAAATTTTGAAAAAATAAGTGGATTAGTGCAAAAATATCAGTCCAGGGGAAAATGTACATATTAGAAAGATTATTTTTTCCACAACTTGCTTCATTATAGAGTAGCATAATCAAAACTCTAGGTGAGAATTTAGCAAAGGATTAGAAATATATTTTATGACTATTGTTTTACATGTAATAGTTTTGGTGATAATGAAAGATATTACAAAGCATTTTTCAGAAATGAATATGAGGAATGGTTGCGTGAGTGGCAATCTTAGAAGTTTAATCGAACATTATTAAGAACTACAATTCATTCCCCCCCTTATTAGATCATGTTGAATGTTTCAAGTGCAATGATTTTGGGTACAAATACCATGATTTTAGAAGAAATATATTAAGGCTTCCACATCAAAGATGAGAAGAAGATATTTTCAGAGATAGACATAAAAGAAAAAGGGTATGGATAAGGAAGAAAGAGGAGCAAGTAGAATGTGGTCTAGCTCCATGTGAACAAAACAAAGATAGCCAATGGTATATAGATAGTGGATGTTCAATTCATACGAGTTAGAAGCAAATTTATCTCTTTAATTGAAGTCAAACGAGGTAGTGTCACCCATGGAAATAATGATTTAGGAAGGATAATTGGAAAAGTCATAATCAATCTTGATGGAAGGAAAAAGACTTAGAATGTTTTGTTAGTTGAAGGTTTAAAGAATAATATTCTAAGTGTAGTTCAAACAGTCGATAAAGGACATGAGGTCACATTTTATCCTAAAGGTCATAAAATAAGGACAATGTATATGTCCCTAATAAACGTAAAGGAGAGATTTATTGTATGACATTGTTATTGCTCTCATATTATTTGTAAAAAAACAAGTGAGAGATTGTAACACTTTAGGATGCATTAAGAAGATGGTGACTTAGTTGTGCTTATATCTTCAAAATTTGATTAGGTGAAGATGCAAAATTTAGTGTTGTAGGTAGGGTTCTATATTTGATTTCTTCTTTACTATGAAACACACCATAATTGGTTATTATTTTCCCTTAAACAAGCCACAATGTTGAACCTTTAGCTCTGATTCCACTTATAACATATTCCCTTTCTCACACTTATTATTTTTCTTTTACACATGACGTTCCCTTAATTAAATTGGAAGGAACAAATGTTCATAACCTTTTTACTTCTTTTACTATACTTGTTACCAATACATTCAATTGCAAGGGACAAATGATCATAACTTTTTTACTTCTCTTACTATACTTGTTATCAATACATTATTTATAACTCTGTAGATTATGGTTGTATAATGGTGCTAAATTTAACTTTATTCTTTACCATGGAACCTTTGGCTCTAATTCCACTTGTAACATACTCCCTTTCTGACACTTATTATTTTTCTTTTACACGATTTTCTCTTAATTCAATTTCAAGAAACAAATAATCATAACCTTTTTACTTTTTTTACTATACTTGTTACCAATACATTATTTATAAATGTGTAGATTATGGTTGTATAATAATGTTAAATCTGGTTAAATTCCTGCATCATGCTTACCCGTGTACAAATTTGTACATATTAAATAGTAAAGTTCACCCTTGGAATTGTTTGAAAGTGATACAATATAATTATCACATTTCAGAATCATGCCTTCATGGGTCGTGGTGTATTATATATATATATATATGTATTAAAAATAGTTACACCTTTCTCTCTAGTTGGCTTTATCATGTTTTATGCTAATTTTCCTTGAAAACTCTCTGGAATGTACAATTGTAATGCACAAAATTCAATTCATAGCAGAGTTTGACACTAGTGAATTGTCACACATCCACCGTTCCGACCACAGGGTTTCAATCCGACGGCTTAGGGTGGCTAGAGGGTAATCACCCTCCCAATATGCACTGCGCTCAACTCATTTCTTCTATTCTCAGTGTTGGAATTGACGCTGAAATTTCTTCAAGAAATCCTGGATCAACCTACTCTTGGGTGCACCTTCACCATGACTAGTACTCACAGATATTTATGGAATTGGCAACGTATACACAGGGTTACCCTCTTCTCCGGGTGCTACCAAGTGTTCATCTGACCAAAGTTTCAAATTTGGATTATATGTTCTGGTTCCTGTATTTGAATTGGTAGCCATTGAATTTTATTGCAGTAATTTGATCTCTCTTATCATATGGAATTTTATTAAGTGTTCCTAAATTCCCTTTTTGTATAAAGAGGTTTTCTTAACAAAATAATTTATCTACACAATTTTGTTAGTTGTTGGTACTTATTAAAGTTGTATATTAGTTTTTATAATTTCCTTGTTAAAATTGACACTTCTAGTATATATTGAGTATGTTGTATGGGTAATACTTATGGTAAGTATATATTTACAAATCTGCATTCTGGGTTATTTTTTTTAATGATAATCATTTTAGAGAGTTTACATGTATTTTGTATTTTTTATGGCTTTCTAAGCTAATAGAACTAGCTTTGTGTTGGAAATATTTCTGTAATATTCCTAATTAGCGACAGCTAATTGGAATATTCGATTTTATTCAGTTTTTCCGTCTATAGTTTGTAAATAAATAAAAAGTGAGTAGAAGGGGGCTAACTCACTTCAGTGAAATAAAACACCCTCCTAGTAGCACAACGTTGTGACTTAAGGGGGAGCCAAGGGGGCCAAACACCACATAGAGAGGGGGCCCACGTTAGCTCTAGAAGCTTCTGCACGGGAGAGGTTGGACAAGTGGCAAGAGATGGAGCCTACATTGAGGAGATGGCCTTGGGATTGGAGGAAGGCCAATGTTATAAAAGAAGGGGGAGCCTTCTCATTTTATTCATTCTGTTGTTGACGATATTGAGCTAGATTTTTTGTCTTCTTGAGCACGCTGGCTGTTTAGCCTGTCTGCAGCACTGTTTAGTGCATTGAGTGTCTCCGGTCGGAGATGTCGCCCTTAGCCCCGAGGGACTTCAAGTGCCTGCTTGGGCAAGGTTATTTCTTCAATATTTTGTGAGAGGTTTGTTTTTTGGGTTTGCTGTGGAGCTGGGCTTTCATAAAGACTGTGCAGTCACTGGGGAGAGGACGCAGTCCATTTTTGAGGTGCTCTGGATCGAGATTTCTGCAGGAGATTTAGCCGAGATTTTGAGCAGAGGATTAGCCTTTGCCAGTAGGAGGATTTTGGGGGAGTTTGAGGAAGTGTTTCATCTATTCTCATTTAGCCTCTGCGGAGAGCCTTGGAGGCCAGTGTAATTCCCTGAGGAGGTATTTTCTGGTGGTTTTCGGGGGTTGGCCATTTTTTATATGGTTTCTGGGTTTTGTCTGGGCTGGTGAGTAGAGGAGGTTTGCAGGATTTCAGCTCATTCCGGCAAGGGGATCAGCCCCTAGTCTTCAGTTCATTCCAGCAGTAGCAACTACACGACAGTTTTCCAGTAGCTGGGACGCAGTTCAGAGAGTAGCCATTTCCTGTATATTCTAAGAGTATTTCTTCACTTTCCTTGAGCAATATTAGGTGCATCACTCTGATCACCTATTGTACTTCATTATATTTCTAATATTAATAAAATGGCTTAGCATTTCCTCTCTATGTTTCTGGATGAGTTGCCGTATTTGCCGTATTTTCTTTCTATGCTATTATATGTCTGTTGCACTGTTAATTTTATATACTCTTGAGCATTCTAGTTCTATACTACTTGGTGCGTTTATCTTTCACTCTTAGACAGAGTTTGGAAAGGGCCAGGTAGCCTCTGGATCTCGTCCTCTTTTCAAAGGTGGAATATCCGATAAATGCCCTCCCAGTCCATCTCTGGTTGGAGTTTGCCGTGTTTTAGAGATATCCCCGAAATGAGATATTACACTTTCTTAAATACAAGGTATAGATTTTCCGTTTCTCTTGTCTAGTATTTTAGAATTTATCTCATAAATTTCCTAATTATGTATTTTAATAACTCTTGTTATTATTATCTTGTGCCAACAAATTGGTATACTCAACAGATTTCAAAAGAAAATACCCATTGGTTTTAAAATTCTTGAACAAAACCAATTTTTGATTTAATTTATTTTATATTGAATATGTACACTTATGTACTTTTTTTATAAGATTTGTCATAGAATATAGGTTTATTACTAGTTGTTATTTATGTTTTATTTTCATTTTTTAAGAGCCTCCAAACTACCTACTACAGAGGTATGATGCGATCAATAGGTCATAGGAATGTATGATGCAATCAATAGGTAAGGTATGATGTTAGTTCTATCCAATTTGGTCTAGATATTAAACTGGTTCCAGACAAATTTTAGGTTCAAGAGAGTTGGTAAATCTAGCGCAACCTTTGCCCCGTTGTAGTGTAGCTATTGGTATTACTCAGAAATATTGCATGCCTCTCACTTTTCTACCCAATCATGTACAAGTTACTTTCCACTTACCTATTTATTTTAACATTTTTTCTTTTCTACCCAATCATGTACAAGTTACATTCCACTTACCTATTTATTTTAACATTTTTGGTAGGTAGGTCTTGGTACATCTTGAATCCAACTAGCCACCCTAATGTAATACTTAGGCCTAAATTTACGTGGAACTATTTAATTTGTTTTTTGAACTTTGGTCTATGTATTTGAAATAACTTGTTCCTTAACACTTCAGTTAACTAGTTACAACAATTATATATAAATATATATTTATCAAGAAATCCTTTCACATTTCACATGTTACTATCATCATTTCTTTTAAACAAGTTACACCATTTTGTTATATCAATTATCTACACAAAAAGAAACATTTATATTATAACCAGTGACATAAAACACTTAGTTCTGGAAACTAATCAAGTAAAGATACTTATTTGTTCAACTTAAACCACCAACTAGAATGGTAATCTTTACCAGTTCTCTCTCCTTGTGCCAGTTTCATTTCTAGAATAGTTGTTGATAGTGACCTAACATTTTCTGTCCTAAGGCATCACTCGGTGTGTCTTCAGGCATCAATACTGTACAAGTCCAACCCAAGAACTCATAGACTCATGTACAAGTCCATCCCAAGAACTCACAGACTCCGCATCATGCCTTCATACCCTCACTAGCAGCGTCACGCCTTTCCTTAACATCATCATGTTCAAGGGACTAAGTTCTTTCACTCCCTTCTTAGTTTCCTCAGGATCCCTCTCCTTCCCTCTTTGATTTTGTTCCCAACTGAGATAATTTATCTCTATGGATGGGAGAAAATGTCCTCTAAATGTCTGGTAAATGAACTTTCAAGTAGAGGCCTTTTCCAGTAATTACTTGGTTGTCATAACCAATTTATTTATGAAAGTATAGTAACTTTAAAATATTTAAATTTTATCACTAGGCTTTCCATTCAACCCATAATCTTATCAAGTCATAAAAGTAAAAGTAAATTAAATATTTACTTTTCATTGAACCTGAATCTCATGGTATATATGTGGATTAATTGATAATACTAATACTAATAATAATAATAATAAACTCATAATTCAATAATTTTTTTATGATATTCATGATATTAACAATGTGAGGTATCTTGAGCATTATCATGAATTGAGGCATATCAAGGTTTGTCGGCCATTTCTAATAAAATAAAGGTGCGTTGAGCATTATTATGAATTGAGGCATATCAATATTTGTCGGCCATTTAATATTGAAAAACTAATAAAAGAAAGGTGTCTTGAGCATTATTATGAATTGAGGCATATCAAGGTTTGTCGGCCTTTTAATTTTTATAATCAATAACAAATTTTTTTTTTCAGAAGAAAAAAAAAACTGTTGTTATATTAGCGAAAATAACAGTACATTAGTCATTCATTACATTCTCAACTGTACTCAGTGAGAATTCCTTATAATAATGCCGTAGTATAAGAGTGGTTTCTAAGTAAGAAAGGAAACAGATATACTATGGCAATTACATATGGATGCATAAACCTGAATTTCCAGATTTAAATCTGTCAGATTATCAGCCTTCCAACTATACATGATAATTTCTTAGGCACAAAGATATATGATCCCTTTCTTAAAAATCCTTATGCTGGGTGCCTGGGACCATATTACTCATTTGTCTGTTCAATATAGAAAGAACATCGCTTGCTTGACCGCTTGCAATTCCTGATGCATCAAAACACAGGCTCGTTGCACTTTGACATGCAGTTGTTCCTTATATGAGCTTCCCTGTGACAGCACCTGTACTGATAGTTGTAATGAGCAAATCAGGCTCACTTGCTACTTTGTTCCTCATTGCCTCTTGTACTTGGATTCCGGTCATAAACAAACACATACCATTTGGTGAAGAGCATTATGTACTGCTATAATGCCATATAAACATGCTGATATAATATTTGTGTAGCCGGCTCGCTTTCACAGTCAGTATCGCTTGCACAGTCAGGCTCGATTGATAGGATTATTACTGTCAATATTTGTTATTTACTTTCTTAAACTGCACTGGATAATACAAAATTGCAAACCAGTCCCTCTCTTGCTTGAAATTGCATACTGTGGGATATCATACTGAGGTAATAATACCAAAACTGTAGTAAAAAAACAAAAGGCAAGGGGATCTGTAGGTTCCGCTTTATGGAGTGGAAATGTATTTGGACAAAATACAAATGTTCCTTTTAAAGTATTCCACCCTAATTATACCAACTCCCATCCTGAGAGCTATCTTTGATAAACGATCATCTCTTGTATTTAAATCCATGTATATGTGCTGAGTAGTAGGGTATCCCAGCCTGGTCCACAGATATTTAATCCTTGCCATCCATCCTTGAATAGCCGGAGAAGATAGAGAAAGGGTTCCATTAATTTCCCCAATAACTAATTTAGAATCACCATATATGTCAGCTAAACCAATTTGTAGATTATATGCAGCATGTAAACTGCTCCATAGAGCTAAAAGTTCAGTCATAGTGTTGGTTCCCTGATCTGAATTCCAAAAAAATTGATATCGATCAGAGCATGACACTTTAATCCATGCTCGACAACCCATTGATACACCTTGACAAGCCCCATCAAAATATAAGGCAGGTATAGCGATATTGTGAGGTCTCAGTCTGATTGATTTATCCATAGTATGAATGATAGGAGAATCTCAGAGATATATCCATTTCATAATGGCGTTGTGTATGGAATGTATTGAAAATAACCCATATTAAGAAGAAAGGTAGAGACTGGTATTTGTTTCAGAGTTTGTCCTATTTGTTTACTCCATCCATAAAGTCAACAGGAACCCCAAGAGATTCCCCAAGGAGTGGTGAGAATAGCTTCCATATCTGTACAACCACTGAGCAAGTAAAAAATAAGTGATCAAAAGATTCTTCATGATTCCTGCACAGGATACACCATCCAGGCCCATGAAATCCCCTATGCATAAGAGCGTCCCATGTAAGTACCCTCCTTTTCCAAACTAGCCAACCAAATAAAAATATTTTAGTTGGAATGTGACGATGCCAATATGGTTGTTGGAACACCTAATCCTCCATGGGTAGGTGTGGAATGCGAAAAGTCACAATGGAGTCTAAGTGACCTTGGAATGTGAAACCAAGAGTCACACCATTATACTATAAATGTACATCATGTATAATGGAAAAATATGAGAGCTACACGCTTATCCATCATTGTGTGTTGAGTCTCTTGTGTGTGTGTTTATTCTTCCTCATACACCATGTGTGTGTTTAACATGGTATCAGAGTGTGTGTTTAGCATTTTTGTAGCATTTAGAGAGTTTCTGCAGTCAAGAATTTGTTTTGAGAAGAGCAGCATTCAAAAATTGGCAGCATTCAGAAATTTGTTTTGAAGAAGAGCAGCAGTGGTTTTGAAGAAGAGCAACACTGCGCATCTGAAGGTTCTCTAAATTCTAATTTTTTCTTTGCAATTTCTGCTTTTAATTTTCGGCATTGGAGAGCTGCTGAAAAAGTGTTTAAAGTGGGTTTCTAAAGAAAAGTTTTGGGTTTTTTAAGTAAATATTTCTGAGTTTTTTAGTGAAAGTTTCTGCAAATTCTGAAAATTTTCCAATTCTGCTATACATTTGGAAAGTATGCAAAGTTTTCTGCTGAAAATTTCGTGAAAATCCTGCGAAATGTTTAGAATCCTACTGTTTCCCTCACCTCTCTGCTGTATTTTTTATTAAAAATAAAATAAAAAAGTAAAAAAAAAAATAAAAAAATTGCAACTCGGCCCCTCGGCCTCTGCAACTCACTCCCTCCCCCATCGCCCTTCCCACGGAAGCTCCCTCCCTGCTCCATTCCCAAAGGCCTTTCACCCTATCGATTCCCCACCTGCTTCTGCACTCACCTACGCATCTTACTGCACCCGAGCCCTAACCCCCTCTCCTTCCCTAGCTCGATTCCCATCCCTCATCGCCACTCCAACATGCCCCTTCCCCCTCACTCCTCGGCTTAACCCCGCTCCCTCATGCTACTCACATGCTCGTCCCCCTCACCTATACTCACCCCACCCCCTATTGCTCACACTCGAGCCCTCACAACCGCACCCCCTTTCTGTAGCGTAACCCCTCCCCCTCACTACACTCCCCTACCCCCTCTCCCATCCCTCTCTGCCCACGAAATTACCCACCTCCCCTACGCCCTCACTCCCACGGCCCTCACGGCCTGCGCTTCCCCCTGAACTGTGCAAACCCTGGCCCCCTTTTGTAATTTTTAACTTTTTTTTTTTAATCAATGTTTATTAAAATTCCACCCCCTTTCAAAACAATCATTTTTTTTAAAAAATTTAATTTGGCCTTCCCATTTTAAAAAATTTGATTTTTTATATAGCTAAATTTGCCTCCCCCCTCCCCTTTTAAATTTGACCTTTAAATTTTTTTTTAATCCCTCCCTCCCACTGTTTATAAATCCCAGATTTTTTAATTTAAAAAAAATAAAAAATAAAAAATTTTCTAATTTAAATTCCCTAGCTAAAACCTTCCTTAGGTAACACCTCCCCTAGCAAAACCCTTTCCCAAATAAAACCTCCCTTAGTAAACACCTCCCTCAGTTTTACCTCTGTTTTCCCCAATTTTTTTAAATTAATCCCTAAAAAAAAAAAAACAACAGATAGAGAGAGGAAGAGAGGAAATGAACATCAAGAAATGAGGAAATGACATATGAAGCAAATGGGTTGTACACATAAAGAAGAAAAGTGAAATTTGCATTGTGATTTGAAGGGTGATTTTCTGAAAAAGGTTGACGATGTGAAGACAAGTTTGCCATCATTTTTAAAACAACTATTTGAAGAAAAAATTCAGCTGCCTTAAAGGCTTCTTGCACAGTGATTTCAGCTGCACATTTACAATTTTTTTTTGTAGAAATATTGTATTGAACTGACATTGATTTTCATCTTCATTCATAGTTGCAATTAAGACTTGAAGTGTAAATTTGAGTTGTTGGAAAAATTGTTGATTGTCCTCCATCATTTGAGGAGCATATTTTGTACTTTGAGAATTCCATAGTTGGAAGTTCTCTTGAGTCATTTGTATTTCTTGAAATTAAGTTGAATCACATTGTAAATGGGTGCATTTTCGGTTGAAGCCGACACCCTTTCATTTTTTGAGCCTAAGTTGTTGAAAATGGCTAAAATCAATGAGGCATTAGAGTTGTTGAATAACCTCATTCATTCCAATGTTGATGATATGATAAAAATGAGCAAGAATGCTCTTTGTAACATTCAAAGTTGTTTGTAAGATGCACAAGAAAAGATTGAGTTTTTTCAGTTGGAATCTCAGCTCCAACAAGATGAACTTCAGCAAAAGAGTCACCATTCTGAACCTGTTTCTATTCAGAAGATTGAGAAGGTCTCCCATCAGAAGAAAGTAAGTAAAGTTGCAGTTGATTCACATTCAGTTCCTTGCACAAGAGCAGATGTACATGCAGATGCAACAATTCAACCTGCACTTCTCAAGCCCATCATCAGAATTTGGGAAGAGCTTGTCCACAACAAGCACAAAACTGGTCTTGGATATGACAAGGATGTGTCCTTTCATATTCCAGACTACACCAAGCCCATCATATTTCAGAGTGTCAGATTCCTATATGATAGTTTACCTACAGCTGTTCTAGATCCTGTTCCATTTCCACAACAACAAATTGTAAAATTCCAACACTTTGATCGAGTTTGCCATATGAAAGATCACTATTTTGATCTTCATCCTTGCAAGCACTGTGGTCGGCACACCCATTCTTCAGACAGATGCTTCAGAAACAAGACTCCTGCAAGAAAAAAGATTCATCTTGGATGGATCGCTTCTTGGCAATGGGCATCAACAACCAAGAAGATGTTTAAGACACATGTTAGAACATGTTCACGAATATTGAGTAAAATTGCAGTTGAGTTTTCACCATCATCTCACCTTGTCCCTGACAGGGGGGAAAATGGTGGTCATGTACAAGCTTCGACGTCAAATCAAGTGAGCCTGAGCCACAATCTCTCATTCCATGTTCAGAGTTGTAGCCAGAGACATAGCAGTTCAAGCAAACCTGAGCCACAATTCGTCATTCCAGATTCAGAGATGTAGCCAGCGACACAGATTCCCATGAGCATGCCTTTGGTTGGTGGACAGCCTTAAACCATCATCTTTGGTTGGTGGATAGCCTTAAACCATCACAGGTTGTAGACCTCCATTCTTTTAGGTTGAAGGTCTCCCTTTCATATATGAGGGACAATTCCTCTAGCAGAAGCCTTCAACTTCTTGCTAGCTTTGGTTGAGTTCTAGGAAATGCTTCAAGCATTCCAGCGTTGTTGGTCATCCTTAAACCATCATAGGTTGTAGACCTCCCTTCTTTTAGGTTGAAGGTCTCCCTTTTTTATGAGGTACAATTCCTCTAGCAGAAGCTTTTAGCTTCTTGCCAATTTTGGAAGAGTTCCGGGAACTGCAACAAGTATCGCGTTCGAGTGTTGGTGGTCATCCTTAAACCACCGCTTTTTGCCAACATTTCAGAGAGTTGATTCAACCCAAGTGCTGCCATGGATACTTTGTAGATTTGTATTACAACTCTCTTCTTGGACTCACACATACCCCTTCAGATTAAGGGGGGGAGTGTTGGAACACCTAATCCTCCATGGGTAGGTGTGGAATGCAAAAAGTCACAATGGAGTCCAAGTGACCTTGGAATGTGAAACCAAGAGTCACACCATTGTACTATAAATGTACATCATGTATAATGGAAAAATATGAGAGCTACATGCTTATCCCTCATTGTGTGTTGAGTCTCTTGCGTGTGTGTTTATTCTTCCTCATACACCATGTGTGTGTTTAACATGGTGTTTAACAATGGCTAGAACAGATGAGATGATTCATCTTGTGGATACCGCGCCAGCAAAGATGTGTATATTTATTTAACAATCACCATACCACCTTTTATGTTATCGTTCCATGATATTCGATCCCCCGATGCTTTATAACAGAGACCTGTTGTTTTTATATCTTGAGAATATTCGGTCCAAGCCCGAGCCTCCTCTCCATTCAACCCCATCATCTCAGCATCTTTCAAGACCGGGGCTCCAATTGACCAGTGGTGTATTGTTTGGCTGAGGTACAATATGCCACTTCGCGCCAGCTTTAGAATCATTCTCTGATCAGGTACATAATTCTTGTTCATTCTGCATATTCTATCCCTACCAATGTTAATGTCCAAACCATTTCCAAAGGACCATATGAGCATATCAGCAATGAAAATGTACATTTTATGGAATCCCATCCATATGGCTGAGACGAATCTGGGAAATTTTAGCTGATGGATGTATAAGTGATATAAAGGATCCTTATCCAGATATTTGGTGTATACTATCTTGTTCCATATACCTTCACCATTTATAGCGCGCCATAGGGATTTTTTCAATATTGCAGAATTGAAAATTCAATGTTGAGAATGCCCCAACCCCCCATCCTCTTGGGCTTGCATAGCTTCTGAAAACTCATCAAATGTATCTTAGCTTTATGCTCCGATCCCCCCCATAGGAAATTTGACATAATCTGGTTGATTTGATTTACCGTCTTTTCAGGTAAGTAATATAAATGGCCCCAGTATACTACATATTGAGCAATTACAGATTGTATCAACACCAATCACCGACCCAAGGATAACCAGCGATGCGACCATTTATGAATCCTAGCTTTGATTTTCTATATAAGCCAATGTCAATATTTTACCCCATAACCACAAGATTTAATCTGGAAACCCAAGTCTGATAATCCTTTCGCTGCCCTTTTAACTTTTATGCCCATAAATTCAACAATAAAACTGATTTCATGTTCATCCCCATATTCAAATATGATGAAAGATTTATCCTTATTGATATATAAACCAGAAGCTTTCCCAAACTCGATTAATATATAGTGAATATAAAAGCAGTGGTTCCTATTGATCTGGTAGAATATAAGAAGATCATCAACAAAGATGGAATGTGTAATACATACCTCCTTGGAAAAGTAGAAGCCAAAAATATATTTTGAACTTAACGCCAACTGCATGATTCTGCTAAAACCGTCCATGATGAGGATGAATATCATGGGTGATAGCGCACAGCCTTGTCTAATCCCCCTCCGTGCTTTGAAAAACTTAGTAGGCTGACCATTTATGAGAACCGCAGATGTCACCGACGAGATGCATGCCATAATCCACCTTATTAATTGTACAAGGAGACCAATCCTGAGCAAGATCAATCTAATGTGAGACCATTACACTGTGTCATAATCCTTGAATAAGACGATTTTTAATATGGCAGCCTCCTTTTTTCCAATATGCATGGAATGCATGACCTCTTGCGCTATAGCCACAACATCGTGTATTGATCTACCTTTGAGGAATCCATATTGTTCTTTGCAAATGTGTTTTGACAATGTTTCCTTCAATTTGTTTGCAATAATCTTAGTTGATATCTTATATAAGATATTGCATAAAGCTATAGGCCTAAAATCACTGAATTGCCTTGGTTTAGAGGTCTTGGGTATGAGGGCCAAGAAAGTGGAATTTAGATTAGTCAGAATGTTCCCCATAATCCTGTTGTTGTCAATCACCAAAGTAATCTCATCTGCCACATCCTCAAAGAAATGTAAGAAAAATTCCACGGGCCAGCCGTCCGGGCCAGGAAATTTATCACTAGAAAAGGATTTTAGAGTTTGTTCTACCTCCTCCTTAGTAATCCTGGCGTTTAATCTCATAATATCCTCCTCGGCAAACATCCTCGAGTAGTGTTGTATAACCCATTCCTGGCAATCTGCAGAGATGTTTGTATCTGCTTGATAGAAACTCATGTAGTGTTCAAAAGCTTCCTTCATAATCTCCTCATTTGAATATACAAAACCACCATCATATTTTTGTATTCGCCAGATAGAATTCCGGCTTCTTCTCTCATTTGTTGTTTTATGAAAAAACTTGGTGTTCGAGTCACCCTCGTTAAGCCATGTAATTCGACTCTTTAACCTCCATGTGATTTATTCTATCTTCAAAATCTCCATGCGCCGATTATTCAGCAATTCCAAATTTTTATGATCCTGTTCATTTAAAATATCCCTTTTGAACTTGGCATAAACAGTGTTGAGAGCATGAGATATGTTATGGTATTCCTCCCCAAGCCTCTTTTTTTTATCAATCTCCCATGCTTTGGTGTAAAGTTTAATATGATGCAATTTTTCATGCAAGTACTTGTTAGAACTAATAATATTGGCAAACTAATAAAAGAAAGGTGTCTTGAGCATTATTATGAGGCATATTAAGGTTTGTTGCCATTTTTAATTTTTATAATTAGTAACAATTAGTACTTGTTAGAACTAATAATATTTCCAAACTAATAAAAGAAAGTGTCTTCAGCATTATTATTAGGCATATCAAGGTTTTTGGGCCATTTAATTTTTATATGGCTGGGCTAATAATCAATAACAATTAGTACTTGTCAGAACTCATAATATTCCCAAAGCAAGTAGTCTTTAGTGGGACTTTTTGAAGGCTTTCACAGTGGGTGCTGAATCCATATATACAGTAAAAACCTAGTTTAAATAACAGAAATCAAGATTTTACCTCAAATGTTTTCACCGAACTCCAAAAAGTGGCACTAAAGACAACTCCTTGCCAAAGTAATAAAAGAAAAGTGTCTTGAGCATTATCATGACTTGAGGCATATCAAATTTTGTCGGCCATTTAATTTATATGGCTGCGCTAATAATCAATAACAATTAGAATTTGTGAGAACTAATTATATTGCCAAACTAATAAAAGAAATAGTCTTTTTTTCCGTATTTTTGTTTGTTTGTTAATTTTGTGCAAATTTAAACATAATTCACTAAAATTGTTTAATTTACAAAGATGAAATGCCACTTTCTATAAATTCAAAAGTACATTTTAAACAATAAAATATTAAAATGTTTTTAAAAGATTATAAATTATATTGTCAATCCAAAATGTCCTCTTTACTCTCTATATATATTAAAACAAAAAAATTATTTTAAAACAAAATTAACAATACATGATGATATATGATTATTACCAAAAACAGTTTTTTACAAATTATGGATCATAGAAGCCAAATTCCAAAAACAAAAAAATTTAAAATTAACAATTAAATAATAAAAACTAATTAATAATAAAATGATTGAATTTGATTGAATTTAATGAAGAAAGTTTTTGAAGAAAAAATAAAATAAAGATATTAAGATATGATATTAAAATTAAGATAAATTTTTTTGAAGAAAAATAGCATTTAATAACTAAGTCACTCCACAATGACCAAGCAAAATATCATTTAATAACGAAGTCACTCCACTGTGCATTGCAGTTTCTCAAATAAGAGAAGCACACAGAAGCTGCCCACATGTACGGTTCCAAACCCTAGCCTTGAATTATCATTTTTTCAATGGTTTTTACATATGTGGTGTGTTAATAATGACTTGATTTTTGGTTGTTCTGGTATGCATGAGCATAGGTTGGAGAAAGAATCTGGGCTTTAATTCAACCTGGATTACCTTCAAGAACTTGTGATTACAGGAAAATTCGATGAGGCCGAGCAATACTTGTCGGGCTTTATCAAAATAGAGGACAACAAGCATTCTACTAAGATATTCTTTGAGATAAGGAACCAGAAATATCCTGAAGCACTGGACAGGTGTGCACTGTGAACTCTCTTTTTCTTTTCCTGGCTTACATGAGTGACAATGATAGATGTTAGTTTTATTGCATTTATGGTTATTTCATAAAGCGGTATTATAGTGTTTCTGACATTTCTAGATCTGTCTTTTATAAAATTTAATAGGAATTTGTTTTCGTTTTTTCTATTAATTTGTCTAAAATTTAAAAGAATTTGTTTTCATTTTTCGATTAATTTGTCTAAAATTTGGAATTTGGTAAAAATTTATTGAAATAACATTGTTGAATTTTGAATATTTTCCACATTATAAATGTGTTCTAGGATTATTGAACTGATTCTCCTCAATCCGAGTGCACTCTGTTGAATCCATATTTGCTGGATCCATCTATGTTTCCCCGGATTCCGGCCAAAAGTTTCAAAATGCAGTCATTGAGTTTGTGAATTCTCAACAATCCTAATGCACTGATTCTCCACAATGCCGAGTGCACTGGATATTTCAGAGTGCTGAATCCATATCTGCTGGATTCATGGATCCAGTTATGTTTTGAATCTTTTTCTGCTGGATTTTGACATTTCTAGATTGTTTAGTCTGTTTCTTATAAATTTTCTTATAAGTTTTTTTTATTAATTTAAACATATAATTTTTTCCTATTAATTTGTCTAGAATTTAATATTATTTTTTCTAGAATTTAATATTAATTTGTTGGAAGCTGGTGAATATTCCTTACATTATTAAGTTTTGAATATTCTCCACATTATTAGTGCACTAGGATTATTAAACTGATTCTCCTCAATTGGAGTACACTGTGTTGAATCCATATCTGCTAGATCCATGTATGTTTCCCTGGATTTCGGCCAAAAATTTCAAAATGCAGTCATTGAGTTTGTGAATTCTCCACAATCTTAGTGCATTGATTCTCCACAATCCCAAGCGCACTGGATATTTCAAAGTACTGAATCCATATCTTCTAGATCCATGGATCCATGGATCCATCTATGTTTTGAATCCTTAGATCCATGGATCCATCTATGTTTTGTTCAATTCCGACCAAAAATTCTAAATTGTGTAATAGTTAAACAAGGCCATTTTAGACTTGTGAATGTTGGTGGATTAGTTTATTCAGTTTTTGATAATTTTATCAGAATTATTTTTTGTTATGTTGTTCAATGTCATTGTCTAGTTGGGGTTTGACATTATTCAGTTTTTGATAATTTTTGTCAGATTTATTTTTTGTTAATTGGGGAAATACATGAAGGGTATACTCATGTTTGGGGGGTTTAACTTTTAGCTTTGTTAATACTAGGTTAATAATAAGTTGATAATAAGCTATTAATTTCATGGTCGATTATTTTTTGTGGGGATGTTGAGTATTCTCTTAATCCTTCTCATTTCCCACGTTTGTCAATGCCAAGCTGTTTTTGTTAGCAAGGTTATTTGTTTTTCTGTATCTGCATACACTGACGGATAATTCATAGTTGGCTAAATAAATTCTAAACAATTCTAATTTTCCAGGAAAGATAAGTTCACCGCTGTGAAAATACTTCACGATGATCTTAAAGTGTTCAGAAATTTCTCTAAAGAAGTCTACAGTCAGATAGCAGAACTGATTACATTGGAAGACTTCAGGTGATGTTTGTTTTACTGTTTATATTTTATTACCTGCTTGAGTATTTTATTTTCTCTTTAAGGGAGAACGAGCAGCTTAAACATTATAGGAATACACATACTCAATGATTTGCAGTGTTTCTAGAGATTGACTCAATTGTATGATCCAACCCTTTAATCTGCAATAAGTTGGCGTTTCCAAACATTAGAGCTTGCAGGCTTAGGGCCCTCATTAATCAAAGGTTCTGCCTCTGTCCTCTAAAGACCTCTTGATTCAAGTTGAGAACTTCTATATATATAATGTGAGTTTGTATCCAGCTTTGTTTGAATAAACTAGCTTTGTTTGTATCTAGCTTTGTTTGAGAACTTCTAAATTTGTATCTAGCTTTCTTTGAATAAACTATTAATCTGATTGGTTGCAGAGATTTCAACCTCAAGTTGGTCCTGCTGCTCGTAGTCTTGCAGGATGGTTGGCAAATCCTGGCACTTCTGTACAACATGCTACAGAAGCTTTCAGTTCAACTTCTCTCATGCCACGTCTAAATGCAGGTCAGATAGTTGGTATTCTGTAAATCTAATAATCTATATATTATTCCTTGTTAAATGAATCTATACTATTCCTTGTTAAGCTCAACATCTTAATAATTGAATCTGAATAGTATATTTCTTTGCTTATGTTGGTTGAAAAAAATGTTGGCTGAAAAAATGTTTGATTTTAATGTTTTTTTCTTAATGAGCTCAGGTGCTTTGTTGCAACGACCTAGAACTCCCGCACCAAGCAATGGTTGATTTGTTTTTCAGTTAGTTGATTCTGCTCAGGCTGATAAGGCATGTAACATCATTCCTATTAGACTTTGTGCTCCTGAATTTTGATGGAGGTTTCCTAGTGTTCAAAATTCTTCAAGTGCATTGGAAATTTTGCTCCCATTTCAAAATTTTGATTGTATTTTGGTCCCATTATCTGCAGACCCGGCATTTAGGACCAACTCACCCTAAAGAGAAGTACTCCGAAAATGGCCTACCTGAAGTAGTTGTGAGAAGCCTCAACCAGGGTTCAAATGTTGTTAGTATGGATTTCCATCCTCAGGAGCAGTCAGTCTTATTAGGTAATCTGCCATTTCAATTTCACTAGTCTCCTAACTCAATTTTTTCATCTAAAGTATTATTTTAAATGCACTCTAATCGTGAAATGACTTAAACCTAGTCAACAAGATGAGCATTTTGCAGTTGGAACCGATGTTGGTGACATTGCAATTTGGGAAGTAGGATCAAGTGAAAACTTAATTCAGAGGTCATTCGAAGATTGGGATAACTCAAGTCGCATATTGTCTGTCCACGTGTAAATATCACATTGTGTTTTAGTTCTAAGTGATTTTGTTAAAGAAATATTTTTTATACTTAACTGTTCACAACAGTATTTCTTTACTATAATGTGATTCTGTGGCATAGAGTTTTGGATGACACACTTATTTCCTACTGTATGTGTTCAGACGGTTATTTCAAAGGAATCAGTTGTGTTAGTGAAGCGGTGTATTTGGAGCCCAGATGGAGCATTTATTGGTATTTACGTTTGTTTTGTTGATTAAATTTTAGGTGTTTATATTTGTTTGTGATAAAGCTACTTTTACCATACCAATGACTATATGGTAGGTACTAGGAACTGTTCATTGATATAACCTACCATGCAGGAGTGACATTTTCTCAGCATCTAGTTCACATGTATTGTTATAATGCAACTGGCGAGTTGAGGCAACACCTTGAGGTTTGTATTATAGCTCAAAAATAGGTTACGTTTTGTTGCAGTTTCCATTTTGGAAACATGGCTATAAGTGACAATGGTAATACAATATTGCAGATTAATGCACATATTGGTAGTGTGAATGACATTGCCTTTGTGCACCGTCAAGGAAAGATGTGCCTTATCACTTGTGGGGATGATAAGATCATTAAGGTAAATTTAGTACCTGCTCCTTGAATTCATAAATGTATGGATTCCCAATTATGATCAGTCAGTGTGACAAAAGCTTGCCAATTTGAACTAATTTATATCATGGATGTTTACCATTATGATAATTTGCTAGCTGAACTCTTCCTTTGTGCAGGCATGGGATGAAGAAACAGGCTGCAAACTATATACATTTGAAGGTCATGAAGCACCTGTCTATTCTATCTATCCTCACTCTAAAGCGAATGTCCAGGTACTTGATTTCTAGAAGTCTTATTCCATTTTCTATAGAATTCTTATTGCTGGTGAAATTTTATTCCATGTCTGATAATCTTCTGTGAATAATTGCAGTTCATTTTCTCCATAGATGTAAAGGGGAAAATTAAAGCCTGGTTGTATGATCCTCCAACATGTAAAATTGACTATGATGCTCCCGGCCATGGGTGTACTACAATGGCTTATAGTGCTGATGGATCACGGTATAACACATTTTTCTACTTCATGGGTATATATTGGGAGGTTTGAATGCATAATAAGGATAATAGTTCACTAAAAAGGATTTTATCCTGCTTTTTCAACAACACTTATTTAAGGGTATTTTTTAATTAGTTTAAATCTTCTTTGGGATTAGGCTTTTCACATGTGGTACAAACAAAGGAGAATCATATTTGGTTGAGTGGGAAGAAAGTGATGGAGCAATCAAGCGAACATATTTTGGTTTTGAAAAGCATTCATCGGAGGT
Organism: Pinus albicaulis; assembly: GCA_034641835.2. Taxonomy (NCBI): domain Eukaryota; kingdom Viridiplantae; phylum Streptophyta; class Pinopsida; order Pinales; family Pinaceae; genus Pinus; species Pinus albicaulis. The sequence continues at coordinate 1,257,814,365 of CM076581.1, forward strand.
GGTAAAATTTGCTACAACAAAAAATAGGTTCCTTGCAGCTAGAGATGAATATCAAATTAAGTTATGGGACATGAATAACATCAATGTCCTGTTAACAACCGATGAATAACATCAATCTCCCCTTTTCTGTCCAACTTCTTCCTTAGCTAATCTAGAATGTGTGCATAAGCCACACAACCAAAAACTTTCATGTGGGTGACTCCTTGCTTTGTGCCACTCCATGCCTCTTCTGGAACTTTGTTCATGACTTCTTTTGTTGGGCATCTATTCAAGATATACGCTGGACAATGTACAGCTTCAGCCCAATAATCATTCAGCAAATTTTTTGCCTTTAACATACTCCTTACCATATCCATGATTGTCCTATTCTTCCCTTCGGCAACTCCATTTTGCTGTGGAGTGTACCTAGTTGTAAATTGCTTATGAATCCCATTTTCTCTACAAAAACATAGAAATTCTTTATAGATGTACTCACCTCCTCTATCAGTTCTTAGGAATTTGATATGCAGCCCACTTTGGTTCTCCACAAGTGCTTTGAAATTGCAGAATCTTTCAAACACTTCACTTTTCTTTTTCAAAAAATAAACCCAAGTTTTTATTGTAAAATCATCTATAAAAGTTAACATATAGTGGCTGCTTGCAAGTGAGGGTGTTTGCATTGGTCCACATAAATATGAGTGGACAATTTCTAAGGGTGCTTTTGGCCTTATGCTTTTCTCAGATGGAAAACTTTCTCTGTGTTGTTTACTCAAGATACAACCTTCACAAACGCTGTCCGGTTTCTCAATCAATGGTAATCCTCTTACCATTCCTTTTCTGTGCAACAATTTAAGACCTCCAAAGTTGAGATGTCCAAATCTCAAGTGCCATAACCAATTCTCATCTTTTGTTTCTCTTCGGAAAGCCTCTTGTGTCACTGCTGCTATTTCTTCTCCATTCTTCAAATCTTCCCTTATCTTGAGAGGGAACATTCTGTTACTTGTCATCTTCACTTCAACAATACATTGTTTTCTTGGTGGTTTATCCATGATGGTGCATACATCATCCTCAAAGAAAACATTGTACCCATTTTGAATAAGCTGTCCAATACTTAAGAGGTTATATTTCATTCCAGGAACAAAATAAAAATCTGCTATGGATTTCTTTTCTCCTTTCCTTGTTAAGACATTTACATCTCCTTTTTCCATAACATAAATTTTACTATCTGTCCCTAATGTGACTTGTGACTTCACATTCTCATCTAACATAGAAAACATGGCTATGTTTCCTGTCATATGGTTACTACAACCTGAGTCTAGAAACCATAAATCTTCACTATTTTCCTCAGCTATATTACAAGCTAAAAACAATTTATCTTGGCTGATATTTTCTCTAGTGAAATTTGCACTAGGTTTATTACCCATATCATTCTGCTTCTTCCTACATTCATTTGCATAATGCCCATATTTTTTACAATAATGACATTGGACATTGGATTTATCATACCTTTGTCCATGAGCATGTTGTTGTCCACTTTCCTGGCTGTTGCTTTAGCCTTGGTTCTGATTTTGATTGCTGCCCCTTCCTTGAGCATTTGCTGGACTGTTTCTTCCACCTTTGTTTTGGCTTCTGCCTCTTTCTCTCTTGTTTCCTATGCCTTGACCTCTTCCTCTTCCAAAGGACATCTGGGTCTTGAAGGCATGCTCCAAAGATGAGTTTCCATTTCTACCCAATCTATGTTCATGTGTCATTAGTGATGCATGAAGCTCATCAACTGAAAAGTTTGAGAGATCCTTTGTCTCATCTATAGTGTTGACTATCACATCAAACCTTGAGGGTAAGCTCCTAAAAATTTTCTCCACAATCCTCTTTTCTTCAAGTGTCTCTCCATGAGACCTTATCTGTGTGACCATTCCAATCACATGTGTGAAGAATGAGTCTATATTATTAGACTCCTTAATGTAGAGAGTCTCAAAATCTCTCCTCAACAATTGTAGTTTTGTTGTATTCACTTTATCCATGCCTTGATAGGCTGTCTTGAGAGTTTCCCATGCTTCTTTGGATCTCCTAGCTGCTATTATCCTTGGAAACACACTCTCATGCACTACTTGATACAAATAGAAGAGTTCTTTAGAGTCCTTCCTCTTATTTCTCTTTAACAATTCCTTCTCTGCCTGAGTTAAAGCATTAAACTCATTTTCATCTATTGGCTCTTCAAAACCATCCTCAACAAGTTCCCATAAGTCTTGAGAGGAAAATAGGGCTCTCATGGTTATTGCCCAATAATCATAGTTTTTCCCATTAAATTGGGAGGCTGAACATTACCCATACTCATGCTAGTGCTGGCTCCAGCCATCCTTGCACTCTAACTATGCTTCAAACACTTGACTATGTTTTTAAATAAACTCATTGTCTTCAAACAGTAACACAAAAAATTGTCTTGAGAAATACCTTGGATTATTTTTTACTGAGTCTTCACTCTGCTAGAGAAGCTGCTGCAATAATAAATCCTTCCTTTAGCTCCTTTGACACCTTCAAAGAGCCTGGACTAGCTTTGATACCATGTTGGAATTTCTGAGAATTTCATAACAATATACAGAGAGAATAATACTCTCCTTCTTAACACAGAGAATTAAAATTTACTTCACAGGGACAGAGTTTGACTCTTGAAAACTTCTATTTCATTAACAAAAAAAAACTGTTACAAAATCTTCCTCTAATAGAGGAGTTACACACAGGACTGCTACAAGACACAGTGCCAAAAAGACTCATTGTCTTTGTTAAAAATACTCTATGTCTCTGTTTCTAAAACAAAAATACACTGCTTTGTAATAAAACAATGCATTACAATGCCTCTCGGGACTTTTATGTGGCATAACACATATTAAACAAAAAAATAAACGTATAACTGAAATACAACAAAAGCTTAAACAATTGTGTGTGGCCCACCGGGCTTACATTGCAAATGACGCACATATACTATATATATGTTAAAACATATATATGTCAACTATTACAAAACTATAACAAACATAACAAAAATTTTAATAAAACATTCGAAAAAAAAAAATGAACCCTTTGCAACCTTTCCATCGGACTTAAAAGAAAATTGAACCAAAATGCATGAAAACAAATTGCATTACAAAATTGGGCTTTTGACGTAATCATTTGTGCACGCGATGGATTATTAAATCCAGCACATAAACTGATATCGCGTCCAAAAATTGGTTTTGGGTACGGGCCCAAGGTGTAACCCAAAACTTTATAAAATGTGGTTTAAACCCTTTTCGGGTCCAGTTCTTCAACGTTGTGGACGACCGAATAACAATGTGATTGCGATTGCATGATTGCGACAATCACATCGCAACTTTTCATTGAACACAACATATGGTGGACACAACATGCGATTGCGATTACATCGCATCACAAACTTCAATCGGAGATTACACCATTTGGATGCTGAACATTGCTTCGTCCCTTTTCTATTTGCGATTGCGATTGTGGTGGGACCACATCGCATCACATCGCGATACTCCATATCAAAAAGACACTTAAACACATCGTTGTGATTTTTCGATTGAAATTCATAAAGGGAATGGTGGGGACCACCACGACTTGTCCCATTCAAAACATGAAAAATAGACTTGATCGCGTTTAAAACGAAAAACTCAGTTTTCTTTCAAAAAGACTAAAATGGCTTTTAAACCCAAATTGACTATGCATAGAAATAGAAAGCGGTTGTTCTCGAAAACTTGAAAACAAAAATGGAAAGCAGTTGATCGCAGACAGTGAATCGCTCTTGTACTGCTTCACCTGTAGATGTACAAACCTGCAGTTGAAAATAACATTTCAACACTCCCCCTTAATTTCAACTGCTGGGTTATCAGTCATACCCAAACATTTCCTTAAAAATTCAAAACTCTTTTGTTCCAATGGCTTGGTCATAATGTCTGCAAAATGCTCCTAAGTTCTGCAATGTTCTAAAACAATTTCTCCATTGTTCACTAGCTCCCTGATGTAGTGAAACTTTGTATCAATGTGTTTCATTCTCTTGTAAAACATAGAATTCTTTGATAATGCAATAGCTGAGCAATTGTCACAATAAATCACTGTGCCTTTTACTTGCTCTTGGCATAAACTTCTCAACATCCTCCTCATCCAAACTGCTTGATACGTTGCTGCTGTAGTTGCCACATACTCTACCTCTGCTGTAGATAATGCTACAATAGGCTGTTTCTTAGAAGCCCATGAAATGGCTCCTGAACCCATGTGAAAAACATAACAAGAAGTAATTTTCTAGTCATCTACACTTCCAGCCCAATCACTATCAGTGTATCCAATTAACTCTGAATTTTCTGAAGTAGTATATAAAATACCAAACCTTTTAGTTCCTTTAACATACCTCAGAATTCTCTTTGCTGCCTACCAATGTGCTTCTTTTGGCCTCTCCACGAATCTGGAAATCAAACTAAAAACATGCATAATATCTGGTCTAGTTGCAGTAAAATACATGAGACCACCAACTATGCTCTTGTACAAACTATAATCAAAATCCTTGCTGCTGTCCTCTTTGCTGAGTTTTAATCCCATCACTGTGGGTGTTATTGCTGCCTTGCAATCCTGCATGTTAAATCTTTCCAAAACTTCATTAACATATTTTGCTTGTGAGATAAAAATCTCATTTTCATTTTTCTCTACTTCTATTCCTAAGAAGTATTTCAGCAAACCCAAATCAATCATTTCAAATTCTTCTTTCATGACATTTTTAAAATTTTCAATAAGGTAATCATCATTACCTGTGAAAATCACATCATCAACATATAACACAACAATCAACATCTTACCATCTTTCTCTTTGATGTATAAGGTTGGTTCTCCCTCACATTTTTCAAATCCATTTTCTAGTAGATAGGAATCTATTCTACTGTACTATGCTCTTGGTGCTTGTTTCAACCCATAAAGAGCTTTCTTCAATTTCAACACTTTGTGTTCTTGGCCTTTCTTCTCATAGCCTAGAGGTTGTTCAATATAAACCTCTTCCATTAACACTCCATTTAGGAATGCTGACTTCACATCCATTTGGTAAAATTTCCACTCGTTTTGTGCTGCTATGGACAACACTGCTCTCACGGTTTCCATTCTAGCAACCGGTGCGAAATTTTCCTCATAGTATCTCCCATGCTGCTGCTTATACCATTTGACAACAAGTCTGACCTTGTGTCTTTCAATTTTGCCTTCAGCATTACTTTTGGTCTTGTAGACCCATTTAACTCCAACAACATCTTTACCTTTTGGGAGTTCAACTAAATCCCATGTTTTGTTTCTTTCTATGGCATTAATCTCTTCATCCATAGCTTCTATCCATAGCTTCTATCTATTTTATATCTTTAATAGCTTCTTAAAAATGAATAGGGTCATCAACATGACAATATAAAGCAAATAAAGAGTTCATACCTTCATTTTCTGCCTCTTGCTCATAAATCTCATTTAAATTTCTGAACTTTGTTCCTCTTTCATTTGGTGTACAAGTGCTTGAAGAAGCACTTGAATTTTCTCCTTGTGGTGTGCTTAGAGACAAACAGTTTTTAACATTCACTCTTTTCTCAATGCTTCCATCCCAAGCTTCTTTTTCAACGAACTGAACATCTCTGCTCACAAAAAACTTCTTGGTGGATGGGTTACACAACCTATAAGATTTGGATTCCTCACTGTATCCAATAAAAATACATTTCTCCCCCTTGTTGTCCAACTTCTTCCTTAGCTGATCTGGAATGTGTGCATAAGCCACACAACCAAAAAATTTCATGTGGGTGACTCCTTGCTTTGTGCCACTCCATGCCTCTTCCGGAACTTTGTTCATGACTTCTTTTGTTGGGCATGTATTCAAGATATATGTTGCACAATGTACAGCTTCAGCCCAATAATCATTCGGCAAATGTTTTTCCTTTAACATACTCCTTACCATATCCATGATTGTTCTATTCTTCCTTTCGGCAACTCCATTTTGCTGCAGAGTGTACCTAGTTGTAAATTGCTTATAAATCCCATTTTCTCTACAAAAATGTAGAAATTCTTTAGAGATGTACTCACCTCCTCGATCAGTTCTTAGGACTTTGATATGCAGCCCACTTTGGTTCTCCACAAGTTCTTTGAAATTGCAGAATCTTTCAAACACTTCACTTTTATTTTTCAAAAAATAAACCCAAGTTTTTCTTGTAAAATCATCTATAAAAGTTAACATATAGTGGCTTCTTGCAAGTGAGGGTGTTTGCATTGGTCCACATAAATCTGAGTGGACAATTTCTAAGGGTGCTTTTTCCCTTATGATTTTCTCGGATGGAAAAATTTCTCTGTGTTGTTTACCCAAGATACAACCTTTACAAAGGCTATCCGGTTTCTCAATCAATGGTAATCCTCTTACCATTCCTTTTCTGTGCAAAAATTTAAGACTTCCAAAATTGAGATGTCCAAATCTCAAGTGCCATAACCAATTCTCATATTTTGTTTCTCTTTGGAAAGCCTCTTGTGTCACTGTTGCTATTTCTTCTCCATTCTTTAAATATGCCCTCATGCTGAGAGGGAACATTCTGTTCCTTGTCATCTTCACTTCAGCAATACATTGTTTGCTTGGTGGTTTTTCCATGATGGTGCATACATCATCCTCAAAGAAAACATTGTACCCCTTTTGAACAAGTTGTCCAATACTTAAGAGGTTACATTTCATTCCAGAAACATAATAAACATATGCTATGGATTTCTTTTTTCCTTTCCTTGTTAAGACATTTACATCTCCTTTTCCCATAACAGAAACTTTACTATCTATCCCTAATGTGACTTGTGACTTCACATTCTCATCTAACATAGAAAACATGGCTATGTTTCCTATCATATGGTTACTACAACCTGAGTCTAGAAACCATAAATCTTCACTCTTTTCCTCAGCCATATTACAAGCTAGAAACAATTTATCTTGGCTGATATTTTCTCTAGTGAAATTTGCACTAGGTCTATTACCCATATCATTCTGTTTCTTCCTATATTCATTTGCATAATGCCCATATTTTTTAAAATAATGACATTGGACATTGGATTTATCATACCTTTGTCCATGAGGATGTTGTTGTCCACTTTGCTAGGTGTTTCTTTGGCCTTAGTTCTGATTTTTATTGCTGCCCCTTCCTTGAGCATTTTCTGGACTGTTTCTTCCACCTATGTTTTGGCTTCTGCCTCTTCCTCTCTTGTTTCCTCTGCCTTGACCTCTTCCTCTTCCAAAGGAAATCTGGGTCTTGAAGGCATGCTCCAAAGATGAGATTTCATTTCTACCCAATCTCTGTTCATGTGTCATCAGTGATGCATGAAGCTCATCAACTGAAAAGTTTGAGAGATCCTTTGTCTCTTCTATGGTGGTGACTATCACATCAAACCTTGAGGGTAAGCTCCTCAAAATTTTCTCCACAATCCTCCTTTCTTCAAGTGTCTCTCCATGAGACCTTATCTGTGTGACCATTCCAATCACATGTGTGAAGAATGAGTCTATATTATCAGACTCCTTCATGCAGAGAGTCTCAAAATCTCTCCTCGGCAATTGTAGTTTTGCTGTCTTCACTTTCTCCATGCCTTGATAGGTTGTCTTGAGATTTTACCATGCTTCTTTGGATCTCCTAGTTGCTGCTATCCTTGGAAACACACTCTCATGCACTGCTTGATAAAAATAGAAGAGGGCTTTAAAGTCATTCTTATTATTGCTCTTCAACAATTCCTTCTCTGCCTGAGTTAAGGCATTAAACTCATTTTCATCTATTGGCTCTTCAAAACCATCCTCAACAAGTTCCCATAAGTCTTGAGAGGAAAATAGGGCTCTCATGGTTATTGCCCAATAATCATAGTTTTTCCCATTAAATTGTGGGAGCTCAGCATTACCCATACTCATGCTAGTGCTGGCTCCAACCATCCTTGCACTCTAACTATGCTTCAAACATTTGACTGTGTTTTTAAATAAACTCACTGTCTTCAAACCGTAACACAAAAATTTATCTGGAGAAATACCTTGTGTTAGCCACCTATAAAATTTTGGCATAGAAAACAGGTGGCTAATTTGGTTTCTAAGCCTTCAAGAGAGACATTTTATTTGAAAATCTATCATTCTTGAAGCCTTAAAGTGTATTCTATCCTTTGAAAATATCTTCACTACTGTTCCCATTGAAGAGTCCTGATGTTTATTAAAGAAACTATTTTCCAAGGCCTCTAAAACTACCCATTTTGACTCATTTCCCTTCATTACCATAAAGCCTCCTTTTCTTTTTTAGAAACCTCCATATCCCTCTGAAAAGCCTCCAAAATCCTTTTAAGCCTATGAAAATCCCTTTGACAGGTTTAAAACACCCTTTTCCCCTTTACCGAAAGCCAAGGAATTCCTTAAAAATCCCTGAATTTGGCTTAAAAACATCCTTTTCTCCACTAAGGCCTTAAGCCCTTTTCGGTTTAGCCCTTAGCCCCTTTCCTGCATGTGACCCGTGCTACGACCAAGCGCTGAGGCTTAATCGCAAATCACAATCGGAGCTTTCCTGTTGGCCTTTTTCCTTTGTTTTTCAAATATTTCAGATTGGGATGAGTTTTACTTTGCTAATTGTCGATTCAATCTGAACCGTTGATCTCACCTGATCCAATGGCCAGGATCGCATCGTTCTCTGTCGCAAGCCTTTTGCCTTTCCCCTTCCGACTTAATATCGACCATTGATCCTTCCCAAATCCGACGGCCAGTGCTCAATCGCATTGCGCTAACCCAACATTCCCTCTTTTCTGTTTCCCCGATGGCCAATCTTTCGATTTAATCTTGGCTGTTGAATACACAAGAACCAACGACTGAGATTTGATCGCGCTCTGTTTGTGAGCCTGTCACTCACACCCCTCTGAGTTAATCCTGACCGTCGATCATCTTGCCGATCTGACAGCCAACGCTGCATTGCACATCGCATATTCAAAGGTCTTGTTCTCATGCCTCCTCCAATGCTGATCATGAGATTTAATCTCCATCGTTGAATCCATAAGAACCAACGGTCGGGATTCAATCACGCCTTGTTCATAGGCCCCCATCATTGCATTCGCCGAAGATCTGGACCATTGAATCCACAAGAACAAACGGCCAGGATCTCATCACGCTCCACTCATAACTTTCCACCATCCTGACTTCCGATTGAATGTCAGCCGTTGATCAAGTCCGATCGGACGGTCCACATCGCTTCTGATCATCAAACCCTGCCCTCTCATTTCTTTCCCATCGATAGATCTTGACCATCCGTATCCAAGATCTAACGGTTGGGATTTAACTCGCCATTGACCCTACCCATATGTTACGCCCGTGCATCTTCCCTCCTATCACGCTTCTTCTGCATCGTCGGATCTGAGGTCCCAGATCCAACGACCACCATTGCATATCGCGTAATTTTTGTGCCTGAAGGTTAATGTTTTGAACTTACGCGATATGGGGGTTTTGAAAGGACAGGTGTCGTTCAGTGTATGGTATCGCGTTTTTTGGCCAAAATCTTAAAACCACTTGAATGTTGCATGAAAACCATTCCGATTTTCTGCCTACCGCCCTCCGCTGTGTGTCTCCTGATTTAATCCTGACCATCAATCTTTGAGATCGGACGGTCATGACTTACTTTCAACCCCGTCCATTTTTTATTCACCCGATCTTCCATATGATCCCACCGAAATATATTGACCTTCGATTAATCTAATCCAATGGCCCACATTATATCTTAGTTCATCCCTTCCTCCATACATCTAACCCCTCCAAATGAATTCTTTGACGAACCTCCGCCGTTGATCACCTTTAACTTGATCCAATCCAACGGTCACAACATAATCTTGTCCCCCCATTTCATTTAGTCCTCCAACCAATTTCATCGCACAATCTGGACCGTAGATTGCCTCTGTAAGATTTGATCTGACGGTCCAGAATGCCCGATGCCCCAGACCTTCATCAGACCCATTTTTCACATTCCGCCATGATTTTTTCTGCCTTTTCTTCACTGCAGCCACCATCTCCATGGTCCACCAGAGAACTCCCTCCCACTCCCTGAGGATTTTCTTAACATGTTTATTGTATTTGTGCAGCGTTAGAGATGGATAAAACATTTCTTTTCTCAGTCGATTTCATGGAAATACAGAGCGCAAAATGTCACTTTTTAGAGCTAAAGATTGCAGGGAAGACACCTGAGAAGGTGTTTAAAGCATATTTTTGTTAAAGGATCAGCGTCAAACCCTCTCCCAGACACTCTTGCGCCATTAAAACCAGCACATGCACCCGAAACATTTAGCAAAAGCGGCAAAGTGTATCAGTGACTAATTAAAGGGATTAAAAGTCTGTTATTAAAGATTAATGCCATCATCCAGGGCTTAAAGGACAGAAACAAAGTTTGAAGACCATAAAAACGATCAGAAGGATGAAATAAGGCCTAAAGCACATGAAACAAGCTATATTATAGATTTCACATCAGCAGAATGTTCCTTCCCAAGAAAGGACAAGTCCCCATAGTGTTTTTTATTCTCCATCAAGTTCCTGAGAAGATCATCACCCTGACAGAAGTCCTAAAAACTGTCAATGCATTAGTTACATAGTATGGAAGACCTGAATATCAGATTTTCATCCTTTCTTGTCCCAGAGTACAAATAGAGTACAAACAGCCAGAAAGTACCTCAGACACATACCTTTGAAGTTATTGTTAGCCTATCGAAGACCCTTCTTTCACCTAAAGAGTACTAAAAGTCAATACATGGATATTAAGACAAAATGGGCTGCAAAACACTTCTCCCTCTATTTTTATGATTCATTTAAAGTTCCATCTACCTCTACTGCCACTCTTTCAGCTATAAGAACTCAGGAAAAATACATTGTAAACGTTGGTTAACCGTGGATTGTAAGCTATTCCTTTGAGATAGAGTTCTGTGTATAAGTTGTAAAATAGGCAAGGGAGATGATTTCTAGTTGATTTCAAGCTATTGGACAGTGTTGTATATGACTGGTGTTGCTCTTTGATGTGACAAGCATGTTCATTGGATCCTGATTTGAAACTAGTGGTGAAGTGTTCTATCTTTTATTTTTTTCCCTTTGTTATGCATCACATTTCATTTCTCTGATAAGAATCAGTAATATAGCTTAGGATATGCTACTATAAAGTACCCTAATGCTTCATGCTCTTCTTTCTTTGATGTTTTCTACTAAATGTGTAATCTAAGAACAAATTCAATACAATTTAACTAGTATAGTTGTTGGTCTTTTAATTCTTACTGATGTATAAATTCAGAATTTGTTTTTAGATGTTCTTATTGGGTTTTATCTGAAATAATTGGGAAACTAGGAGATCAGAGTTAGTTTTATCTCATTAGGGTCCTTTTCCAACAGTTAAGCCTTCCTAAGATCCCTTAAGTGAGTGTCAAAGCAGAGAAGGTTAAAAAATTTTCCCTGATCTTAGACTTTACTTTGTGTCAATCTTAAATGTATTCTATTTGTCTGAAGAGTTAGCCTCATTAGGATTTTGATCATAGATGGTTAAGGCATGCCCTGTCCCTTGATCTACTCTTAGGTGGTCACCTTGGAAGGTTTCCTTGTCATTCACCTTCATTTCTTATCATTTCATCCCATACTAACATCTTTAAAGATCCTCTGGTTCAGATGACTAGCCCATTTGAAAGCCTTTGGTATTGAATTGCAAGTAAACCCTTTTATGACCCCATTGCTCAATGGAATTGTGTTTTCTTTGAGGTTATCTCCCCATTGCCAAAAACCCTTCTTTGCTCACTTCTTTATCTTGCATTTGAACCCTTATTTCATGTTTCCCAACCAACCAAACAAAAAAAACAACCCTTGTGCCTTATAACTAGCCTAACACCTTAAAATTGAATTTCAAAGATATAAATCTCTTTTCCTTTATAGAGAGATCCCTCTCTGGATCCAGGAGGGCTAGATCCTGAGATCCCAAAGTGGTTTGATGTTGTCTTGTCTTTTGGTATTTCCAAACTTGCCAAAACACAGGAACCACGACATAATGGTGACTATACTGGGGAACTAAGACCATATTAGCCTAAGTTTGGAAGTAAATCACTAGGGTGGATTTTAAATCTCATTCCAAACACTTTGAACCTTCCACATGGCGACTCCACAGTTCTTAAATGACCATAAGACTTCACTGATGATCAGTAAGCCTGTTGATTATCTTTTTTTTCACTAGACTCCACTGGGAGACCAGTTTTCATTTCAACATCATCCATTTTTAAAGGAAACACATTGGATTAAGCTTCTTTTCTTGAAGATAGTTTTCCACCAAAAGACTGTCATATCTGGCTAAATTTCTTGATTAAGTGTGAAGACCTAACATACTAGCTTCAATAACAATCCACACTAGAGCTTATCCTAATCCATATCCACTTGAAATAGTTGACAACCCTGAGAGTATTCTTAGGAAGCCTTATACATATAGGGATCCAACTATTGTCAGACACATTAATAGAGAAAATTCAAAACCGAAAAACCTTGCAGCTCTATCAAACACTCAATTTGACTTAGATTTACCAAGAAATCAGTCATTCAGTGCTATAGATCAGAGAAAATTTGAGCCTCCAAGTTCACGATCACATAGTGATCAAAACATTAGGGACAGAGAAACCCCTCCATCTACACTTCCTGATATTCATTTCATCCAAAACTTAGGCCTCTCTCACCCTAGATCTGCTCAACCGTTTGCTGTTGGTCCTAGCATTTATGTCATTCATATACCTGCTCGGAGAGAGCCCTCTCCTGTCCTCGTAGGGCTAGCTACGAGGCTAAGGTTGGTCGCCATGTTGCCTCGAGCCCGGGCTTCTTTCAAATTGTAAGTGTGGACTCCTAGCGCTAACACCCGCCGCTTCGCTTCCGATCTTACCTCCACAAAACACCATCATGGCAGCATGGTATGCTCCCTTGGTGTTACCACAGCCTGTAGTGCCTTTACCCAATGATTATCAGTCTAAAATCCCTCATTTCACTGGGAAAGAATTTACCACAGCTCAACACCATGTAGATAGGATGGAAGATGCCTTTGACTATATGGAAATAGAAGATGAGACAATCAAGATGAGAATATTTTCCCAGAGTTTAGGAGGGCAAGTGAAGAAGTGGTTTAAAGGTTTACCTCCAAATAGCATCTAGGACCTTCCCTCGTTACATCATACTTTCATAAATAAATGGGAATTCAAAAGCCACCCTCTCCAAATACTAGCTGAATATAAAAATCTCAAGAGAAATTAGGGAGAGAGTGTCCATACTATTCCACTAGATTTAACAATGTCTAGAATGCTCTTCCACCACACATGAAACCTCCCTAAGGAATGACCTTAGTGAAATACCCTGAAGGTTTTGATGCAGACATGGCCTATCAGCTTAGGGAGAGGGATTATAACACATTAGAAGACATGCAAAAAGGAGCAGTGAGTGTAGAAGCAAACCTGATTGAAAACAGAGCTAGAATGAGGGCTGAAAAGAAGGTAACCTATAGGGATGACACTGCAACTTCTTCATCTGATTCCAAATATGATAGTCTAGCCAAAAACATGGAAAGGATGGAAAGAATGATGGAGAAAATGGTGATCCAAGTCAACAATCAGAACAGAAACCAAAATCAGAACCAGAACCAAAATTTTAGGAGAAACAACCCCTCAAATAGACAAAGGGACTTTGATCAACAAGTCATACCCCCATTTCAAGAGAATTTCCTTGATGAAGATGAGGGAATAATAGAAGAGTCAGAGGGAACTACCATAAACATGGTTGAAGTAGATAATCAGGATCACACCTTCTCTACAGAGGATAATCAGACCTCATACTCACATTGGGATGAGGAAGGGTTAGAATCTAAAGATTATAGGTTAGGATTCGAAAATGCCATCATGCAGGTCCGAGAACAATATGATCTCAGAAGAAAAAAGAATATAGATACTCCCAAACCAAAAGCCTTTGAAATCACCATTAAGAAGAGACCTGAAAAGACTCCTAAAGTGACTGCTGAAAGTAACAAATTAGCAACTGAGAGTTCTGGCAAGAACAAAGAAAAAGACATCCAAATTACTGATAAACCAAGTCAAGAAACTAGCAGCACTGGCATTGCAGCTAATTCTCCTGATAAAACATCTTCAAACACTGTACATAATGAGAATCAGCAAGCTAATTTTGCTAATAAAATAGTGGCCAACAAAACAGAATTAAACCTCACAAAGAGTCAATCTTCTTTCAATTTGGAAAGTGAGATTGCCAAAATTAAAATTTCCATCCCTCTCTCTGAGCTGGCCACTCAAAATGTATATAAAGGTCAAATTTTGAAAGCTTTAAACTTAGGAGAAAACAGTGATACTGTCAATTTAAATGATGATCAACCAGCTCTTTTGTTTGGCCCAAAAATTGAAGGGAAATTTCAGGAAGGAGTAGTGCCCCCTTTTTATGTTAGCCTCAATATCCATGAAAAAATCCTTCATAATGCTATGCACGACTCTAGGGCTTCACACAACCTTATGCCAAAAGTGATTATGGAAAAGTTAGGCCTAGAAATAACCAGACCTTATAAGGACTTATATTCCTTTGACTCTAGCAGAGTGAAGTGCCTTGGCCTAATTAAAGATCTTTGTGTGAATTTGACTCAAATCCCAGCCAAGTGCGTGGTTATGGATGTTGTGGTGGAAAATGTGCCTCCTAAGTATGGCATGTTGTTGTCAAGGTCATGGGGTGCCAAGCCGCAAGGTACAATGCAGATGGACATGACTTATGCCACAATCCATGTCTTTAGCTAGCTTAGAATACTATATAGGGAGGCACACATGAAGTTTATGGTTATCAGCCCTGAAAAACCTGAAAATTCACCTCTGTACTCTATCCATACAGATATGGACTCTTTTATCCTCTACAATGATGAACTCATGGATGAGCCAGAGCTAGAAGACAGAAATTCAGACAACAGGGCAGAGCCCACAGATCTTAACACAATGGCAGCTCTAGAAATAGAGGAAAACAAGAGAGAAACTCTAGAACAGTGTGTTGAATCAGAAAACCAGAGTGAAAAAAACAAAGACTGCACACATCAGATTACTTATCACTCTGAAATCCATACAAATCCCAAAGAACAAGACATAGCACAACCTGGTGCAGACCTCACAACACAACATCATGGTGTACATAGCATTAGGGATGAAACTGATAAAATTTCTACAAACAATCCCTTATGGAAAATGAACTTTGATGGGTTATGTACTAGGAAGAATGCAGGAGCTGGGTTATGGTTGCACAATACTAAAAGAAACTATGCTAAGACTCATGCCTTTAAGCTTGATTTTAAATGCGCAAACAATATTGCAGAGTATGAGGCTCTCATCCTAGGATTGCATCTGTTAAAAAAGCTAGGAGCCCAAAGGATCGTTGTCCATGGAGATTCAGAATTAGTCATCAAACAAGTGAATGAAGAGTACAATGCAAAGCATCCTAGATTAAGGGCATACAGAAATAATGCCATGGATATTCTGAAAAAAATTGTAGAATATGAGCTTGTGTTTATCCCTAGGGATCAAAACATTACTGCAAATGGATTGTCCTGCGCTGCTAGTTCATATCAAAGATTACCTAGTGATAAACAGATCATTATTCAAACAAAATATAGACTAGCAGTGCCAGATAATGAGAAATATTGACAGGTCTTTGAGGGGGACAAACAGATAGAGGAATTCTTGCTTTGCAGGAATGAGTTTGAAATACCTGATTCAGACTCTAAATCTGATGAAAACTGTTTGGATAAAGAACCTCCTGATGAAGAAAAACCATCCTTTTCTGCAGAAATAAACATGTTGAATAAAGAGTTTGAAAACCAAACTGAAGAATACATGAAATCAGGTAAAGAGGACATAGAGGTGCTGCAGTCCAAAGATAAGAGAATACCTAGAGGATTGGCACCCCTAGAGGACCTTTTCGATTTTAATGATGTGGCAAAGAAGCCCACTATAGAACACACTGAGTCAGATGTTGAAGAATGCAACATAGACATCAAAGATAAGCCTAAAATGATTAAATTGGCCAAATCTTTGCCTGCACATATCAAACAAAAATGCATTGATCTATTTAAAGAGTTTGTTGATGTGTTTTCTTGGAGCTATGAGGACTTAAAAGCCTATGACACAGAAATCATCCAACATAAGATCTCATTGAAAGAAAACAAAAAACCTTTCAGGCAAAAACTGCGCAGAATTAATCCTAAGAAATTGCCTCTAGTAGAAAAGGAAATAAAGAAAATGTATGAGGTAGGGATCATAGTGCTAGTGAGGTTTTCTGATTGGGTATCCAATCTTGTAACTGTGAAGAAAAAGACAGGAGAGATCCGACTGTGCATTGATTTTAGAAACCTTGACAGAGCCTCCCTAAAGGAGAATTACCCCTTACCCAAAATGGAACACATCCTACAAAGGGTAGTTGGCTCAAAAAGGATATCTCTGTTAGATGGCTTTTCAGGGTATAACCAAGTTTTAGTACTCCCAGAAGACTAGCTTAAAACAACCTTCACAACTCCTTGGGGCACTTTCATGTATGTGAAAATGCCTTTTGGACTAATGAATGTTGGTGCAACCTTCCAAAGAGCTATGGACATGGCATTTTCAGAGGAAATAGGGCATTTCATTGTGATTTATCTTGATGACATAACAATTTATTCCAAAACTGATGAATAGCACCTTAAACACCTAAGGAAAGTTTTCAAAAAGTGCGGAAGGTTTGTGCTATCTTTAAACCCCAAGAAGACTGTATTTGGCCTCCAAGAAGGTAAGCTTCTTGGCCATACTATATCAGAAAAGGGGATTAAAATAGACCCAAAAAGAGTTTAGGGAATACTACAGATTAGCTACCCAAGAAATATAAAAGAATTGCAGTCCTTTATTGGGAAGATTAACTTCTTGATGATATTTATTCCCAACTTAGCTAAACTTCTGAGAAATATGACTAACATGCTTAAGAAAGAAGTGGGAGTTAAGTGGACTATAGAAGCCAGAAAATCTTTTGAATTAGTTAAACATTCACTCACCCGGGCACTAGTCCTAATCAGCCCCGATTTTTCAAAAGATTTCCTTATTTTCTCCTTTGCATCAGAGCATACCGTGGCTACTGTCTTGTTGCAGAAAAATCCAGAAGACCAAGAGCAGCCCATTGATTTCTTCAGCAAAGCATTGAGGGATGCACCCTTGAAATATAATATAATGGAAAAACAGGCTTATGCTTTGGTAAAGGCCTTAAAGGACTTCAGGGTGTATATTCTACATTCTCACATCATTGCCTGTGTGCCTAACATATTGGTGAAAGATATTTTGTCACAAGACCCCGATGGAAAAAGAGGTAAATGGATTGCAGTAATACTAGAGTATGATTTGGAGATCAAACCCAAAAAACTGATCAAAGGTCAAGGCTTAGCTCAATTAATGGCTGAATCCAACTTACAAGCCCTTGACATAAACATGGTAGATGCCTTGGATGAACATGAAGGATTACCTGCTCCTATTTTTGAAAAACAATTCCAAAACTCTCCTTGGTCTGCTGACATCTTGTATGTGCTTACAAATCTAAATGTTCCTCCTGATTTATCAAAGACTAAGGCAAGGTTTTTAAAGTTAAAAATCTAGAAATTATTACATTTTAAATGAATGTTTATATTGGAAAAATGAAAATGGTTTATTGCTTAAATGTTTTCCTGAAGTTGATGCAAAGAGGATCAAACATGAGTTCCATGAAGGAGTGTGTGGAGGCCATATATATAGGAAAAACACAGCCAACAAAATCCTTAGAGCTGGCTTTTAATGGCCCACACTCTTCCAAGATGTACATAAAATGATAGTTGCCTACCATAAGTGCCAATTTTTTTAGGGCAAAAGAGAACTCCTCCCTTTAACATTACAACCTATCACTATTGAAGCTCCCTTTCAACAGTGGGGCCTAGATTTCATAGGAGAAAGCCATCCTGCTTTATCTGCCCAACACAAATGGATTCTCACAGCCATAGACTATTTCACAAAATGGATAGAGGCCATACCTTCTAGGAATGCCACATATTCTGTTATCATTAAATTCCTTGAGGACCATATCCTATCTAGGTTTGGCTATCCTAAGAAGATTATTACTGATAACACTGTTGATTTTGGTTCCAAAAAAATGATTGATTTTTGTCACAGGTATCAGATTACGCTTGGTCATTCTACTGCTTATTACCCTCAGGGTAATGGGCTAGCAGAATCATCAAATAAAAGTTTGGTCACCATCATCAAGAAGCTGCTCGAAGAGAATAAAAAATCATGGCATAACAAGTTGGTGCATGCTCTATGGGCAGACAGATTGACTACAAAGAAATCCATAGGGATTTCTCCATATCAGTTTTTTTATGGAACAAAGGTAGTGTTTCCTTCCAGACTAGGGGTACTAGTGATAAAATTGGTCCAAGAAATACAGTCAGAAGAGGACAACATGGTAAGGAGGATCAATCAAACAATACATCTCCAGTAGACAAGGAAAGAGGTGTACAACAGAGCTCAAAAAGTGCAAGAGAACATAAAAAAGTTGTTTGACAAGATAAAAAAAGCTTGTGACTTCAAAATAGGAGACACGGTGCTCAAGTGGGACTCTAGAAGAGAATATAAGGGTAAGCATGGCAAATTTGACAGTTTATGGCAAGGCCCTTATGTCATTCAATCCACTATTGGTCCAAATGCATTATTTCTGCAAGAATTAGATGGTACATATCTGTTTGGGGGTCCTGTCAATGGCAGAATGCTCAAACATTATTACTGCTGAAGATCAGAGTTTAAAGTTTCCACTTCCATTGTAAATACCATTTCTTCGTTCAGTTTTAAAGAAAAATGAAAAATACAAAAAAAAGAGAAAATAAAAGGTTCATACAAGCTCAAAACTTGAACCTCTGAAGTTCCAAAGAATGGCTCAAATCAGCTCAAAACCTGAGCCAAAGAAAGGGAAAATCCGGTTCTAATATGCCCAAAACCTGAACCAGCAAAGAAAGAAGAAGAATCAGCTCTAACAAACTCAAAACTAGAGCTGAAAATGAAGAGGAAAAGTGACTCTAACAAGCTTGAAATCTGAGTCACAAGAGAAAGAAGGATGCTTTAAAGTTTCAAATTTCAAGCCTTCACATTTTTTGTTTCAATTCCATGCGAAGTTCAGTTCATGTGCAGCTGTCTTTATGCCATGAACCCACAACAAACCAGACAGTCTAATCCTGGTTTGACTGTTTTTAAATTTCTGTCTTAGAATGTAGAGAAAGAAATCTGCTAGATAGTTTAATCCTAGCAGATATTAGTGTAGGTAGAGAAGCTATGAGGCCAACTGTCTAATCTGGTCTCATGGAGGAATAAGGGTAGAATTAGATTAGTGTTTTCTGCTTTCAATAAAAAGAAAATGATGAGGAAGGTCTGCAAGTCTAAATGCACCTTGAAGAAAAAATGTTAGGACAGTAGGATGGGTAGGTAGATTGATTGGGAGAACATTACTGTTGATATGTTGTTTTCATGATTTGTAGCAGCTGATCAAAGAAGAAAAATATGGCTGAAGATCAGGCATCTGGCCTACTTCCAAAGAATTAAATCTAAAGTTCTTGACACCTTTAAGAAGATGCCATCCCCATGTGGAGCCACTGTTAGCCACTTATAAAATTTTGGCATAGCAAACAGGTGGCTAATTTTGTTTCTAAGCCTTCAAGAGAGACATTTTATTTGAAAATATATCATTCTTGAAGCCTTAAAGTGTATTCTGTCCTTTAAAAAAATCTTCACTACTGTTTCCATTGAAGAGTCCTGCTATTTATTAAAGAAACTATTTTCCCTTCATTTCCATAAAGCCTCCTTTTCTTTTTTAAAAAACTCCATATCCCTCTGAAAAGCCTCCAAAATCCTTTTAAGCCTATGAAAATCCCTTTGACAGGTTTAAAACACCCTTTTCCCCTTTACCGAAAGCCAAGGAATTCCTTAAAAATCTCTGATTTTGGCTTAAAAACACCCTTTTCTCCACTAAGGCCTTAAGCCCCTTTCAGTTTAGCCCTTAGCCCCTTTCCCGCATGTGACCCGCACTACGACCAAGCATTGAGGCCTAACTGCAAATCGAAATTGGAGCTTTCCTGTTGGCCTTTTTCCTTTTTTTTTCAAATATTTCGGATTGCGATGAGTTTTACTCTGCCAATTGCCAATTCAATCTGGACCGTTGATCTCACCCGATCCAATGGCCAGGATCGCATCGCGCTTCGTCGCAAGCCTTTCGCCTTTCCCCTTTCGACTTAATCCCGACTGTCGATCCTTCCCAGATCTGACAGCCAGCGCTCAATCGCATCATGCTAACCCATCATTCCCTCTTTTATGTTTCCCCGATAGTCGATCTTCCAATTTAATCTTGGCCATTGAATCCACAAGAACCAATGGCTGAGATTTGATCGCGCTCCGCTTATGAGCCTGTCACCTGCACCCCTCCGAGTTAATCATGACTGTCGATCATCCTGCCGATCTGACGGGCAGCGCTGCATCACACATCA
Organism: Pinus albicaulis; assembly: GCA_034641835.2. Taxonomy (NCBI): domain Eukaryota; kingdom Viridiplantae; phylum Streptophyta; class Pinopsida; order Pinales; family Pinaceae; genus Pinus; species Pinus albicaulis. The sequence goes on from CM076581.1 coordinate 1,257,834,926, forward strand.
TAGATTCAAAGGTCTTGTTCTCTTGCCTCCTCCGATTCCGATCATGCGATTTAATCTTCGCCGTTGAATCCAATAGAACCAACAGTCGGGATTCAATCGCGCCTTGTTCACAGCCCCCCGTCATCGTATCTGCTGATTAGATCTGGACTGTTGAATCCATAAGAACCAACGACTAGGATATCATCGCACTCCTCTCATAACTTTCCACCATCCCGGCTTCCGATTGAATCTCAGCCGTTGATCAAGTCTGATCGGACGGTCCACATCGCTTTCAATCATCAAACCCCACCCTCTCATTTTTTTCCCATCGACATATCTTGACCATATGTTTCCAAGATATAACGGTCGAGATTTAACCCACCATTTACCCTACCCATATGTTCCACCCGTGCATCTTCCCTCCTATCGCGCTTCTTCTGCACCATCGGATCTGAGGTCCTAGATCCAATGGCCACCATTGCATATCGCATAATTTTTGTGCCTAAAGGTTAATGCTTCGAATTTACGCGATATGGGTAGTTTTGAAAGGAAAGGTGTCGTTCAGTGTATGGTATCATGTTTTTTGGCCAAAATATTAAAAACACTTGAATGTTGGCGAAAACCATTATGGTTTTCTACCTAATGCCCTCTGCTGTGTGTCTCCTGATTTAATCCTGACCGTCAATCTCTAAGATCGGACAGTCATGACTTAATTTCAACCCTGTCCATTTGTTATTCACCTGATCTTCCATATGATCCCACCGAAAGATCTTGACCGTCAATTAATCTAATCCAATGGCCCACATTATATCTCAGTTCATCCCTTCCTCCATACATCTAACCCCTCCAAACGAATTCTTTGACGAACCTCCGCCGTTGATCACCTTTAACCTGATCCAATCCAACGGTCACGACATAATCTTGTCCCCCCATTTCATTTAGTCCTCCAAATGATTTCATCGCACAATCTGGACCATAGATTTCCCCTGTAAGATCTGAACCGACGGTCCAGAATCCCCGATACCCCAGACCTTCATCAGACCCATTTTTCACATTTCGCCATGATTTTTTCTGCCTTTTCTTCATTGCAGCCACCATCTCCATGGTCCACCAGAGCACTCCCTCCCACTCCCCGAGGATTTTCTTAACATGTTTATTGTATTTGTGCAGGGTTATAGATGGTAAAAACATTTCTTTTCTTAGTCGCTATCATGGAAATACAGAGCGCAAAATGTCACTTTTTAGATCTAAAGATTGCAGGGAAGACACCTGAGAAGGTGCTTAAAGCATATTTTTGTTAAAGGATTGGTGTCAAACCCTCTCACAGACCCTCCTGCACCATTAAAACCTGAACATGAACCCGAAACAATCAGCAGAAGCAGCAAAGTGTATCAGTGACTAATTAAAGGGATTAAAAGTCTCTTATTAAAGATTAATGTCATCATCCAGGGCTTAAAGGACAGAAAAAAAGTTTGAAGACCTTAAAAATGATTAGAAGGCCGAAATAAGGCCTAAAGCACATGAAACAAGCTATATCAGATATTTCACATCAGCAGAATGTTCTTTCCCAAGAAAGGACAAGTCCCCATAGTGTTTTTTATTCTCCATCAAGTTCCTAAGAAGTTCATCACCCTGACAGAAGTCCTAAAAACTATCAGTGCAATAGTTACACAGTATGGAAGACCTGAATATCAGATTTTCATCCTTTCTTGTCCCAGAGTACAAATAGAGTACAAACATCTAGAAATTACCTCAGACACATACCTCTGAAGTTATTGTTAGCCTGTCGAAGACCCTTCTTTCACCTAAAGAGTACTAAAAGTCAATACATGGATATTAAGACAGAATGGGCTGCAAAACACTTCTCCCTCTATTTTTATGATTCATTTAAAGTTCCATCTACCTCTACTGCCACTCTTTCAGCTATAAGAACTCAGGAAAAATACATTGTAAACGTTGGTTATCCGTGGATTGTGAGCTGTTCCTTTGAGATAGAGTTATGTGTATAAGTTGTAAAATAGGCAATGGAGATGATTTCTAGTTGATTTCAAGCCGTTGGCCAATGTTGTATATGACTGGTGTTGCTCTTTAATGTGACAAGCATGTTCATTGGATCCTGATCTGAAACCAGTGGTGAAGTGTTCTATCTTTTATTGTTTTCCCTTTGTTATGCATCAAATTTCATTTCTCTGATAAGAATCAATAATCTAGCTTAGGATATGCTGCTATGAAGTACCCTAATGCTTCCTGCTCTTCTTATCTTTTATGTTTTCTACTAAATGTGTAATCTAAGAACAAATTCAATACAATTTAACTAGTATAGTTGTTGGTCTTCTAATGCTTACTGATGTATGAATTCATAATTTGTTTTTAGATGTTCTTGTTGGGTTTTATATGAAATAATTGGGAAACTGGGAGATCAGAGTTAGTTCTGTCTCACTAGGGTCCTTTTCCAGCAGTTAAGCCTTCCTAATATCCCTTAAGTGAGTGTCAAAGCAGAGAAGGTTAAAAGTCTTTCTCTGATCTTAGACTTTACTTTATGTCAATCTTGAATGTGTTCTATTTGTCTGAAGAGTTAGCCTCATTAGGAGTTTGATCATATATGGTTAAGGCATGCCCTGTCCCTGGATCTACTCCTAGGTGGTCACCTTGGAAGGTTTCCTTGTCATTCACCTTCATTTCCTATCTTTTCATCCCATGCTATCATCTTTAAAGATCCTTTGGTTCAGATGACTAGCCCATTTGAAAGCCTTGGGTATTGAATTGCAAGTAAAACATTTTATGACCCCATTTCCCAATCGAATTGTGTTTTCTTTGAGGTTATCTCCCCATTGCCAAAAACCCTTCTTTGCTCACTTCTTTATTTTGCATTTGAACCCTTCTTTCATGTTTCCCAACCAAACAAACAAAAACAACAACCCTTGTGCCTTATAACTAGCCTAACACCTTAAAATTGAATTTCAAAGATATAAATCTCTTTGCCTTTATAGAGAGATCCCTCTTTGGATCCAAGAGGGCTAGATCCTGAGATCCAAAAGTGGTTTGATGTTTTCTTGTCTTTTGGTATTTCCAAAATTGCCAAAACACAGGAACCACAACACCTTGGATTATTTTTGACTGAGTCTTCACTCTGCTGGAGAAGTTGCTGCAATAAGAAATCCTTCCTTCAGCTCCTTTGACACCTTCAAAGAGCCTCGACTAGCTCTGATACCATGTTGGAATTTCTGAGAATTCCAGAACAATATACAGAGAGAATAATACTCTCCTTCTCAACACAGAGAATTAAAATTTTCTTCATAGGGACAGAGTTTGACTCTTGAAAAATTCTATTTCATTAACAAAAAAAACTGTTACAAAATCTTCCTCTAATAGAGGAGTTACACACAGGACTGCTACAAGACGCAGTGCCAAAAAGACTGACTGTCTTTGTTAAAAATACTCTCTGTCTCTGTTTCTAAAAAAAAAAATACGCTGCTCTGTTTTACACTGTTGTGTAATAAAACAATGCATTACAATGCCTCTCGGGCCTTTTATGTGGCGTAGCACATATTAAAAAAAAAATAAACGTATAACTGAAATACAACAAAAACTTAAACAATTGTGTGTGGCCCACCGGGCTTACATTGCAAATGACGCACATATACTATATATATGTTAAAACATATATATGTCAACTATTACAAAACTATAACAAACATAACAAAACTTTTAATAAAATATTCGAAAAACACAAACGAACCCTTTGCAACCTTTCCGCCAGACTTAAAAGAAAATTGAACCAAAATTCTTGAAAACAAATCGCGTTACAAAATTGGGCTTGTGACGTAATAATTTGTGCGCACGATGGATTATTAAATCTAGCGCATAAATTGATATCGCATCTGAAAATTGGTTTTGGGTACGGGCCCAAGGTGTAACCTGAAACTTTATAAAATGTGGTTTAAACCCTTTTCGGGTCTAGGTCTTCAACGCTGCGGATGACCAAATAACAATGCGATTGTGATTGCACGATTGCGACAATTGCATCGCAACTTTTCATTGAACACAACATATGGCAGACACAACATGCGATTGCGATTACATCGCATCGCAAACTTCAATCGGCGATTACATTTTTTGAATGCGGAACATTGCTTTGTCCCTTTGCAATTTGCGATTGGGATTGTCGTGGGACCACATCGCATCGCATCGCGATACTCCATATCAACAATACACTTAAACACATCACTGCGATTTTTCGATTGCGATTCATAAAGGGAATGGTGGGGACCACCACGACTTGTCCCATTCAAAACATAAAAAATAGACTTGGCCACGTTTAAAACGAAAAACTCTGTTTTCTTTCAAAAAGACTGAAAGGGCTTTTGAACCCAAATTGACTGTGCATAGAAATAGAAAGCAGATGTTCTCAAAAACTTGAAAACAAAAATGGAAAGCGGCTAATCGCAGACAGAGAATCGCTCCAGTGTACTGCTCCACCTACAGATGTACAAACCTGCAGTTGAAAATAACATTTCAACACTAACTCACTTGACATGGTTGATGTTTTCTTATTATGATTGGATATTAAATTGACTCCTCCCGCCATCTGCAGGGTAGACCTTGTATTTGTTTTAATAAAAATGGTTCATTTTTGGCTGTAACAACACTTGATAATGGGATCAAGATCTTAGCTAACGCATATGGAGTTAAGCTTGTAAAAATTATAGAAAGTAGAAGGTTGACATCGGAGTCAAAGGTAACAAAGGAGGTATAATGCCAGATTCCACATTCGTTAGGCATATAATAATGGCTAAAACCTAATTGTGGCATCTCTAAAATGTAGCCTTCATTTTCAAACATCATTGGTGCAACAAATACAACCGGCCCTATTCTTGGTGCAACCGAAAATTCAGAAAGAATTCCATCAGCAATATTGACGGTAAGTAATTTTGTTAGAGGACTCACTATGTTTGATTCTTGTGCAATATTTTTACATTATGAAGTTCATAAATTAATGGATAAATTTAAGTAATATTTATTTTTTCATGATCAACAAAAAACTATAGAATTGTGTTGCTAGCACTTCGATGGTCGATGTCAAATAGAGGCTTCAAGATGAGGATACAGGTGAGAATGAGAGAAAAAACTAGAAGTTTACTGAGGTAATGGAACCAGTCCATTGTAAGTCTATCAGATTAATAGATCCACTGGCAATAGGAAAGGCAAGTTTTCTTCTTATATATAGTAGATTGAAACTACTCATTTTCATGTTCTCTCAGACTATAAAAACTCCTACTCACATGTGTAAATTTCTTTGGTGAATTGTACAAATTGTTAAATTACTTTATACATATTATCCGTAGTGTTCTCCGTCTCTTAGTTGATTAATGTCACATAGAAAATGGATGTGGAATTGTACGTGTTGAATCCATTCCTAAAGGTGTCTTTCACTTCTAAGCCACAAAAAGTATTTGAATGTCTCTTCCATGCAATTTTCATTATTCTCACCAATGTATATACACCTGCTTGTTAAAGTTTTATTTTTATGTGTTTGTATATGCAAAGGAAGGTGAAGAAGAAGAAAACAATCAACACCGTGAACAAAACATTCCTGAAAATAACCCCAAGTCATGGAAGTAGCTCTAGCAGTGACAACAGTTCAAGTGAAGAATGATGATACTATGTTTGGATATCAAAGCAAGGCGTTGTGTTTTTTGAAATATTTGTTTGTGAAATCAGACATTTTGCTTAATGTAATGGACATAGTGCCCCAAGTGAAATACAAAGGGATACTAATATCTCTCCCATTTTGTATGACAAAGACTGTTTTATTCATATATATATATATATATATATATATATATATATATATATATATATATATATATATATATATATATATATATATATATATATATATATAATAAAAGATGATTTAATTTATTCTATTGCGTTCTCTATTGTCGCTATTGTGTTCTCCATTTTTCGTTCTCAAATACAGTAATAAAAATTTAATTCATATGAATATTGTTATAACATATATATGTGTCTTGATGAATAATGAATTTTAAAAAACCACAATAATTATGATATGATATAACAAATTAATCTAAACATCACATTCAAATCCATTAATAAAAATTTAATTAATATGAATATTGTTATAATACGTGTCAAATTTTGATGAATAATGAATTTTAAAAAATCACAATAATTGCACTACCACATGTCGATGTTTCTAAAAAATGCAAAATGAAAACTGGTGCACTTGTATTATTAAGTGCACCGGTGCATTTATACTACCTATCGGGACCGTACAAATACCAAAATCAGTTAAAAATATCGAGGTGTTTGTGTGGTATGGCGCTTCGATGCGTTTATGTATCTATACACTCCGATGTTTTTTTACCGCCAATGAGCACTGCATGAATATCGGTACCAATTATAAATTGTGGTGCGTCTGTGTGATACTATGCACCGGGGCGTTTTTTCTATCTGTACGCACCGGTGCATTTGGATGACCAATAAGCACCACACAAATACCGATACCAAGTACAAATCTTAGTGCATTTGTGTGATAGTACGCACCGGGGCATTTATGTGTCAATAAGCGTCGATGCATTTGTATGGCATATTTGCACCTCACGAATACCGATACCAATTGTAAACCTCGGTGCATTTGTGTGATAGGATGCACCAAGGCGTTCATATAAGAATATGCACTGGCGCATTTATACGACCTATGGGCACCGCTCAAATCCCAAGACCAATTAGAATGGCCCCGTGCATTGTATCACCAACACCAGGCCCGGTGCTGTTATTTTCCTTAACGGCCCGGTGCATTCTTGTTCGACTACCTCGGTGCTCTGTCTACTGATATGCACCGGTGCGTTAAAACTTGATAAAAGCACCGATGAAAAAACATCCGTAATAACCTCCGACCGCCCATTTTTTTTATTTGTGTTGAATTTCCATTAAAATCTCCGCCAAAACCTCCGTTACCAAAAACGGATGTGGTAGCATATGTTTTTTTGACAATTTTGGCCAATTTTATAATACTAAAAACCTCCTTTATAACCTCCGCTAGAGGGTCTTTTCCTTGTAGTGGTAGAAACATCATTTTTACATCTTTAACACATAGGTTGCTTATCAAAATGCAACTCATCAGGTAGGTTTCCATCAAGGACAACATATTTCCAACAATCTCCCCCTTTGGACTTGATGGCAACCATGATGGTGTTTGATCATCACAATTAATCATAACCATTATTCAAACACCAAAATAATCTCCCCCTTTGACATCAAGGGCAAAGGGCGGATCAAAACAAAAACAAGGTTTCTCTTCCCTTGTAGAAATATGAGCTCTGAAGATCTGATGTGTGCTCATTTTACCATGCTCCACATGAGTTCATGTTGGATCTTTAACTAATTTTTTCAATGAAGTACATGACTCAACCAAGTATGACCTTTCCTATCACCAAGGACTCATACTTACAGTAATGATCCAACCAAGTGGAATTATAAATTTGACTCAACTTCCCAACCAAGAGGGTTTACAAATTTGAACAAGTCCTTACATGACTTAATATAACAATGTTACATCATAGGTCTCAACATGACCTTTTCATCAAATTATAGATATGACTATTTATGACCAAAAACAAAGAATCTCAAACATGAGATCATAAAACAACAACCAATTAGAATGCCAACAATGCATCCTTTTCAAGTACTCCCCCTTAGCTTGTGCATCTTGAACATCTTCAACAACCAAATCATCAAAGCATCTTCATCAAGGAGGAAAATATCAGCGAATGATACAGAAAGATGAATATTGAAACAACAACAGAGATTACCCAACAACACCACAACTGTTCTAAAATGCCGACCCAAAGAAATTATGTCAGCAAAGCCCATACGTGGTTTTATGCACTGAAACTTGCATATATACGTGATTCTCCTTTATGAAACCCGCGTATCGAATTTAATCTTCTGAAATTAAGCAGATTTGATCAGAGACACAAAGAAAACTCCCAACTTCTGTCTGAGATATTCGAATGCTTCCCTGGGAAGAGGTTTAGTAAATATATCAGCAACTTGTTCTTTGGAGGGAACATACTCCAATTTAACCTTTTGTTCAAGCACTTGTTCACGTAGGAAGTGGTACTTGATAGGAATGTGCTTGGTCTTGGAATTCATAACAGGATTCTTTGAGATACTAATGGAACTTGTATTATCACAAAAAATGGAGATGGGAGGTGAACATTTGATTTGAATGTCTTGTGGAGTCTGCATCATCCAAAGTAGTTGTGTGTAACATGACACGACAGCCAGATATTTTTCTTCTGCTATAGATAAGGCAATAGAGCTTTTTTTCTTACTGAACCAAGATACCAATCAGGGCCCCATATAGAATGCACCACCACTGGTGCTTTTTTGATCATCAACATTTCTAGCCCATTCCGCATCTGTGTAAGCATGAATAGTGAGATCAACATTCTTTGGATACCATAGACCAAAGTCTTGAGTCCCTTGTAGATATTTGAATATTATTTTTACAGCCTGAACTTGTGACTCTTTTGGATTAGCTTGGATTCATCCAACAATCCCAACTGCATGCATAATGTCAGGTCTTGTTCCGGTTAGATAAAGTAGACTTCCAATCATGGATCTGTATTCTGGTTGATTCACCATGGGAGAATCATCATGAGAACTGAGGTTAAACCCAGTTACCATTGGTGTACTTACAGGTTTGGATTCTTCGATCCCATACTTCTTGAGAATTTTCTTAAGATATTTTTCTTGTGATAAAAATATGCCATTTGCTGCTTGTTGCACTTGTAAGCCAAGAAAAAATGTTAGTTCCCCAAGTAAAGACATTTCAAATTCTTGCTGCATAACAGAAGCAAATTTCTGACTCATGGAATCTTCATTACTCCCAAAAATGATGTCATCAACATATACACCATCAATCAATAGTTTATCATTTTCATTTTTTGTGTATAAGTTGCTATTAGCAGGTCCCTTTGAAAAACCTTGTTGATGAAGATATTTTTCAAGACGATAGTACTATGCCCTTGGAGCTTGTTTGAGACCATATATATCCTTTTTAAGTTTACAAACATGTTTTTCATAATTTCCTAAAATGAATTCTTCTGGTTGTTCTATATAAACTTCTTCTTCTAGATCACCATTGAGGAAAGCAGACTTAACATCCATTTGACAAACTTTGAATTGTTGAAAGCTTGAAAAATCAAAAAACATTCTTATGGTTTGAAGTCTAGCTACAGGAGAAAATGTTTCTTCAAAGTCTATACCTTCTTGTTGAGCATACCCTTTACAAACAAGTCTAGCTTTGTTTCTAATAACATCTCCATTTTCATTTAACTTGTTTTTAAATATCCATTTTGTTCCAATAACATTTTTATCATGAGGTCGTGGAACCAATTCCCAAGTATGATTCTTTTCAAACTGATCAAGTTATTTATTCATGGCTTGAATCCAACATTCATCTTTGCTAGCTTGATTGACATTTTGTGGTTCAATAGTCGATAGAAATTCTAGATAACTAGGAGATCCTACAATAGTTCTTCTTGTTTGGACACCTGATCCCTTTTCTCCCAAAATTTTAGATTCTGGATGATTCTTTTGAACATACCTGGATGGAGCCTTTTCAAATAGATTTTCTTCTAGTGCTTCATTGGGTTCACCTTCTATATTTTTTCTATTTGATGCAGGAAGATATTCATCACCTTCACCTTCATTTGTTATTGGTATTTCCCTGTTTGGAGGTAAGAGAGACTCATTAATTACAACATCAATACATTCAACAATCTTCCTAAGTCTTTTATTGTAACAATTATATGCTTTAATTCTTGAAGAGTAGCCAAGAAATATTCCTTCATCTGCTCTTGGTTCAAATTTACCATGTTTTTCATCATTGTTCTTGATAAAGCATTTTCTTCCAAAAACTCTAAAATACTTTACAGTTGGAAGATTACCATACCAGAGCTCATAAGGAGTTTTATCACAGTTCACACAGGCATGAGCCTTGTTAATAATATTTACTACGGTATGTGTTGCTTCTCCCAAAAAGGTATTAGGTGTTCCGAAATCATCAAGCATAGCACGAGCCATCTGTTGAACTGTTCTATTCATTCTTTCTGCCACGCCATTTTGTTGTGGGGTTCCAGCTACAAAAAATTGTCTTTTTATGCCATGTTGTTCACAGAAATCAAAGAATTCATTTGATATATATTCCCCTCCATGGTCAGATCTAAGACATTTTATTTTTAGATCTAATTCATTTTCAACCAGAGCTTTAAATATCTGAAATTTTTTGAATGCTTCATCTTTGTGTTTTAGTAACCCAATCCAACACATTCTAGAGAAGTCGTCAATAAATAGAATATAGTATTGTTCTCCACGGGGTGACTTTTTCCTTACAGGAGCACATAAATCAATATGTATAAGTTCAAGAGGCTTACTCGTTGATCCTTATTTGGCATTAAATTGCACTCTGGTTTTCTTACCGAATTGGCAAGATTTGCATATGATATTTTCAGGCAGAGTGATGCTAGGAAGATCACGAACTACTTTGAGTCTGCTAGATTTGCTGATTTGAGAGAAACTCAAATTCCCCAATATTCTGTGTCATTACCAATTTTCTAAAGATTTACCCAAGAAACATTGTTCTTTGCAACCTTTAAATACATACAGATTGTTTGGTGTTCTAGTTCCTTTTATTACTGTTTTTCTTGTGTCAATTTCACGTACCACACATTCTTTTTAACTAAAGACAACTTCATTTCCTTGATCACAAATTTGACTCACACTTAATAGGTTATGTTTTAATCCATCCACATACATAACATTGTTAGCTTTTACCTTTTATTTTAGAAAAATAGAACCTTTTACTTTAATGACAGCAGGAATATCATTTCCAAAGGTAACATTATTTTCTCTTTCTAGAACATTGTATGCAAGGAGTTTATTTCTATCACCTATCATATGTTTTGAGAATCTGCTATCAATGTACCATTGATTTCCTTCCCATTTTGCAAATAAGGCTATGCCACAATTCTCAACCTGTAAGTCCTTCTTTCTCCATACCTTGGAATTTGAAGGTACATGCTCTTTTGGTTGGAGTTTGCTCCTGCATTCAGATTCTCCATGACCAAAGTTATTGCAATAAGCACATTCAATTTCATTTTGAAGCGGAGAAAATTTATAAGTATTCTTCTTTATTACAATCTCATTTCTTTGCTTTCTCGCTTCTCTGGTCATGATGGTTTTTTATGCAACACATTGGACAACTTTATGACCAAAATTATGACATGAGAAATATTGCCCATTAAAGAATAAATTTCTACAATCATGAAACCTTATATTTGTGTTTACTTGCAGATTGGTGTTTCTCTGTTTGATATTTCTGCTATTGTTCTTTGTATTGAAGTGGTCATGCTTTACTTGTGAAGTTTCTTTGTTTTCTTGTTGAGTGCCCGAATGTTGTAGGCTAGCTTTAGTTGCATTTAGATAGCTTGGTGCTGAAGACTGAGAGGATTCTCTGATATATCCAAGACCTATATTTACAAAAGGAGAGCATTGAACCTTGATAATTTCATCTAAGGTTTTAGTTCCTTCAGAAAATATAAGATTTAAAGTTTTCTCTTTCTCAGTTTCCTTTCTTAGACTTACTATTTCACATTCTAATTTCTCATTGTGCTTCTCCTTTTCTATAAGCTGATTCTTTAGAGTATCTATGGCAATTTTTTTTTCTTCCAAACATATTTTGAGCTGATTAATTTCTTCAAGAAAATCATTCTCTTCTAGAGCATCCATAAAGGTATCTTTAGCCTCACTAAAATATATTTCAAAAGCCATGAGAAGTCTAACATCTTGATCAAATTCTCTTTCTTCACTATTTGATAGCCCATCACTATCTTCATGAGTATAATAACTTTTTATATTGATAAACCAATTCTTATTTACTTTTGTCACTTCCTTTCCTTTTTCATGTTTTTCTTTATGAGGACACTTAGCAGCATAATGACCTGTTGGGGTCCTGTGATTTGGAAGATTGGCATACCAAGTGACAAGGCAACATCAAAACCAATCTTTAGAGCTCTAGGACCTAGCCTTCCTAGTCTTAGAGAGGGATCTCTCAATTGTTTACAAAGATATGACTTGTTTGCTTGTAAAGGGTTGATTTTAGGCTATTTATGAAGCATGGATTTGTTTAATTGTTTGGTTGGACATGATGATCTAGGCAGCATAGATAGGAAAGGGAAATCTCTAAGTCATTGGGCAATGGAGTCAAGTAGAAGTTGTAACAAGTTTAATCAATGTATTTTGTGGTATCAAATGGAAAATATAACTTGGCCAGTGGATCTTCAAGGTCTTGCGGGTGGAATGAAATGGACATCAAGGATTTATAATGAAAAGTAGAACTAAGGGCAATTCAGAATCCTTAATTATATGTACTTTTCAACAAAGGGACTTAAAACATTATTTGAACATGAAGAGGCATTCAATAGACAGGGCTAACCATAAATTCTACAAACCACACTTTAGCAAATGATAATTTCATGACAAACTTCTCCAATGAAATATAGAAGGCGAGGAACTCATTTAAATTCTAGTGATTTCACTTTCAAGGATTAGAAAACATTCAAGATTCACAAATAATTGTATTCATAGAAGAGGGAATGCCTAAACATCTTTGATTACAGTTATAAAGACCTTAAAAACAATTATTTGAGCAAGTACAAAGGGTATGATGAGAACATAACCTATTTGGCAGACTTTAAGAAATGATAATTTGAAGGGAGACTTCAGAAACAGTTTTTAAGTGGCAGCAAATAAGCAGGGAAAACCATAGATCATTCTTGAGGCCAACTGTATTGAACTATTTAAGAAATAAACAAGAATAAGGGTTCTAGAGAGAAATTAAGAATTCTTAGAATATATTAGCAAAAGAAAACATAAATACAGTGAAGTGTAAACAAAACTAAGGTGCTTTCAAAAGAAATTTCTTAGCCTAAACTTTTTACTCCACTACAAAAGAGAATGGTGAAACATAATGGAAAAGGAAATAAAAATGACATATTTAGAGTACTTTACCAACAACCAAGCTCAAGGATCCAATGACAGAGCTTTCTCCATCTATAAACAGGTCAAAACATCCACAAGTTCCACAACATAAATTTCCTTCAACTTGCAAGAGACTATGTATTACTTCAAAAAGTCATCAAATGCCAACAATACAATGAGTTCAGATGCAGTATTTATGCTACAAATGAGGAGGTGGAACTATTCTAGGGTTCATGCGTTATTAATTGCAGAGTAAATGCATTCCTGACCTTGATAACCATGCAAGGCATAAGGTAGGAACATCTGTAGATACCTCTATGTTTTAATAACCTTGTCTTAATTTCTAAGGAAAGATAGGTGGAAAGTTTGACTTTGCAACCTATATTTATCTTTTACAATAACTGCCTGACAGCTTAAAATATCTTCTATCTATGTAATAACTGCCAATTTGTCTTTGCAGGTAGAAAGTAGGCTACAGGTGGCTTTTTAGATATTCTGAGTGAATAACTGCTGCTTTGATTCATTCGAGGCCTTCTTAACCCAAGTTTCCTTGAATTTATTACTTAAACTATGCTTAAGGCCTGATATTGATTTTTCCTTCATAATTCATCATGATGTCTTTATCCCTTTGTTGATTGTTCTAAACCTTTTTTCATTTGTCCTTTAACTGTGCTTTCATCCTTTAATTTTCGTTTAGGCTTTAATCTCAGTCTTCGTCCTTTAGTCTTCTGTTCTTCAATCTTCATTGTTTTCTCTGTTTATGTGTGCAGGAGGCTTCTTTGATGCACTGGAAGGTTTTATGGTGTATCGATGGCCATGAAGCATCGATTTCATTCTTCATAAAACCCTGGATCCATTTCTTTGTTTCAAACCCTCGGATCTTCATCCTGAGGCCTCAGTTACTAATTTAGATTGTGGGATGACCCTTTGGGTTCAGGCCGCCATTAAACCTGCAACCAAACAAAAACGTATTATAAAAAAACTTGCGTTTTATGGTTTAAAATATGTTCAGAGGATATGTAGAGGGCTTAGGGGAAATCGCAAAGGAGGGGATAATGCATGGGAGGAAGGGTTCCATAGGCAGAACCAGGAAAAATCCACAAAAAATTTGAATTTGGCGCGGAAATGGAGGATGGCAGTTTTGCAGAAAACCAACGGTTTTCATGCTGCATATGGGCAGTAATCGGTTTTGATTATGGTGAACATGATACAGCTGGATGGACGACACTTGTCCAAGCCGAAACTTCCTTTTTCGCATTAAAATGGGTGGTTAAACCCCGGAAGCAGATTGCACGCGGAAACATTTGGGGACCGTCAGATCTGGAGGAGCTAGATCGACGGTGGAGGACGAGAGCGATCGAGGAATATGTGCAGTAGAGGGGAATGGTGGGGGACAGGTGGTAGATGGTAAATGGATGAGCGCGAGGATCGTGGAAGGTGGGCCATGGTGCGTGACATCAGCATCTTTGTCGGGTAGCAGAAGGCTATGGGGCGGAGTTAAAAAGGTGAGAAGATGCGACAACCGTCGGATTGGGATGATCAACGGTGGAGATCGCTCCACGAAGAAAAATGAATGGGGGTGGGGTAAGAAAAATAGCAAAGGGGCTTAAGGAAAGGGGATGGTGCGGTCCTGTGTAAAAGAAAGGGACCGGGTTTCAGATGAAAAGGACTGAGGGAGCATGGTCGTTCTCTTGGGTCATATGAGGAGGAAAAGGGCTAAGTTTTTAAGCTAAGAGGGCTTAAGGCCCTTTTATAAAAAAATGGAGCGGATTTAGACCTAAAACAAATGTGTTTTGAGCCCTTTTTAATGTTTCGATAGGGAAAAGAGAGTGACTTAAACCATATAAAAGGGTTTTTATAAGGTTTTTAAAGGGTTCTTGGGGAAAATGAAGGGTAGAGAAGAGGAATTTTCAACTTGTTAGGATAGGTGAATAATGTGTGAGATGGAGGGATTTTGGAGGAAATTGTGAAGGTGAAAATGATGGAAAAAGGTCTGAGAACAATCTTCTTTAGTAAGCAGGACTACTTGGATAGATTTGGATGAATATTTTTAGCGAAGGATAACTTTAGAGGATAATGAACATAGTGAGATTTCCAGAACTCAAAAATTTTCATAGAAAGCTTGTTTTTGGAAATATATGGACTAATCTAGCCATCATGAGGTATAACGAAATTTATAGATGGCTAACAGTGGCTCCACTTGGGGAGGACAGTTTTCTTTTTAAGGTGTCTAGAACCTCAGAAAATAAATCTTTTGAGTTTCAACAGATCAGTGCCTTATCCATTTGGCAGATTTCTCCTTTTACCTGCTGATTTTTCTCTGAGAAAATACAACTTTTTGACAATCTGCAGTATAAGAGTTCTTTCACACAGTCTTTCTACCTACCCAATCCTACTTGTCCTAGCATTTTGTCTTCATCTTGAGTGCATTTGAACTAGAAAACTCTTTGACATTTTATTTTTATTATTTTATTTGAAATCAGTAAACTAATCTATTTTCTACCCTTATATCTTCCATGAGTTCAGATTAAACAATTGAACTCATTGTTTCTCTACCTAACTATCTATCTGTCAAGATTAGGCTATTTGACAGATTTTATTCTCTACTTCTAAGACAGGAAATTTAAACACAGTCAAATCAGGATTAGATAGTCTGATTTGCTATGGAGGGTATGGCATTTATGTACAAGCTACACATAGACTTTATTTGCAGAAAATTAAAAACAAAACTGTGAAGGCTTAAGATCTGAAAATTATGAACATCCTTCTTTCTTTCTTTGCTTTAGGTTTTGAGCTTGTTAGAACCATTTCTTTTCTATCCTAATATATTCTACTAATAAGCCAAGTTTGAAATAATCTTATCAATCAATTTTTCTACTAACTTATCAACATAAATTTAAAGCATGTTCAACCATGATTAGGTGAGATGACTGAACAAGATATCATTTTGAATCAGTAGTGGCACTTGGAATTGATCACTTTCAGAAAATTCTATTTTTTGGGTATGGGGCTGTACCTCTTTTGAATCTGCCCTCTTTTTCTTTTATTTTTATTGTTTTTGTATTTTTATTTTTTCAAAACAATCTAATACTTAAAATATGCTCAAGGGCTGAGCTTATTTACATTCCTATCTATCCTAATATAACCTATTTATGGTGTTCAATTAGCTGGTAAATTCTCTTTTCCAATACATCCAATCAATCAAATGATTCCATGATTGGTCTTTGCTCATCTCCTTGAGCATGCTGGACAAACAAAAGGGCCATTACCAACTCACTTGTCTTTTAGCAGTAGTGCTAAAAAATTTTCTTGCACTTGATAATAAACTGCTCCTAACAACCTTTATTCCCTCTTCAAATGTCTTCAAGAAATTAGCAAAGGGATCTTGAAATAATGCCTGGCTATGAGTATTTGAAAGAAAGGTTTCAACCAGGATTACTTTTTCCTCCACTGGGTCAAGCTTAAGATTATTTTGAGAAAGAAATTCTTCCTCATCTTCATTATCATCTAAACTGAAGGACTCATCATATATTGCGGTGTTATCCTCTTGTAGTCCTGGTATGTTCTAATTTAGTGGACTTAACTCTGTGAAGAGGTCACTATGTTCTTGAGAAAGGGTATGTTTGATTACCTCAACCTTTTCAGGAGAAGGCTCTTTATCTTCAACTTTCTCAAGAAGTTCCTCACTCTTTTCAACCTTAGCATTAAAACTCATAGATTGTTGATTTCCAATTATGTGAAAGATATTTCTGATGGGCTGCATTGTTTGATTACTGCTTTCAAGCTGACGATAATGAAATTTATGACACCAATCCACTATTGGTTTCCCTACATGATTAGTTTCTATTTGGAGCACATCATCATCATCAGATTTATCGGTATTTAGAGAACCATTAGAATAAACAATTTACCAATCAAACATATTGGATTATAAATTTTTATTTCTTTAAATTGATCTATGAGTTCACTTTCTGATTTATGGCAACGAGGATTAGCAAGGGAATGAATAAAAGGTTTTGCTCTTCTGAATTTTTAGAGGCTGGCTGCTTGTTTAATATTTGATTGATTTCTTCTTCTGTTAAAAGAGGAAGCATTTCTCTCTTTCTTGGAACAGAAGTACAACAGTTCTCTTTCTCTTATGTAGGTTGATTTTGAGGCTGGATGTTTTCTTGAGCCTCCCCTAAAAGGGATAGTGAATCATTACTTGTGTTTGCAGAGAGATCTTGAGGATTTTACTTTATGTCCTGATTAATTTCACTCTCAAAAAACTCTTCATGATTTTTGTGATGGTCAATTTGTTCATGAAATTCATGAGTTGTTTCTAATAGATCATCAGGATTCCATTCTCCTCTTATCAACTGAAATGAGTTAAAAAATAAAGGCAGAGTCCCTAAATGTGTTGATTCTTCTTCTATTTCATATTTTGTGATTTCAAGGTGGCCAACTGTTTCCTCAAAGCTCTACTCACTTTTTGTATTTGCAGCTTGTTTGTAATGTTCCTTTATCAGTGAAACACAAGGTGTAGGTAGGTAGCCAGTACTTTCTTGACAATATTCTTCATTCTCTTCTTTGAAATCTTGCTCATCATGCATATTTTTCTTGTTGCTTTTGTCTTCTAGAGGTTGGTTTTGTTTTTGCCAAGGAAGAGGTATAGTTTGTTTTAAATAAGCAGCATTAATCTCAACTTCGCGCCTCTCCAGTCTCTTATCAAGTATGTACATCATTTTACCAATTATATCTAATAATGTGTCTAGTTTAGCTTTTGTGTCTATACTTGGATTCATTTTTGTTCAGTCAATAAGGTCACTGCATCTTTTCAACCAGTTTAGAGTCTTCTACCAGTGGAGTCTGAGATTTGTGGAGTCGCCAGGTGGAAGATTTGAACTTTTTTGTCCACCATCAGCATGATTTGGTTTTCTCAATGCATTCCCAAGGGAGTTTAGAAGGACTAATGAATTAATAGGCCTATTGGAGGCTAGTGGAGTTTCCAGGTGGAAGTTTTTAGCCTTTTGAGTGTAAAATGTGTTATGGTCCACCACCAATAACTAATAGAAACCAATCTAGGAATGGTTTTATGGTTTTTTGAGTTTCTTTATGTTTTGATAGGATGATCTAGAGTCCTAAGGTATTCTTATATTGTCACTGACTCAGAAGGTCCCACCATGATTGCCATTATGTTGGAGTGGCGATGAGGTGGCAGATTCACTGGATATTCTGTTATATAAGTGCTTCTGAATGCTTAAGGATGTGTAGGAATTGGTATTTACTCAGATAGGTCCCACCATGATCGCCATTATGTTGGGGTCCTGTGATTTGGCAGATTGGCATACCCAGTGACAAGGCAACATCAAAACCAATCTTTAGAGCTCTAGGACCTAGCCTTCCTAGTCTCAAAGAGGGATCTCTCAATTGTTTGCAAAGAAATGACTTGTTTGCTTGTAAAGGGTTGATTTTAGGCTAGTTATGAAGCATGGATTTGTTTAATTGTTTGGTTGGACATGATGATATAGGCAACATAGATAGGAAAGGGAAATATCTAAGTCATTGGGCAATGGAGTCAAGTGGAAGTTGTAACAAGTTTAATCAATGTATTTTGGGGTATCAAAGGGCAAATATAACTTGGCCAGTGGATCTTCAAGGTCTTGCACGTGGAATGAAATGGACATCAAAGATTTAGAATGAAAAGTAGAACTAAGGGAAATTAAGAATCCTTAATTATATGTACTTTTCAACAAAGGGACTTAAAACATTATTTGAACATGAAGAGGCATTCAATAGACAGGGCTAACCATAAATTCTACAAACCACACTTTAGCAAATGATAATTTCATGACAAACTTCTCCAATGAAATATAGAAGGCGAGGAACTCATTTAACTTCTAGTGATTTCACTTTCAAGGATTAGAAAACATTCAAGATTCACAAATAACTGTATTCATAGAAGAGGGAATGCCTAAACATCTTTGATTACAGTTATAAAGACCTTCAAAATAATTATTTAAGCAAGTACAAAGGGTATGATCAGAACAAATCCTCTTTGGAAAACTTTAAGCAATGGTACTTTGAAGGGAGACTTCAGAAACAATTTTTAAGTGGCAGCAAGTAAGCAGGGAAAACCATAAATAATTCTTGAGGCCAACTGTATTGAACTATTTAAGAAATAAAAAAACATAAGGGTTCTAAAGAGAAATCAAGAATTCTCTAGAATATATTGGCAGAAGAAAACATAGAGATAGTGAAGAGTAAACAAAACTAAGGTGCTTTCAAAAGACATTTCTTAGCCTAAACTTTTTACTCTACTGCAAAAGAGAATGGTGAAACATAATAGAACAAGAAATAACAATGACAGTTTTAGAGTACTTCACCAACAGCCAAGCTCAGGGATCTAATGACAGAGCTTTCTCCATCTATAAACAGGTCAAAACATCCACAAGTTCCACAACATCAATTTCCTTCAACTTCCAAGAGACTATGTATTACTTCAAAGAGTCATCAAATGCCAACAATACAATGAGTTCAGATGCAGTATTTATGTTGCAAATGAGGAGGTGGAACTATTTTAGGGTTCAAGCATTATTAATTGTAGAGTAAATGCATTCCTGATCTTGATAACCATGCAAGGCATAAGGTAGGAACATCTGTAGATACCTCTTTGTTTTAATAACCTTGTCTTAACTTCTAAGGAAAGATAGGTGGAAAGTTTGAATTTGCAGCCTATCTTTATCTTTTACAATAACTACCTGACAGCTTAAAATATCTTCTATCTATGTAAGAATTGCCAATTTGTTTTTGCAGGTAGAAAGTAGGATACAGGTGGCTTTTTAGATATTTTGAGTGAATAACTGCTGCTTTGATTCATTTGAGGCATTCTTTACCCAAGTTTCCTTGAAATTATTACTTAAACTATGCTTAAGGCCTGATTCTGCTTTTTCCTTCACAATTCATCATGTTGTTTTTATCCATTTGTTGACTATTTTAAACCTTTGTTCATTTGTCCTTTAACTGTGCTTTCATCCTTTAATCTTCGTTTAGGATTTAATCTCAGTCTTCATCCTTTAGTCTTATGTTCTTCAATCTTCATTGTTTTCTCTATTTATGTGTGCAGGAGGTTTCTTTGATGCGCTAGAAGGTTTTATGGTGTATTGATGGCCATGAAGCATCAATTTCATTCTTCATAAAACCTTGGAGCGATTTCTTTGTTTCAAGCCCTCGGATCGTCATCCTGAGGCCTCAGTTTCTAATTTAGACTATGGGATGACCCTTTAGGTTCGAGCAGCTATTAAACCTACAACCAAATGAAAACTTATTATAAAAAAACCTGCGTTTAATGGTTTAAAATGTGTTCAGAGGATATGTGGAGGGCTCAGGGGAAATTGCAGAGGAAGGGATAATGCATGGGAGGAAGGGTTCCACAGGCAAAACCAGGAAAAATCCACGAAAAAATTGAATTTGGCACGGAAATGGAGGATGGCATTTTTGTAGAAAATTCACAATTTTCGCACTGCATATGGGAAGTAAGCTGTTTTGATTTTGGTGAACGCGATACAGCTGGATGGATGATAGATGTCCAAGCCGAAACTACTTTTTTCACATTAAAATAGGTGGTTAAACCCCGGAAGCAGATTGCGCGCGAAAACATTTTGGGACTGTCAGATCTGGAGGAGCCAGATCGACGGTGGAGGATGAGAGAGATCGGGGAAGATGTGCGGTAGAGGGGAATGGTGGGGATAGGTGGTAGATGGTAAATGGGTGAGCATGAGGATAGTGGAAGGTGGGCCATGGTGCATGACATCAACATCTTTGTCGGGTAGCGGAAGGCTATGGGGCGGAGTTAAAAAGGTGAGAAGACGCGACAACTATCAGATCGGGATGATCAACGGTGGAGATCGCTCCATGAAGAAAAATGGATGGGGGTGGGGTAAGAAAAATAGCAAATGGCTTAAGGAAATGGGATGGCGTGGTCCTGTGTAGAAGAAAGGGACCGAGTTTAAGACGAAAAGGACTGAGGGAATAACCCGTGGTCGTGCTCTTGGGTCATATGAGGAGAAAAAGGGCTAAGTTTTTAAGCCAAGAGAGATTAAGGCCTTTTTATCAAAAAATGGAGCGGATTCAAACCTAAAACAAAGGTGTTTTGAGCCCTTTTTAATGTTCCAATAGGGAAAAGAGAGTGACTTAAACCATATAAAAGGGTTTTTATAAGGTTTTTAAAGGGTTCTTGGGGAAAATGATGGGTAGAGAAGAGGAATTTGCAACTTGTTAGGATAGGTGAATAATGTGTGAGATGGAAGGATTTTGGAGGAAATTGTGAAGGTGAAAATGATGGAAAAAGGTTTGAGAACAGTCTTCTTTAGTAACAGCAGGACTACTTGGACAGATTTGGATGAATATTTTTAGTGAAGGATAACTTTAGAGGATAATGAACATAGTGAGATTTCCAAAACTCAAAAATTTTCATAGAAAGCTTATTTTTGGAAATCTATAGACTAATCTAGCCATCATGAGGTATAAAAAAATTTATAGATCGCTAACACGACCAACTCTTCTACAAGAAAAAAAATTAAAAGGAAGCTTACCTCTGAATCTTCCAGTGCCAAGTTGTAGCTTCTTTACAAAATTTATCTCATCTTCTTTTGAACCATACCTGATCCTTCTTATTCTTCTACTTCTTTCCCCTTTGCAGCAACTCTAAAGACAACTTCTTTGACTTGATGGACCTCCTTTTCTCATTTCAAAAACAGTCAAAATACCATGAAGTTGAACAATAGTGAGAGTTTGCAGATCCTGCTTCTCTTCAATAGCAGACACTTTTGATTCAAATTTGGGAGTTAGAGATCTTAAAACCTTTTCTACCAGAGTAGTGTTAGTTATGGTTTCACCTAGATTTCTGATACGATTTACAATATCATCTAGACATAAAAATAAACTGGCAATGCTTTCCTCATTATGCATCCTGAGATTTTCATATTGAATTCTGAGAGTTTGGAGTTTATCACTTTTTACCTTGGTATCACCTTCATAGCTTAGAATGATTTTGTCCCATATCTCCTTTGTTGTATTCGCCTGCATGACTTTGACAAATTTTGATTCATTCATACTTCCCAATAATGCATTGACTGCCTTTGCATTGGTTTCATATTTATTTCTTTCTGCTACATCTGTTGGAACTGATGTTGGATATTGATAACCTCCTTTAACTATAGCCCATACGTCTGCTCCAAGAGACTGAAGATAGGATCTTATCCTTGTCTTCCAGAAGATTAAATTATTTTCGTTGAAGAGAGGAGGCCTGATAGATGTTGTCCCATCTTGATTTCTCATCTTAGCTGATCTTTCTTCTAGCGATTAAGCTTCTTCAGAAGAACTTGCTCTGATACCAATTTTTGGGAAAAACACTGAGAGGGGGGGGGGGGGGTGAATCGGTATTTAGAATTTTCTGATAAGATTTTAACTTTTTCTTTACAGAATTCCATATGCAGTTTTGATGAACCCAACTCATGTATACACATGCATATAATAAAAGAAACTACCGTATACTGATATAATTTTGCAGATTAGAAAAAAATTTCAGGAACAATCTTTAAGTCATTTTACCAGTCATGCATCTGTTAGATAATCAGTAATTATGTGCGAGTATAGCAGTATAAATCATCACACAAGAGAATCACACATGAACACCAATATTTAAGGTGGAAACCCAATTCGGGAGAAAACCACCGCTGTTGTCGTCTCTATCTTCAATATTTATTATATGGAAAATTGTTTACAATATTGTACTGATGCAGACTCATATCAGTACGTAGGCATCTACCTACAGAAGGCTACAACCTTCTCTTGTTTTCTAGCTACTATTGGAAGGGAGCTACAACCCCCTAATCGCGTTTACCAGCCACTACTGGAAGAGAGCTTCAACCCCCTGATCAGAACACCAAATTCTACTGGCAGGAAGCTTCTACTTCCATACTGAAGGCTTCAACCCTCAGAACCACTGCAGACCACGTTTCATCAATTTTCACTCTGGATCAAACAGAATCAACACAACTCTTCATAAACATCAACAACCATAAACTTTACCCAATAATTCAATTAGAACAGTGAGAACACTGTAATCAAAACTCAGAAATAACCCAGACTTCAAAATAAATATGCAGATACAAACTCAACCCTGAACATCCATCAACTTAAAATGCATACGCTACTTCACTTCACTGAACCCGCATGTATACGCACTTTCCTTCACACCAACCTGCGTATAGCTCTGTGAATACTGTTTTTCATAATGTAATCAGTCACAGATCCAGATCTAAGACTTAAAGATAGATATCTTTATAAATGCATAACCCTTCATCAGTTAGTCACCATCAACCATGTTTATTCTCTAATTGACCATATTTGTACATAATCATCTTAACAACATATACAGTATTAAAACAACCCAGATCTACAAGAAGACTACATTGACAAAAAATAGACAAATAGCAGGAATAATAGAAAAACCTCTGTAATAAGCTTTAGAAAACCCTAACTGCCATACATGCCTTTTCTGAAGCAATCCCGCGTATATGCATGCTTTTACTGAGACGAACTAGCATATAGATCTATAAATATAAACTTTGCAGAATGAACTAGATCCATAGAACTTACCCAAATTTCTTCACTTCACTTCAAAAAACTTGCGCCAGGTCATAGATCTAATATTCTCTTCAATGGATCACACAAAAGCATAGTCATTTCAGATCTAGAGATCCTAAACCATCATTGTATCCATGGGTGCATCATAGATTCAGATCTATCAATTAAAATAGAGTTCATCTCATGTATATATACCTTAGAGAAAATTATTCAGTAACAACCCTTACTCATGCACACTTTGTAGTATGATCTTCCTCTCCTTATATAGATTTAGCCTTTACCAATACCATGAGTCAAAACCACACAACTTCTAATGGTATTCTTGGACGAAATCAAATAGACAATACATCGCTCAATACTGTGGGCTAATACCATGGTAATGCCCCTTGGTATCATAATTTTAGACCGCAAAAGGCATATGCGACTTGGATCGTTCGTATCCGTGTGTATATGCAACTTCTCTTCATAAAAACTGCGTATATACTAATTCTAAATTTATACGTAGGTTGCCTTCACAAAAGTAGCGTATACATTGAGAAATATTTCCTGTTTCATTTCTGTGACAGTTACTGAAATTACTTTCTCTGTCACATCTGAACTGACCTGCAGAAACATCATTTTTACATCTTTAACACATAGGTTGCTTATCAAAAGGCAACTTATCAAGTAGGTTTCCATCAAGAGCAACTTCATCAAGTAGGTTTCCATTAAGGACAACATATTGCAACATATTTCCAAAAACTTTTGCAAATGAGAAAGATGTTTTATTAGTGGTATGATCCAGGTGGATATTGGTGGCCACCCACCTATTCCACTTGGGGCCCCATAATTGTCTCTTTCAGTTTTTCAGTTTCAGCACAACTTTCTATTTTT
This sequence comes from Pinus albicaulis, assembly GCA_034641835.2. NCBI lineage: Eukaryota > Viridiplantae > Streptophyta > Pinopsida > Pinales > Pinaceae > Pinus > Pinus albicaulis. The sequence goes on from CM076581.1 coordinate 1,257,859,481, forward strand.
AGCATTTTTTCAGGTCCTAAAATTCCGAAGCCGTTTTGAGGCCCTAAACGACGTTTTTTTTGGGAAAATAAGTAACAACATGGGTCCAATATTTCTCACATAAAAATTTATAGTCCTCGGATAGATATTTTTAATGAGGTATGATGTGCATCAAACGGATGTTGTATGCCAAAGTTACATCCCCGGGAAGTTGAAACGCCAATTTACCTAAACGGGGCCCATAGTTTTGGTGCTTCATCTCCTAGGGTTAGGTTTTTGGATTTTTAGGGTTTTCCATTGTTTCTCAATAATAAATAGGCACTCAAGCCTCATTGTAACACAGTTCAGAGGCCTGTAGCCACCAGATATCTTCTCAGAGATAAGCTACCAGTGCCCTAGCCAGTTTATTTCCATTATGTCTGGAAGCAAATTTCAGTTCTTTGATATTAATGAAATGAAGTGTTATTTCTACTGCATCTTTGTAGTTATGGTTATATGTGTATTCTGTTGCATTCCTGCATAAATATGGATCATGTTATATTTTGATGATTTGATAATTTTCTCTCATTCTGATGATGAACACTTGTATCACTTAAGGATTGTATTTCAGAGATGTAGGACATTCGGAATTTATCTTAATAGGAAAACAAGCCTTTTTTCCATGGAGGAAGGCAAGCTTCTCATTCAGATCATCTCTAAGGATGAAATCTGGATTGACCCTTCTCGGGTTAAGGAAAGTCAAAAAATTTACTTTCGACGAAGAAAAAATAAATTCAGGCTTTCAATGGTAAGATGACTTCTTATGCAGATTTATTCCAAATTTAGCTGAGCATCTTCGAGAAATGACCAACATGTTAAAGAAAGAGAATGAGTTAAAGTGGTCCCAGGATGCTAAGAAGTCTTTTAACTCAGTGAATTTTTCTTTAACCACAACCCCTGTCTTAATCAACCCATATTATTCTATTGATTTTATCATTTTCTAATTTGCCTCTAAGCATACATTCGATGTAGTCTTGATTCAGAAAAAGATAATATTGAGCAACCCATACCATTTTTCAGTAGAACCATCAGGGATGAAGCTCTTGGGTAAAATATCATTGAGAAGCAATCTTTGGCTTTGGTAAAATCTTTGAAGGATTTCCGTGTATAAATTTTACATTCACATATTTTGGCTTATGTCCCCAATGAATTAGTAAAAGATGTTATTATGCAGATAGATCCGGAAGGTAGAAGAGGGAAGTGGATAGCAGCAATGTTAGAATATGACCTTGAGATCAAGCCCACAAAGTTGATCAAAGGTCAGGGTCTAGCCAAGCTCATGGCTGAGTCAAACTTACATGCCCTAGACATCAACCTCATTTCAGCATTGTCCGATGAAGAAGAGGATGGCACTCTTATATAGGTATCTGATATCTTTCTTTCGTCTCCATGGTATTTGGAAATTATATATGTTCTTCAGTATTTAAATCATCCTCCAGGAATTTCTAAGAGTAAGGGTAGGTCTTTGAAGTTGAAGGCTTCCAAATACTGCATTTTGGATAGCACCCTTTATTGGAAAGATTCAGGAGGTATTTGGATGAACTATTTAGTTGAAAATGAAGCCAAAGAAGTTATGAATGATTTCCATAGGGGATATTGTGGGAGCCATCTGTTTTGAAAAACCAAGACTAACAAAGTGTCGAGATCATGATACTATTGGCCAACTCTTTTTGCATAGTTGTACAAAATAGTGATGAGTTTCCATGAGTGTCAAATGTTTCAAGGTAAAAAAAAACTTATTCCATTACCTTTGCAGCCTATTTCAGTACATGCACCTTTTCAGCAGTGGGGCCTTGACTTCATCATAGAGATTCATCCTAATTCATTTTCACAACATAAATGGATCTTAACATCGACCGAATACTTCACCAAATGGATCGAAGCGACCCCAACAAGGCAAGCAACAAATTTAGTAATTATTCAGTTTTTGGAGACTAACATTTTGTCTCGTTTTGGTTTTCCTCATAAGATCATTACCGAAAATGCTGTTGCATTCAATTCAAAGAGAATGGTTGAGTTCTGTGACAAGTACAACATCAAGTTGGGGCACTCAACCGCTGATTATCCACAAGGTAATGGTTTAGTAGAATATTCTAATAATTCTTTGATTAATATCATAAAGAAGATGCTTGAGGAAAGCAAGAAGAATTGGCACAAAATGTTGGTTAATGATTTGTAGGTGGATAGGGTGAGTAGTAATAAATCTATAGGAATGTCCCCTTTTGAGTTGGTTTATGGTGTATAAATTGATTTTCCCACATCACTTGTAGCCCGGGTCATGAAATTGTTACAAGAAGCAAGAAGTGAGGAGAATGATGTACAACGCTAAATAAATTAAATGATCCACCTTCAACAAACGAGAGATGAGGTATTTCAAAACACCTCAAAGATGCATGAGAAGATAAAGAAGGTGTATGACTGCAAGACCAAGGCATATGATTTTAATATTGAAGATTTAGTCGTCCAGTGGGATGAAATGAAAGAGGAAAAAGGAAAGAACATAAAATTTGAAAACCTATGGAAAGGGCCATATAAGATCTCATCTTTTCGTGGAAAACATGCTTTCATATTGAATGAGATGAATGGAGAAGAATGCTTAGGAGGAACGGTCAATGGTAGGCTCCTTAAGCATTATCTTTTTTGATGCAGATTTCATATTTCTCAAGTTCATTGTAAATATCCGTTTAAATTCTACAAAGTTTTAAGTAGAGAATCACCGGAGCTTGGAGCCTAAGGTGAAGGCCATAAAGTTTCATTGGTTTTCTGTTGTTTTCAAAATTTAATTCAAAGTCAAGTCAGTCAGTCTTGAGTCTGTTTTCAGTTAGTTTTGAGTTATTCTTGAGTTAGTTTATTATGATAAGTTTTCAGTATTCAGTTTTTTCATCTTTTGAATCCATGTCCAATGGATAGTCATCCCCTAGTTAGTCTACAATGTTCTTGGCACCTCTAAGGAGCTGTCATCCCCTAGTTGGAGCCAATGTTAGTGTCAATTTTTACATCCTTCCACTAGTGATCAAATCAATTCTTTTCATGTCATGTTAGGGTCCCATTTTAAATTTTTTATCATTTCATTAGGTCGTCATGAAAAAAATTGGTCACTTGGTGCAGATTTAGGTCTGATTTCACTACTTTCAAAATTGGATAACTTGTTGGCTCATTTCACGTTGTTGATTTTACCATTAGTCATGATTTGTCATCATATTTAAGTAATTTTCATCATGGTTTCATTCAGACAGAGTCTCAATTAGGCCTTAGGGTTTTCAAGGTCATCAAATAACCATTTCATTGCATAAATTCCAACAAATGAAGGAGTTCCAACAAAAAAATTTCATTAGTAAGTTTTATTTGTAAATTTATTTCAGAGTAAAATGTAATTTTATTTTCCTAGTTTGTAATAAGTTATTAGAGTTCCAAGTAGCTTCACACTCAAATTTCCATCAACAAATAAGAAAAGTTCCAAAAAGTCAATCAGTGTTCCTAAGCTATAAAAAGATGAAGTTCAATGATTTAATTCAGAAATTAAAGATAAATAACAATGTAAAGTTAATTTCAAGAAAGGAAAAGTGGGTCCAAGTTTGTTTAATGACATTTCTCCAAGTATAAAGGCTCCCAAATACCAAGAAGTCATTCATTTTCAACCTCAAAGTATCAAGCTCTCAGACTTCCCAAGAAAAAAATGAGTTTTCCTTCATAAAATCGAATTCTGGGTCATTCGTTGCGCTTTTTCCAAAGGCGTTGCACTTTTTCTAAAGGCACTGCGATTTTTCCAAATTCGTTGTGATTTTCATAGCTCCTTGCTGCGTTATTTCTCTATACTTTGTGATTTTTGTAGAAGAGAGCCATGGTCCCTTATATTCATTGCACAAGTTCTCAGCTTCATTTCAGGGTTTATACAGTTATTTGCAGGTAAGTGGCACCTCCATAGCCCCTCCTTTCAACTTGTGGTGTCAATTTTGTGGTGCAAACCCTCCCTTACATTTTATGTTATGTTTTGAGCAATTGAAACCCTAGTTCATAGTTTGAAAGCTTAATTATTTTCCCCTGGACACCATTTACTCCCTACACACTAAGTCACTCCCCACTACCATTAAATTCACTCATATCCCATTCCCAAGCCCTATTTCCTAAACCCTACCACCCTAGATGTGCTTTCATAGGCAGCTAGATACCTCCCTGTAATATAAATTTACTACCCTATTTCCCTAAATATTTCACCCTCACATCACTTCCCTAAGCTCCCCAATCTCTTTATACATTCCCCCAAATTTTTCCTCTCCCATCACAGTCCCCTAACCCCACAATCCTACTCTCTTTCCCTTCCCCTTCTTCCCTAGGGTTTTCAAAAAACAAAATAAACATAATGGAGGAGGAAATAAATGTCACAAAAGAAGATAAGAGAACATATAAAAAAGGAGGGGGAATTCTGATATTAGAGCCAACAGATACTAGGGAATTAAAGGCATCACCTTTAGCTGTCAGATGTTTCCAACATGTAGGTTACTTTGAATTTTGTGAGATGGTACAAAGAGTCCAAAATCATCCTACTTTGACCAGGGTTTTCATCAGCAACCCCCAAAATAACCAAGTGACTATAGCAGGGGTGAATTTCACCATTTCCACTGACATCATTGCAGCAGCAACAAGGATACACAATGTGGGTGAAAAATGGTTTAAAACTAAGGATTTGGATGCCCAGGTGTATGATCCTTACCTCATGGAACCTTACAATGATAACATAAAATAGGTCTTTCCTTTTGGTTAGTTGTTGAACAGGTTTTCCCCCATGATAAAAATCATCATGAAATACTTCACTTGTGAGGATATATTCTCCATATTATACAACTATCATATTAGGTTTCTCATGCATATCATTAGGGCGAAAATTCTCAACCTCCCCTATTACTTTTACAGAAGAATTGATAAAATGGCCTACATTATGCAAAAAATATATTATGAGCTTCAGATGAATAACCTCTTCCATCACTCTCTAATTAAAATTATTTTCCTTCACCACCTCAATTGCTTGAACATAGCATGGGAGACCTTCATAGAGGCAGATGTCTTCACTGTAGGACCAAGTCAACCTGCTAGACCTATTCCACTAACAACATTAGTTCCTCACAGGAAGACTAGGATATCTAGAAGGGATATAGTGAAAGAAGCCAAAGAGGTCAAAGAGCCAAAGAGGTCAAAACCTACCAAAGGGGACCTAGGCAAGTGTTTTCTCCACATATTGTGGAAGGGGACTTGCCTTCTTCATCAACAAAATAGGGAAATCAAAAGAAAAAAGAGGTAGTTTTTCAAGAGGAGGAAGACCTTCATGAGGAAGAAAGAGAGTTTGACATGGTGGAATTGGATGTCCAAGATGATCATGAGGCCTCAAATCTGATCATAAAGGATAAATATGCCACAATCAAAGAGTTGCAAGACAATATGGCCAGAGCACAATTTGTCATATCCTTACTTGAACAAGAAAACAAGTAGTTGAAAGACAAACAAGTACTCATGGAATTATAGTTGCTAAATTAAAAAATGCAAGACAAAAAAGGTAAAGAAATGATGGCACCTGATGAGTTTGGCCATGGTGAGACTCAAACACCCAAGACAAGACCAAAAAAAAGAGGTATTAAGAGAGCTTTAGAGCAGGAGAAACACGAGGCAAAGCAACTCAGTTTTGAGGAAATAATTGCAAAGGAAATCAATGATGATAGAGAAGTGTGGCTTGACAGAGTGAACATCCACCTTGAGAAGCTCCTCCATAAGGCCAAAAAGGACAATGAGATGCTCAGACACATGAAAAACAGATACACCACTAGAAACAATATTTGCAACATTAGGATCAAGCAGTTGAAGGATAAACTCAAGTAAATTGTAATTAAGCATAAGAAGGAGGACAAAATTGAGATACTTGTTGATGTCTCCTTGGTTGCTTGAGACACTTGATCATCACTTCATCTACCGATTTTGAAGATTTTTGGGCAAGTTTTCAAGTTTTTGGGAATTTTTGCAAATTTTGATAGACTTTTTTCACAGCCAACCTGCAAAAAGCACAACGTGGGCCATGCTGCACTTTTTGTGGAGGCCTCAAAATGAAAAAATATTTGCATATTTGGATTCAGAGTGATTTATACATCAAGTTTTCACTACTTTAACTCAATAACTAGGGCTTTTGATGGGTGTAAATGGCAAAAAACTACTCAAAAACCACCTTTATTCCTCATTTTTAAGCCCTTCGCTGTGTTTTTTTAGCAGTCTTGGGAGATTTAATTTTTGAGGAGTGTCATTTAGCCATTTTCAGGACTTGAGCACATTTTTGACAACTAGACTGGAAGAGATTTCCAATGAGCCATCTTGAGATCAATTTGGACTTCGGGATGTCAATCAAAAATCAGTTTCAAGGCCCACATTGTGATTTTTCCCAGACATGCTCAGCTTTTTCCCAGGCACATTGCGCTTTTTACAGTTTTATTTTTTCTCCAGAAATTTAAAAATTTCTCAGTTGATGGATGGATTCAATGGAATTTTACTGATGTAATTTTGAAATGTAAATGTAATTCATGTAAATTTTTAATTTTGGTCAAAGTGAATCAGTTTCATCAATGATAGGGATGAGTTTCCTAACCTCCCTAATCACTAGGATTCCGGTTAAGCACTTAGTGGATTAGCTCCACAAGTCAACGATTTGACCACTAATAGTGGGAGAAGTAGTTTTTGGCCTATATCTTACATTTCCTTTCTCATTGCAAGGGTTGGATATTGTAGAATTTGATCATTGAAAATTATTGTAATCAGAATTTTAGCCAGAAATAATAGACTGAGTTGCAGCTATTTTGATGGGATTCCTCTACTAATGTGATTTGACATTGTTTCTTCTTATGTTTGAAAATATTTTAACATATTGTGATTTCATGTTCATGACATCTCTAAATGTAATTGATTCGTAAGTCAAAAAGTCATAATTCATTATCTTATGCTTCTATTTTGGAGGAATAGTTACAATTTGGTTTCATATTTCTACTAATTGAAAATAATTCATGTTCCCAATGCTCTTTTATGAAACCCTAGTATTCCAAACCACTCCATCAAGATTCCTTAATGTGTTAAAGTAGTTACCTACCTTTCTCCATCATATCTCTGCAATTTTGATCCTTATTTGCCCTAAGCTAGTTCTTCTCTGACCTATTCACCGTCCCACACCTCAAAATCCATCAACCAAACCCTAGTGCTACTATACCTAGCCTAAAATACTCTTTATCCAATCATCTTTGCTGTGATATCTTGGAGAGAGGCCTTTCTTGCCTAATAAGGCTAGCTACTTGGGAAAATATTGGTCTGTGGTTACCTTTGCTGGTCTCTTCTCAGCCTCGGAGATCCAGTGGAGTGATAACAAACTCAAGCACCCAACCAAGTGGTTTTAAAATTTTGAAAATTCCCATACCTGACTGAATATGACAATTTATACATCATAAGTCTCAACATGACCCTTACATTAAATTTCAGATATGACTCTTATAGCCAAGAACAAAGGACCTCAAGAGAGATCATAATTCAGAAACCAACATAATGCTAACAATGCATTATTCTCAACAAGGCTAATGCTCCCCCTAAGCCTATGCATTTTCAATAACAAATTCATCAAAGCATCCTCATCAAGCAGATAAATATCAAGGAAAGGAAATTTATGTTGAACATGTTAGTCACGCATAATTTTTATCCTATCCAAAGATGACTAAGTTGACAATCCCATATTTCTAGAAACAATATTTGAAGAAACATTGTGAGTTCTAGAAATCTCACTGCCTTCATCATCCTAAGTCCATAAGTTCCCTGAAATCTTCATCTATGTCTCCTAAAAATTTATCCTACTGATTCAGAATGAAAACTGCCTTCAAAGCCATAATTTCCACCATTTTCACCTCCATTTCATTCCCCTATTTTTCCATTTTTGATCCTATCTTAACAATTTCTTTTTCCCCTTTTGAAAAGTCCTTTTCCCTTCATTAAACCCTTCATTTCCCTCAAAAAACCCCATTTTTCCTTCACTAATTCTTCTTTTTCCCCTAAAAATCCTCTAAAACACTTATAACTCCTTTATATGGTTTAAAAATCCCTCTTTCACCCTATCGAAACCTTAAAAAAGCTTAAAAACTTTGGTTTTAGGCCTATTTTCCCTAATAAGCTCAAAACCCTCTTTTTAAGGCTTGTTGAAACTTCAAAAAGCCAAAAAACCTTTGTCTTTAGGCTTTTTCCCACTCTTTTTACAAAAACTAGGCCCTCGAGGGCTTAAAATCCTCCGCCCCTCTGTTCATATAACCTACCCACGGGACCGCACCTTCTCCCTGTCAAGTCCCTAGCCCCTTTTCTTTGGCTCCCGATCACCTTATCTCTCTACAGGACTGTGCCCCAGCACCAAGCTTTACCCCCCATTGGCATCGGAAACTCACCTTTTTTCTTCATTTCACTTTTGTTCTCCCCCATCGATGCTCAACCTCCGATTGGATCCCCACCGTCGATCTATCAAGATCAATGATTGTTGACACTCCTACCGCATCCCCCTTCCTTTTTCCCTTACCCCACTCCATAAATTTTTTGACCCATCCTCGACCGTCGATCTATCCAATCTGATGGCTCTTATCCCCTCTCCCATTAAAATCCCCCCCCCCCCCCCGATCATCAAACTCATTTAACCCCACAAATACATCAACACTGTTGATCGGCGCAATCCAACGACCCTCATTTAACCCCCGCCGATCAACCTAACCTGCTCAACAACAAGATAGTTGACATCACACTCTGGACCCACCACCCAGCGCTCTATAGCCCATCCAATCCTCTTCCACCAGTTGTCCTCCACTATTCCCCTTCCACCGCGCAACTTCCCCCACCGCGCTCCTCCCCACCATTGATCTGGTCTATCCAGATCTGATGGCTCAGATTGCGTTTCACGCACCATTTGCTCCTGATATTTAACAACCCGAATCGATCCGAAAAAATAAATTTTCGGGAGGACACGCATCACCCTCCGACGCGTGTCACGTTCGATCAGAGCAAAACCACAAACCGCTCATGGGTAGCACGAAAACCATCAGTGGTTTTCCGAAACCGCTCTCGAACAAATTTCGCGCCCAAACTATTTTAAACCCTGTTTTTTGGTTTCCACCCATAGAACCTCCTTCGCTTGCTTCTCCCTCCCTCTGTAGTGCTGCTCCGACACCTCCCAAACTCTGAAAGCAGTTAACCACAAAATACGCAGGGTGTATTTAATAATTGTGTTTTTGTTGTAGGTTTAATGGAAATTTGGGCCCGAAGTTCGTAGGCCATCCCACAGTCAAATTGAGTGACAAATGAGCTTTTTGATAACAATCCAAAGGGCTAGAAATATGAAGAAAAGGGAAATCCAAGGGTTGATAATTAAAGGATCATTCAATGATCCATGACCACTGCCTATTTCACTAAACCCTCAAGCGCAACAACAAATCAGTAAAGGAGGCCGAAAGATAAGGGCCAAAGGATTAAGAAATAAACTAATGTTTTAACAGAAACAGAGAAAGGAGGCCGAAAGGATTAAACAATGGTTAAGGTTGTTAAATCAGAAAAGAAGAAGGAAAATTAAGACAAATAAAGTTAAAGGCTAAAACAGTGTTTAAAGTAATAAATATCAAAGGAAGAAGATGAACTAATAAAGGCTCAGATCAATCAGAAAGGAGATAAAGACAACATAAGGATGATGATAAAGGCTTAGGGCTAAATCAAAGCCTCAAAGCAAATTAATTAAAGATAGATCAAGGCTAAAAGGCCTTAAAAACAATTTAATGATAAAATAAAGGCAAATTACGCCTAAAGCAGCCTCAGATACATAAAAAAGGAGCAGTTATTCCCTTAACATATCAAATTGACACCTTTCACCTACTTTCTGTCCTAACAGGAAAACTGACAGTTACTACATTAAAGAAGATATTTTAACTGTCAAAATAGTTAATGTAAAGACAGAAAAGGCCTTAAAGTCAATATTTTCAACTATCTCATCCTCAGGAAGTAAAGACAGATTTATTACACAGAGGAGTAGTTGAGAGATATTCCTACCTTATGCCTTGCATGGTTTTTAAGGATAGGAGTGCATTTATTATGTCATTAATAACATTTTTTGAACCCTAGATAGTTCCACCTCCTCAATTACAGTATAAATACTACTCTGGAACTCATTTGTAAGGGTTGGTTGCTGGCATTCGAACTCTTTGCAGTTGTATATAGTTTGGCTAAAGATTGAAGAAGAAATTGAAGTTTTGGAAGATTGATGATGTTTTGACATGTTTTGTTAATGAGAAGGCTCTATCATTGGATCCCTGAACATGGCTATTGGTGATGTATTATGATCTGTTATTGTTATTTCCTGTTTTCCACTTTGTTCCATCATTCTATACTTACAGTAGAGTGAAACGTTTAGGCTAAGAAATGTCTCCTAGAAGTACCTTAGACCTGTTGGCTCTTCACTGTCATCATGTTTTCATCTGCTAATGGTTTATTGAGTAGTTTGACTGCTTTTCAAACCTGAAGCTTGTTTATTTCAGAAATAGTTCAAACAGTTGGTTTCAAGAATGATTCATGGTTTTCCCTGCTTACTTGCTGCCTCTTGAAAACTGTTTCTGAAGTCTCCCTTTGAAGTACCATTGTTTATAGTCTGCCAAAGAGGTCTGTTTTTATCATACCCTTTGTTTTTTCTTAGATAATTGTTTTGAAGGTCTTTATAATTGCAGTCTTAGATGTTTAGGAGTTCCCTCTTCTATGAATGTAGTTATTATGAATCTTATATGTTTTCTAAGTCTTTTAAGGTGAAATCTTTGGATGAAATAAAGCGTTCCTCGACTCCTAGATTTCATTGGAACAATTTTTCTTGATATTTTTATTTGCTGAAGTGTGGTTTCTAGAATTTATGGTTAGCCCTGTCTATGAAATGCCTCTTCATGATCAAATGATGTTTTAAGTCCCTTTTTTGAGAGGTAGATATAATTAAGGATTCTTAACTGCCCTTAGTTCTACTCCTCCTTCTAAACCCTTAATGTCCATGTCATTTCATCCACCAAACCCAAGATCCACTGGCCAAGTTAGATTTTCCCTTTGATATCCCATATCCATTGATTGAGCTTGTTATAACTTCTTCTTGACTCCATTGCCCAATGGTTCTGATATTTCCCCTTTCTATCTATGCTTCCTAGATCATTCATGTTCAACCAACCAAACCAAATAAACAAACAAACTCATGCTTAATAACTAGCCTAAAATCAACCTTTTACAAGAAAACAAGTCATATCTTTGCAAAACAATTGAGAGATCCCTCTCTGAGACTATGAGGGCTAGATCCTAGAACTCTAAATACTGGTTTATATGTTACCTTCTCGTTTAGTATGCCAATCTGCTAAATCACAGGATCCCAACATTTTGGCGATCATGGTGGGACCTCTGAGTTCATAGTTGCCTAGAAAGCTCTTATAGACTCATTAGTCGTTCAAAAACCATAGAAACTCAGAAAACCCCCAAAACAATTTTAGATTGGTTTCATAATAAACATTGGTGGTGGACCATAGAAAATTTTACCTCCAAAAGGAGCTAAACATTTCCACCTGGCGACCCCACTAGTCTCTAGTAGGCCTATTACTTCACTAGTCCTTGTAAACTCCTCCGGGGATGCATTGAGAAAAACCAATCATACTCATGGTGGAAAAAAATGTTCAAATCTTCCACCCGACGACTCCACAACCTCCAAAATACCTAATGACTCCACTGGAAGAAGACTCTGAACTGGTTGAAAAGATATAGTGACCTCTTTTTTACAAACATGGATTCAAGTATGGATAGAGATGAAAACTAGATACATTATTTGACATAATGGAAAAAATGATGTACATACTTGATAAAATATTAGATAGGAATGAGTTTGATACAGATGTTGATTATCCAGAACAACCTATGTCTTTCCCTGATCAAACACAAACTCAACCACTATAAGATATTAAAAACAAACAAAATATGTATGATGAGCAAGATTACAAAGAGAACAATGAGGAAGATTGTTAAGAAGGTATTGATTGCCTACCTATACCTTGTGTTTTACTGTTAAAAGAACTTTATGAACAAGCTGCAAACATAAACAAGGAACATTACCCTGAGGAAACATTCAGCCATCTTGAACTAAAAAAATATGAAATAGGAGAAGAGAAAACACAACTAGAGTCTCTGCCTTTATGTCATAACTCATTTCAGGTTATTAAAGAAGAATGGCATCATGACAATGTAGAATAAAAAACTCATGAACCCTGTACTCAAACTGAGTATCGTAATAATCATGAGGAGTTGTTTGAAATAGAAGAAGATCAGGTAACAATAGAAAATCCTCTAGTTTTCCCTGCAAGCACAAGTATTGATTCACTAGAAGAGGCTCAAGAATACATCTAGCCTCAAGAGTAGTTAACACAAGAGAAAGAGGACTATTGTACTTCTGCTCAAAGAAACATAGAAACATCTTCCCCTTTGACAGAAGAAGAAAATGATCAAAATATAAACAAACAGCCAGCCTCTGAAACTTTTTACAAAACAAACACTCTTGCCCATTCACCTAATGAACTTTGTTGTAAAAATTTAGAAATTTCCCTTGTAGATTAGAATAAAGAAAGATCTATTAATAATCCAATATGTTTGATTGGTGACATTACTTATACTAATGATTTTCCAATTTTTGATCAAACGGATGATGATGATGAGCTCCAAATAGAAACTAATCATGCAGGGCAACCAACAGTGGATTGGTGTCATGAATTTCATTACCATCAGCATGAAATTAGTAATCAAACAATGCAGCCCATCAGAAATAGCTTTCACATAGTTGGAAATCAGTAATCTATCAGTTGTAATGTTGAGATTGAGAAGAAAGAGGAATTTATTGAGCAAGCTAAAGATAAGAAGCCTTTTCCTGAACAGTTTGAGGAAATGAAAAACACCCTTGTTGAAGAATATGATGATCTCTTCATGGAGTATAGTCCACTGAATCAGAGCATACCAGGACTACAAGAGGATAACACTGCAATATATGATGAGTCCTCCAGTTCAGATGATAATGAAGATAAGGAGGAATTTCTTTCTCAAAAGAATCTTAAGCTTGATCCAGTGGAGGAAAAGGTAATCCTAGTTGAAACCTATCTTCCAAATATTTATAACTAGGCTTTATTGCAAGATCCCTATTCTCATTTCTTTAAGATATTTGAAGAAGGGATAAAGGTTGTTAGAAGAAGTTTATTGTCAAGTGCAAGGAAAATTTTCATCACTGCTGCTAAAAAAACAAGTGAGATTGGAGTGGCCCTTTTGTTTATCTAGCATGCTCAAAGAGATGAGAAAAGACTAGTCATGGAACCATCTGATTGACTGGATGTATTGGAAAAGAGAATTGGTCAGCTAAACATTTAAATATTTCAGAGTTAGATTAGGTTAGATAGGAGAGATAATAAGCTCATCCTATGAGCATTTAGTTAGTTCTTGTTTTTACTTCGAAAGAAAAATAAAAATACAAAAACAATAGAAAATCAGAAAAGAGGGCAGATATAAAAGAAGAAAGGTACAACCCCATACCAAAAAGAGAAGAAAAATTTGAAAGTGTGCAAGCTTAAATACCACTACTAAAAACACTGCTATTTAGTCATATAGCCTAATCATGACTAGGTAGATTTCAATTTACTGTTGATAGGTTAGTGAATAAGCATTTGCCAAATTGTTTAATCTTGGTTTATCAATAGAATAGATTAGGATAGATGAAAAATGGTTCAAACATGCTGAAAATCTGAACTAGGAATCAAAGAAAAAATGGCTCTAACATGATAAAAAATTGGGCCAAAGAAAGAAAGAAAGGTTGGTTGTAATACGCTAAAAATTTGAACCAGGGAATGAAGAAAAAAAGATGTCTTTTATTTTCAGATCTTAAGCCTTCACAATTTTGTTTTAATTTTTTGCAAATAAAGTCTATGTGTAGCTTGTACATATAGCCATAGACACCATATAAAATTAGATAGTCTAATCCTGATTTGACTATGTTTAAATTTTCTGTCTTAGAAATAGAGAATAAAATCTGTCAAAATAGCTTAATCTTGACAGAAAATAGATTAGGTAGAGAAGCTTTAGAGTCCAACTGTTTAATCTGGACTCTTGGAAGAAATAAGGGTATCATTAGATAGTTTTATCTTTCTGTTTTCAAGAATAAAATGTAAAAGAGTTTGCTAGTTCAAATGCACTCAAAAGAAGAAAAAATGCTAGGACAAATAGTTGTGGGTAGGTAGAGGTGTTGTCTTAAAAAGTTTTTCATACTGCAGGTCATTGAAGAATTTTCAAAATGCAAAGAAAATCAGCAAGAAAACAAAGAATGTTGCCCAATGGATAAGGCACTGGTCTGCTGAAAGCCAGAAGATTGATAACTGAGGTTCTGGACACCTTAAAAAGCAAGTTGTCCTCCCCAAGTGGAGCCACTGTTAGTCATCCATAATTTTTATCCTATCCAAAGATGACTAAGTTGACAATCCCAAATTTCTAGAAACAATATTTGAAGAAACATTGTGAGTTCTAGAAATCTCACTGCCTTCATCATCCTAAGTCCATCAGTTCACTGAAATCTTCATCTATGTCTCCTAAAAAGTTATCCTGCTGATTCAGAATGAAAACTGCCTTCAAAGCCACAATTTCCACCATTTTCACCTCCGTTTCATTACCCTATTTTTCCATTTTTGATCCTATATTAACAAGTTATTTTTCCCCTTTTGAAAAGTCCTTTTCCCTTCATTAAACCCTTCATTTCTCTAAAATACCACATTTTTCCTTCACTAATTCTTCATTTTCCCCTAAAAAGCCTATAAAACCATTATAACTCCTTTATATGGTTTTAAAATCCCTCTTTCACCCTATCAAAACCTTAAAAAAGCTGAAAACCTTTGGTTTTAGGCCTATTTTCCCTAATAAGCCCGAAACCCTCTTTTTAAGGCCTGTCAGAACTTCAAAAAGCCAAAAAACCTTTGTCTTTAGGCCTTTTTCCGCTCTTTTTACAGAAAATGGGCCTTAAGCCCTCAAGGGCTTAAAATCCTCCACCCCTCTGTTCATATAACCTACCCATGGGACTACACCTTCTCCCCGCCAAGTCCCTAGCCCCTTTTCTTTGGCTCTCGGTCACCTTATCTCTCCACGGGACCATGCCCCAGCACTAGGCTTTAGCTCCCATCGGCATCGACAATCCACCTCTTCTTCGTTTCAATTTTTTTCTCCCCCGCCGATGCTCAACCTCTGATTGGATCCCCACCGTTGATCTATCAAGATCGACGATTGTCGACACTCCTACCGCATCCCCCTTCCTTTTTCCCTTACCCCACTCCATGACTTTTCCGACGCATCCTCGACTATCAATCTATCCAATCCGACGAATCTTATCCCCTCTCCCATTAAAATTTCCCCCCCGATCATCAAACTCATTTAACCCCACAAATACATCCACACCGTCGATTGACGCGATCCAACAGTTCTCATTTAACCCTCGCCGATCAACCTAGCCCGCTCAACAACAAGATAGCTGACATCACACTTCGGACCCACCACCCACTGATCTACTGCTCATCCAATCCTCTTCAGCCAGTTGTCCTCCACTATTCCCCTTCCACCATGCAACTTCCCCCACCGCGCTTCTCCCCCACTGTTGATCTGGTCTATCCAGATCTGATGGCTCAGATTGCGTTTCGCACGCAATTTTCTCCCGGTGTTTAGCGACCCGAATCGATGTGAAAAAAGTGGTTTTCGAGGGGACACATGTCACCCTCCGACGTGTATCGCATTCGATCAGGGAAAAACCGAAAAATTTTCATGGGAAACATGAAAACCACCAGTGGTTTTCGAAACTGCTCTCGCCCAAATTTCGCACCCAAACTATTTTAAACCCTGTTTTCAGGTTTCCACCCATAGAACCTCCTTTGCTTTCTTCTCCCTCCCTCTGTAGTGCTCCTCCGACACCTCCCAAACTCTGAAACGTAGTTAACTACAAAATACGCAAGGTTTATTTAATAATTTTGTTTTTGTTGTAGGTTTAATGGACATTTAGGCCCGAAGTTCACAGGCCGTTCCACAGTCAAATTGAGTGACAAATGAGATTTTTGATAACAATCCAAAGGGCTAGAAATACGAAGAAAAGATAAATCCAAGGTTTTATTATTAAGGGATCAATCAATGATCCATGACCACTACCTATTTCACTAAATCCTCTAGCACAACAGTAGATCAGTAAAGGAGGCCGAAAGATAAGGGCCAAAGGATTAAGAAATAAACTAATGCTTTAATAGAAACAGAGAAAGGAGGCTGAAAGGCTTAAACAATGGTTAAGGTTGTTAAAGCAGAAAATAAGAAGGGAAATTAAGACAGATAAAGTTAAAGGCTAAAATAGTGTTTAAAGTAATAAAGATCAAAGGAAGAAGATGAACTAATAGAGGCTCGGATCAATCAGAAAGGAGATAAAGACAACATAAGGATGATGATAAAGGCTTAGGGCTAAATCAAAGCCTTAAAGCAAATTAATTAAAGACAGATCAAGACTAAAAGGCCTTAAAAATAGTTTAATGATAAAATAAAGGCAAATTAGGCCTAAAGCAGACTCCGATACATAAAAAAGGAGTAGTTATTCCCTTAACATATCAAATTGACACCTTTCACCTACTTTCTGTCCTAAGGGGAAAACTGACAGTTATTACATTAAAGAAGATATTTTAACTGTCAGAACAGTTAATGTAAAGATAGAAAAAGGCCTCAAAGTCAATCTTTTCAACTATTTCATCCTCAGGAAGTAAAGACAGATTTATTACACAGAGGAGTAGTTGAGAGATGTTCCTACCTTATGCCTTGCATGGTTTTTAAGGATAGGAGTGCATTTATTATGTCATTAATAAATTATTTTGAACCCTAGATAGTTCCACCTCCTCAATTACAGTATAAATACTACTCTGGAACTCATTTGTAAGGGTTGGTTGCTGGAATTCGAACTCTTTGCAGTTGTACATAGTCTGGCTGAAGATTAAAGAAGAAATTGAAGTTTTGGAAGATTGATGATGTTTTGACATGTTTTGTTAATGAGAAGGCTCTATCATTGGATCCATGAACATGGCTGTTGGTGATGTATTCTGATTTTTTATTGTTATTTCCTGTTTTCCACTTTGTTCCATCATTCTATACTTACAGTAGAGTGAAAATTTTAGGCTAAGAAATGTCTCCTAGAAGCACCTTAGACCTGTTGGCTCTTCACTGTCTTCATGTTTTCAACTGCTAATGGTTTATTGAGTAGTTTGACTCCTTTTCAACCCTGAAGCTTGTTTATTTCAGAAATATTTCAAACAGTTGGTTTCAAGAGTGATTTATGGTGTTCCCTTCTTACTTGCTGCCTCTTGAAAACTGTTTCTGAAGTCTCCCTTTGAAGTACCATTGTTTATAGTCTGCCAAAGAGGTTTGTTTTGATCATACCCTTTGTTCTTGCTTAGATAATTGTTTTGAAGGTCTTTATAATTACAGTCTTAGATGTTTAGGAGTTCCCTCTTCTATGAATGCAGTTATTGTGAATCTTATATGTTTTTTAAGTCTTTCACGGTGAAATATTTGGATGAAATAGAGCGTTCCTCGACTCCTAGATTTCATTGGAACTTTTTTTCTTGATATTGTTATTTGCCAAAGTGTGGTTTCTAGAATTTATGGTTAGCCCTGTCTATGAAATGCCTCTTCATGATTAAATTATGTTTTATGTCCCTTTGTTGAGAGGTGCATATAATTAAGGATTTTTAACAGCCCTTAGTTCTACTTCTCCTTCTAAACCCCAAATGTCCATGTCATTTCATCCGCCAAACCCAAGATCCATTGGCCAAGTTAGATTTTCCCTTTGATATCCCATATCCATTGATTGAGCTTGTTATAACTTCTTCTTGACTCCATTTCCCAATGGTTCTGATATTTTCCCTTTCTATCTATGCTTCCTAGATCATTCATGTTCAACCAACCAAACCAAATAAACAAACAAACTCATGCTTAATAACTAGCCTAAAATCAACCTTTTACAAGAAAAAAATTCATATCTTTGCAAAACAATTGAGAGATCCCTCTCTGAGACTAGGAGGGCTAGATCCTAGAAATCTAAACACTGGTTTATATGTTGCCTTGTCATTTAGTATGCCAATCTGCTAAATCATAGGATCCCAACAGAACACTAGAACCGCATATTTTACTCATCAACACCTTAGCAACAGAGCCAAACCATATATGTCAAATATTGTTCTGAAGGCTGACCCATAGATTTTATGATAGAAAGATCCATATGCATCTGTATAGAGAGAAAATTGCATATAGATGTGACTAGGCTTCATGCAACCTGTGTACTGAATTTAATCTTCTGAAATCAAACAGATTTGGTAAGTGAGGCAGAGACAGCTCCCAGCTTCTGTTTGAGATATTCAAATTCTTCCCTGGGAAGAGGTTTAGTAAATATGTTAGCAACTTGTTCTTTGGAGGGAACATAATCCAATTTAACCTTTTTCTCAAGCACTTGTTCTCGTAAAAAGTGATATTTTATACGGATGTGCTTGGTTTTTGAATGCATAAGAGGATTTTTCAAGACACTGATGGCACTTGTATTATCACACAGGATAGATATGGGAGGAGAAAATTTAATTTGAATATATTGTAATGTTTGCATCATCTAAAGAAGTTGTGTGTAACATGATGTAGTGGCCACATATTCTACTTCTGTTGTAGATAAGGCAATGAAACTTTGTTCTTGTTGAACCAAGATACTAATCGAGGTCCCATATAAAATTAACCACCACTAGTGCTTTTCTGGTCATCAACATTTCCAGCCCAGTTTTCTAAGCATGAAGAGAAAGATCAAAATTCTTGGGATACCATAAACCAAAACCTTGAGCTTCTTGTAGATATTTGAATATTTTTTAGAGCCTGAAGATGTGACTCCTTTGGATTGTCTTTGAATCGTTCAACAATTCCAACTGCATCCATGATATCCGATCTAGTCCATGTTAGATAAAGTAGACTTCCAATCATAGATCTATACTATGGTTATTTTACCATGGGAGAATCATCATGAGAACTGAGGCTACATCCGGTCACAATTGGAGTGTTCACAGGTTTGCAGTCTGCCATCCCATACTTCTTCAGGATCTGTTTAAGATATTTTTCTTCTGAGAGAAAGATGACATGTTTTTCTTGTTGCACTTGTAAGCCAAGAAAATATGTTATTTCCCCAAGTAAAGACATTCAAAATTCCTGATGCATCACAGACGAAAATTTCTGACTCATGGATTGTTCATTACTCCCAAAAATGATGTCATCAACATAAACAACAATAATTAACAATTTATCATTCTCAATTTTTGTGTATAAGTTACTATCTGCATATCCTTTTGCGAAACCTTGTTGTTAAATATACTTGTCAAGACGATAGTACCATGCATGTGGGGCTTGTTTTAGATCATATAGGCCCTTTTAAAATTTGCAAACAATTTTTTCATAATTTCCTAGAATGAATCCTTATGGTTGTTCTATATAAATTTCTTCTTCCATATCACAATTAAGGAAAGAAAATTTTACATCCATTTGATAAACCTTGAATTTTTGAAAACTTGAAAATGAAAGAAACATTCTTATGTCTTCAGGTCTGACTACTGGTGCAAATGTTTCCTCAAAAGCATATACCTTCTTGTTGAGCATACCCTTTACAAACAAGTCTAGCTTTGTTTCTAATGAAATCTCCATTTCCACTTAACTTGTTTTTGAATATCCACTTTGTTCCAATTGCATTTTTATCATGAGGTCTTGGAACCAATTCCCAAGTATTATTATTTTCAGATCTGGCTACTGGTGCAAATGTTTCCTCAAAAGTCTATACCTTCTTATTGAGCATACCCTTTACAAAAAAGTCTAGCTTTGTTTCTAATGAAATCTCCATTTTCACTTAACTTGTTTTTGAATATCCACTTTGTTCCAATTTCTTTTTTATCATGAGGTCTTGGAACCAATTCCCAAGTATTATGATTTTCAATTTGATCAATTTCTTCATTCGTGGTATGAATCCAACATTCATCTTTACTATCTTGATTTACATTTTGTGGTTAAATGGTGGATAAAAATGCTAGATAACTGGGAGATCCTACAAGAGTTCTTCTTGTTTGTACGCCTGATTCCTTTTGTCCCAAAATTTGAGATTTTAGATGATTATTTTGAACATACCTAGATGGAGCCTTTTCTCTTTCTGATGTATCTTCTTATAGTGCTTCATTAGGTTATAATTATATATTATTGTTATTTTATGAGGGAAAAAATTCATCATCATCATCCTCATTTGTTGTTATTTCCCTTTTGGGAGTTGTGAGAGATTCATCAATCACAACATCAATACATTCAACAATATTCTGAAGTCTCTTATTGTATCGTTTGTATGCTTTACTTCTAGAAGAGTAACCAATAAATATTCCTTCATCTTCTCTAGGTTCAAGTTTACCAAGTTTTTTGTCATTATTTTTGATATAATATTTTCTTCCAAAAACATTAAAGTGCTTCACACTGGGAGCATTACCATACCATAATTCATGAGTTTTATCATTGTTTGCACGAACATGAGCCTTGTTGAGAATATTTACTGCAGTATGGACAACTTCACCACAAAAGGTATCAGGAGTCCCAGATTCATCAAGCATAGCATGAGGCATTTGTTGAACTATTCTATTCATTATTTCTTCCACGCCATTTTTTTGCTGAGTTCCAGGTACAAAAAAATGTCTTTTTATGCCATATTGTTCACATAAATCAAAGTATTCATTTGATATGTATTCTCCTCCCCAGTTAGATCTAAGAAATTTGATTTTTAGATCTAATTAATTTTCAAATAAAGATTTGAAGACCTTACATTTTTCAAATGCTTCACCTTTATGCTTCAATAAACTGATCCAACACATTATACAAAAGTCATCAATGAATAACATATAGTATTGTTCTCCACGAGGTGAATTTTTCCTTAGAGGTCCACATAAATCATTATGTATAAGTTCAAGAGGCTTACTTGTTGATCCTTCTTTGGCATTAAATTGAACCCTGGCTTTATTACCGAATTGGCATGATTTCCATTTGGTACTTTCAGGTAGAGTGATGTTCGGTAGATCATTAACAACTTTGAGCCTGCTAGATTTTCTTATTTGAGAAAAGATCAGATGTCCCAATGTTTTGTGCCATGACCAGTTTTCTGTAGATTTACATAGATAACATTTCTCTTGGCCACCTTCCAATATATACAAATTTTTTGGTGTTCTTGTTCATATTATTACAGTATTTCCTATGTCAAGTTCAGGTACCACACTCTTTTGATCGAAATACAACTTCGTTTTCTTGATCACACATTTGACTAATACTCAACAAGTTATGCTTTAATCCATTAACATACATAACATTGTTATATTTAACCTTTTATTTTAGAAAAATAGATCCTTTACCCTTAATGATAGTAGTAGAGTAATTTCCAAAAGTAACATTATTTTCCTTCTCTAATGCATTGTATGAAATAAGTTTATCTTTATCACCTGTCATGTGTTTTGAACATCTGCTATCAATGTACGATTGATTTTCTTCTCCTTCTGAAAATAACGCTATGCTACAACTTTGAAACTCTAAGTCCTTCTTTCTCCACACCTTGGAGCTTGTGGATATCTGTTCGTTTGGCTAAATTTTTCTCCTACATTTAGATTCTTCATGTCCAAAGTTATTGTAAAATGAACATTAAGTTTCATCTTGAAGAGGAGAAAAATTGTTATAAGTATTCTTCTTTATTCCTATCTCATTTCTTTGCTTTCTTGCTTCTCTCGTCATGATGGTTTTGTATGCAACACATTGAACAACGTTGTGACCAAAATTATGACATGAGAAACATTTTCCATTAAAGAAATTTCTGCAATCATAGAACCTTCTAGTGTTGGTTACCTTTTGACTGATATTTCTGTTTTTGTTCATTATGGAATTTGAATGATCATGCTTTACCTGGACATTGTCTTTGTTATTTTGCTAAGTGGCAAAGATTTTTTGGCTAGATTTTGCTGCATTTAGATAGCTTGCAGATCAAGAATTTTTTGACTGAGAAGATTCACCAATATATCCAACACCTTTCTTCACAAGAGGAAAACGTTGAACCTTGATAATTTCATCTAAGGTTTCATATCCTTTAGCAAATCTAAGATTCATATTTTTTACTTTCTCAATTTCCTTTCTTAGACTTACTATTTCACATTCTAATTTCTCATTGTGCTTTTCCTTTTCTATGAGTTGATTCTTTAGACTATATATGGATATATTGTTCTCTTCCAAGCATATCTTGTGTTGAGTGATTTCTTCAAGGAAATCATTTTCTTTTAAAGCATCCATAAAAGTATCTTTAGGCTCACTAGTGTCTTTTTGAAATTCCATGAGCAGTCTAATATCTTGATCAAATTCTCCTTCTTCACTATTTGACAAGCCATCACTATCTTCATGAGTATAGTAACTTTTTCTATTGACAAATTGTCTTCTATTACCTTTTTCTAAATCCTTTCCCTTATCATGATTATCTTTATGGGGACATTTATTAGCATAATTATCGACTCTTCCACAAGAAAAAAACTTGAAAGGAAGCTCACCTTTGAACCTTACAGTGCTAAGTTGGAGTTTCTTTACGAAATTTACCTCATCTTCTTCTGATACATACCCTGATTCCTTTTTTTTCTTCCTTGTCCTTTCCTTTTTCAGTAGCTGTAAAAGCAGCTTCTTTGACTTCAGATGGACCTCCTTTTCTCATTTCAAAAGTAGTCAGGAACCCATGAAGTTGAAAAACAGTAAGAGTTTGTAGATCCTGCTTCCCTTCAATATCAGACACTTTTGACTCGAATTTAGGAGTTAGAGATCTTAAAATTTTCTCTACTAAAGTTGTATCTCTTGTTGGAACGGGGTCTCCTAAACAAGCTGCGAAACCAGTACATTTTGGTTATTTTTGTTATATTTATTATAGAGCTAGAGTTTTTGGGTGGGTCAAAGCCTCGAAAGCATTATACTGTGGTTAAAGGGCAAACTAGGGATCTGAAAACCATGGGTTGTGGACCATAGGATTGTTAAAGCTAGATTGTTATAAATAGAGAGGCATTTCAGATTGTAAGAGGTAAGGATTTGATGATATATTGTGATGATCTATTGTGTAAGTGATCTGTTGGGGTTTTTGGGGAACGAAATCCTGCTGGATGTGTGCACGGAGATCCTAGTCCAGCTATGTGCGGACTCTGCTGCTGTGTGCGCAAGTCAGGAAGGGAATTGTAAGGGTGATGAATGAATGAATATGCTAGATTATTAGATCTGAATCTGTGAGTACTATTGAATGGATTGTTGATAATTATTGTGTTAAGCCTCTTCTGTCTTTATGCTGCGAAGGTCTGTATCTTGAATGATTGGATCTATTATGTCTAGTTCTATTATGCTGCGAAATTATGTGTATTGAGGTAGATCTAGATCTGAATCTGTTCGGGTTATGTATTGTTGTGTTAATGCTATAAGAAGTATATAATAATATATCTAGTGCACATGGATGCGAATGGATACATATCTAACCCTACACAGAGACTCGATAATCTGAATAAACGCAGCCTGCTTGCCTTGCCCTTCCTTTCTCAGGGTGCTGAAACCTAGTTCCAGCACCCACCCATACTACTTTGGGTGAGATTGTGACCTGTGAAAGTAGGTCACTGCCGAAAGGGCCAGTAGTATAGGGGTTTTTTGGCAAAACTTGCACACCGAACCTAGGTCAGGACCCCTCAAGCCAACAAATGGTTCTGTTGCTGGGACCGGAAGAGATCTGAGAATGGATTGGGTAGTGGCATCAAAGATCTGGAGTAGGAATAGCGTGAAACTGTGAAGAAATATCAGAATAGGCGAGAAGAAGATCACCCTAACTATAGACAATTGAGATGCTAGGGCCTTTGGAGGATAAACTGGAGGTACCCATGGCAGCACACTTAAAATTACCCACCTTTAAAGGAGTAGTCGATGAGGACCTAGAACGATTCCGGTTCATGGCGGAGTCAGTATGGGCGGCGCAAGGGGTGCTAAGTGATACTGTAAAAAGAGCACAACTGTCCTTGGCTTTTGAGGAAAGGGCACTAGATTGGTATATGTGGTACATATCTCTAAACGGGAGCGTAATACTTCAAAACATTAAGGATGCCCTAAGACAGCAATTCCGGAAACCAAGATCCTCTTCCCAACTGGTATCAGAAGTAAAAGACTTCAAATAGGGGGCATCTGAGTTGGTCTGGGAGGCTAATCAGCAGTTAAAGAAAGCAATCCGGTAAGGCAAGTTCAAGTATGAAGACAAAAAACACACATAAATGTTTATTGCTATGCTCCTGCCTCACTTGCGTACGCCCATGGGCCATCAGACTTTTGAATCACAAGAAAAGGCCTTAGAAGCTGCCATGAAACTTGAAGCGGTGCCTAAGGATGACACAAGGGAAGGCATACAACAAATTCAGGAGTAGCTCGAGGCCATGCATATGAAATACAGAGCTTACAAATGGAACGAGGGAAGGGAGCACCCATGGACCTTTGGTGCGAGGAATGCCAGGTGGCAGGACTGCATGAGACAACCTAGTGTCCGCGGGTAAATAGAGGAGAATTGAAGCAACAATGGTGCAATTTCTGTTGCTCTATGAGACACGATGAGCAGAATTTCCACACATATGACTTACTGGTAGATCGGGGAACCCTCTATAGGGTACAATCCTATCCTACCTCTCCGAGATCCCCCGCGAGCTTTGGTGGCTCCCCTGCAGAAGGCAGGGGGGGCCGGGGAGGAAGTGTTGGATGAGGGCGGGGCCAACTGATCTGTTACAATTGTGGAGAGGTAGGTAATTTCACCTGGGACTGCTAAAATCCCACTAAGAAGACCTGTAAATACTGCCGACAGTTGGATCATGAACTTGAAGACTGCTCGATTCTGCTAGCAAAGATGAAGGAAAAACAGTCCACCCCCACACGAAACATACTGAGAGTCAAAAAAGAGCTAAGGAGCATAATGCGTAGCATGGTCACCCAAAAAGCAAGAGAGGAACTTGCTATTCAAAAGGAACTAGCCCCTAGGAAGCAGGAATCACAGGAAGCCCCTGCGCAACTGCCAGAAGAAGAAGTGGAAACCTTTTTTAGGACATGCTTGAAGCTCCTACGTAGCCCGCAGGCGAGTGAAAATATTCAAGTATTACTGCAGGACTGCGCGGCCTAGCCTAGCCTGACGACTAAGGTTAAGGAAGTACACCAATTACACAGCTATAAAAGTCACACCAGGAAAGAGATGTGCTTGACTGCACAGATTGGTGACTATGAGATAGATCAGGTTATTCTATATCTTAGATCTGAGGTGAATGTATTACCAAAACAAACCAGGCAACGCATGGGAGAACCAAAATTAGACTGGTCCGCCATCCAGCTGCGAATGGAGAATCAACAAAATATCATCCCTATGGGATGGTTGCCAAGGGTTATGGTTGATATTGCAGGAGTAAAGGTCCTAGCCGATTTTGAGGTAATAGAAATTATGGAAGATACAGACCCCTACCCTGCGCTCCTAGGGATAGACTAGGTTATCGACGTATGGGGTATCATTAATCTAAAGAAATGCAACATGGTGTTTGAAAATAATGGGACACGTGTAATAGTACCACTAGATCCCGCTAAAGGTGCACAGTATACCGAACCATCATATGAAGACGAGGAGCTCGATCACATCTACAGGGTGACAGCACAGGATGGGGGCCAAGATAATCCTGCAACAGGTGAAATACTCAGGGAGTAATTTTCTGATACAGATGAAGAACTTGAGAAGTGGCAGACCCAGCAACATGATGTATCAACCCTATGGTGCCCTCGGATCACTAGGACTCTCTACTGCATCACTTCAGAGGTAAGGGAACTTCCCCACTTTGATGGGCCTGGTACTGTCCAGGACTTCATCAGAACTTTAGAAGCTAGGGTACCCAAGGATCAACGACTCTGGGCGCTCAACCTGGCATTGCGTGGAACACCTGCCTGATGGTAGGATACCTACAAGAAGACATTCCTAGACTGGAGATGTATCGGGATAGGATGGTGCTGCTATTTACACCCCCTGCGGATGTGCGCACAAAGATATTCCTGGGGCCCAAAGATCCCTGTGCGCATCTGCATATATGGACAACCAAGTGGACTGACCGAACCCCAGATGAGTGGATCCATCTGTTTATACATGCCCTCGGCCCCATCCCCACCACTTGGTACTTAGATGTCAAATTACATCAGCGGACCCACCATTGGGAACTATTAAAAGAGGACTTCCTCGGCACATTCGAACTCATTGGGGGGACATAAATGCTTGACGAAGATCTGCAAGACATTGATGCATTCGTCTTTAAGAAGCCTCACCCTCACACTCCACCAGCCATTCTGACATGGGAGACCCAGATGCAAGACATAGTCAACTGCTAGAGCTTGGCGATTCAGGAAGGGGAGGATAACCCATGGAATCTCTCTGTTCCAGAATCTGAAGGGGAATGTACCGTTATCGGACCATCACTCTTAAATGTCGATGTAACACAACCTCTCTGGTTACATGAAGTAAATATTGGGACAAAAGAACACCCTAAGCTGGTGAAAATTGGGGACTATTGGGATGAGGGCACTATGGGAAAAGTCGTCGAGCTACTCATAGAGTACCAAAAATTATTCCCTACAATTTTTTCTAAGCTCAAGGGAATTACAGGGGACCTCGGCATTGTGCACATCACTCTAAAGCTAGAGGCATGACCCATCAAGCAGCGACCCTACTAGTTGAACCCTAAATATAAACAAAAGGTCAAGGAAGAGCTGGATAAAATGCTGACCGCGGGTATCATCGAACTAGTTGAACAGTCAGATTGGATCAGCCCGATGGTTGTTCAGGAGAAAAAAAAAAAGGATAAATACGTATCTGTGTGGACCTCCGAAAACTAAATGATGCCTGCGTTCACGACCCCTTCCCTACTCCCTTATCTGATGAAATCTTGGATAGCGTAGGTGGCCAAGAGGCCTACTCCTTCACAGACGGATTCTTGGGATACCATCAGATCAGAATTGCACTAGAGGATTGCAGCAAGAACACCTTTGCCACCGAATGGGGCTCCTTGCAGTACACGGTCATGCCCTTCGGTCTTAAGAATGCACCTGCTATATTTTCAAGTGTCGTAGTAGTTCTATTCAAATAATTTATTCATAGGTTTCTGGAGGCTTACTCCAATGACTGGATGGTGTTTTTCTTAGTAAAAGATCATGTCTTGAACCTACGATTAATGTTGGATGCATGTCGAAAGCACCAGATCTCCCTAAATGTCAAGAAGTGCATCTTCTGTGTACCGTTCAGAATCTTGCTAGGTCATATTGTCTGTCGGCAGGGTCTAATGGTTGATCCTGCGAAGATAGTTTTAATTATCAACCTGGCAGCCCCTACAATAGAGAAATAGCTGCGCTCCTTTCTCGATCACACAGGTTATTATAGAAAATTCATTCAAGGATATGCCCTGATCACAGCACCCATAGAACAACTACTAAATAAATGTCTTTTTTTTTTGGAATGATGAATGTCAGAAGAGATTTGAACAACTCAAGGAGAAGATGATCTCAGCACCCATATTGATATTCCCTAACTGGTTGAAAGAATTCCATGTCCATGTTGATGCGTCAGGTATTGCCTTGGGTGTGGTCCTTACGCAGCCTGGTGAAGGAGACATTGATCATCCGGTTGCCTTTGCTAGCTGAAAACTCTCAGGTGCCGAACGAAATTACTCTACCACTGAACGAGAAGGACTGGCTATGGTGTATGCACTACAAAAATATCGACACTATCCACTGGAGGGACACTTTAAGATTTTCACAGACCATTCGGCTTTGAAATACCTAGTCAACAAGCCTGTGTTGGGGGGGAAATATTTGCCACTGGTTATTGCTATTTCAAGAATATGATTTTGAGATCATCATGAAGCCTGGAAGGTTGAATGTAGGCCCGGATCATCTGTCTCGTATTGATACAGGGGAAGAACCCACTAAATTGAATGAAAGCTTACCTGATGTGTAGTTGTTTACCGTTAAGATGGTGGATGATCACTTTGCTGATATCCTTGAGTTCCTTACTACGGGCCTCGCCCCTACTGTGTATTCGGTACAACAAAAAAAGGAGTTAGTTACCTGAGCGATAGACTTTACTATCATCGCAGGGCAGCTATAAGAGCTAGGTGCCAATGAAATGCTCCGCCGATACGTATTAGAACATGAACGCCCCGCCGTCCTCGTAGAGGCCCATGAGGGAGTTGCTAGCAGCCACTACGGAGGCAGGGCTACAACAAAAAATATTTTTAGGGCTGGCTTATGGTGGCCTACCCTGCATCAGGATTCCTACACCTATTGTCAAACGTGTGATACCTGCCAACGAATCGGCCACCCCTCACGATGAGATGATGTGCTGCTACAGCCTCAAATGGACTTACATGCTTTTGATAAATGGGCCATTGATTTTATAGGACCCATAAATCCACTAGGCAAGAAAACTGGCGCGCACTACATTATTACTGCCACTAACTATGTCACACGATGGGCTGAGGTGCAGGCTGTAAAGGATTTTACCGCTGACACTGCTACGCACTTCATCTTTGAGCAGATTCTGACCAGGTTTGGTTGCCCAAAAATCCTATTGAGTGACAGAGGTACACATTTTGTTAACCACATGATTCAAGCTTTGAATGATGAGTTCCGGATCCACCATGCCAATAGTACACCATACCACCCTCAAGCCAATGGGACGGTGGAAGCATTTAACAAAATTTTGGTACATGCATTAACGAAGGTTTGCAATGCCGACTGTAGTGACTGTGATATTCGCATTCCATCGGTCCTATGGGCTTACCGAATGACCTGCAAAAAGCTGACCGGTAGGACACCTTTTCGAATGGTCTATGGTAAGGAGGCCATCATGCCCATAGAATACGTTGTTTGTAGCCTGCGCATTGCAGCATTCAAAAGTATGGCAGACTTCGATATCATAGAAGAACGCCTCGCGCAATTGGTAGTATTGGAAGAAGATTGGTTTATTGCTGAGTTTCAACAGCAAGTACAAAAAGCTAGAGATAAATCCTAGCATGATCGCCACATTCACTAGAAGAAATTTGTTGCAGGTGATCTTGTCTTGTTGTACGAAAGCCAATTTCCGAAACATCCTGGAAAATTTCAGCAGCATTGGCTTGGTCCCTACATAATTCAGCAAGTTACAAATGGCAGAGCGGTCTGGTTAGCTACCCTGCGCGGTGACCCCCTCCCTGGTTTTGTCAATGGAGGTCACCTCAAACCCTACCAGGCTACGAGTCCTGAGGTTGCAGCAGTACCGTGACTCGAGACGAGTCACAACATTGTGTTGGGGGACTGTTGGAATGGGGTCTCCTAAACAAGTTGCGAAACTGGTCCATTTTGGTTATTTTTGTTATATTTAGTATAGCACTGGGGTTTTGGGGTGGGTCAAAGCCCCGAAAGAATTGTAATGGGGTTAAAGGGTAAAGTAGGGGTCCAAAAACCATGGGGTTAAAGGGTAAATTAGGGGTTTGAAAACCATGGGTTACGGACCATAGGATTGTTAAAGCTAGATTGTTATAAATAGAGAAGCGTTTCGCATTGTAAGAGGTAAGGATTTGATGAGATATTGAGACGATCTATTGTGTAAGCGATCTGATGGGGTTTTTGGGGAACGAAATCCTGTTGGCTATGTATGCGGAGATCCTAGTCCAGCTGTGTGCGGACCCTGCTGCTGTGTGCACAGGTTGGGAAGGGAATTGTAAGGGTGATGAATGAATGAATATGTTGGATTATTAGATCTGAATCTATGAGTACTATTGAATGGATTGCTGATAATTATTGTGTTATGCCTCTTCTGTCTTTATGCTGCGAAGGTCTGTATCTTGAATGATTGGATCTATTCTGTCTGGTTCTATTATGCTGTGAAAGTCTATGTATTGAGGTAGATCTAGATCTGAATCTGTTCGGGTTATGTATTGCTATGTTGATGCTATAAGAAGTATATAATAAAATATCTAGTGCACGTGGATGCGATTGGATACATATCTAACCCTGCGTAGAGACTCGATAATCTAAATAAACATAGCCTGCTTACCTTACCATTCCTTTCTCAGGGTGCCGAAACCTAGTTCCAGCACCCACCCATACTACTTCGGGTGAGAGTGTGACCTGCGCAAGTAGGTCACTGCCGAAAGGGCCAGTATTATAGGGGTTTGTTGGCAAACCTTGCACACCGAACCTGGGTCGGGACCCCTCAAGCCAACATCTCTTATGTCTTCACCAAGGTTTCTCATACCATTTACAATCTCATCTAGGCGTAAAAAGAAACTAGCAATACTTTAATCATTATGCATTCTGAGATTTTCATATTGAATTCTAAGAGATTGGAGTTTATCACTTTTTACCTTGGAGTCACCTTCATAGCTCAGAATAATTTTGTTCCATATCTCTTTTGTTGTATTTAACTGCATAAATTTGATAAATTTTGATTCAGTCCGGCTTCCCAATAATGTATTGACAACTTTTGCATTAGTTTCATAGTTCTTCCTTACTGCTGGATCTGTGGGAACTACAACTGGATATTGATAACCGCCTTCAACAATTTCCTAAACATCTGCTCCAAGAGACTGAATATACGATATTTTTCTTGTCTTCAAGAAAATTACTTTCCGCTAAAGAGTAGTGTTCTGAGAGATGTTTTTGTATCTTGATCACTCATCTTGGATGATCTTCCTTCTAGCGATTAAGCTTCCTCAGAGGGACCTGCTCTGATACCAATTGTTGGGAAAAATACTGAGACAGGGGGGGGGGAAGGTGGGGGGGGGAGGGGGATGGGGGGGTTTATTAGTATTTAAAACTCACAATAGTATTTTTACTTTCTCTTTACCGATTTCTATACGCGACTTTAATTAATCTAACTAGCATATACACGCGACTATATTTAAAGAAACTTGTGTGTGTCCAAATATCTTATTATGCAGATAAATATGTACTTATATCAGTGCACCATTCATTTAGTAAGAATTAAATATGTGCAGTAATAATAGAATAAAGAATCACAAATAAGAAACACATATGAACATCGAGATTTAAGGTGGAAACCCAAGTTAGGAGAAAGCAAACGTTGTTGTCATCTTTGTCTTCAACATTTATTATAAAGAAAATTGTTTACAATCTTGTATTGCCGTAGAATCATACCAGCACGTAGGGACCCACCTACAGAAGGCTGAAACCTTCTCTCATTCTCCAACTGCTAATGGAAGGGAGCTCCAAACCCTTGATATCATTTACCAGCCACTACTAGAAGAGAGCTACAACCCCCTAAAATAATCACCAGCTTCTACTAGAAAGAAGCTTTGACTTCCACACTGAAGGCTTTAACCCTCAGAACCACTGGAGACCACTTTTCATATATTTTCACACTAGATCCAACAACTTCAACACAACACTATTTGTAGATAAAAAATAATAACCATCAACCAATATTAGAACAGTGAGACCACTATAACTAGATCACATCAATAAACCCATACTTCTGAATTAACATGCAGAATTAAGTTCAACCCTGATCATTCATACAACCAAATGTATAGGCTACTTTACTCACTGCAACATGTGTATATACGTGCTTTCTGGTGGATGAACCTGCGTATAGATATTTATATACTGAATTTAGGAATCTAACCAGACTCATAACAGATCAGAGACATTCATGCATACTTTGTCAGATTTACAGAGCCCTTATTTAGTCAGCAACATGCATCATATTTAATCACCCAATCACTAATCATATTTATACATAATCAACTAGCAACATAAATAGTATTCAAAAAATCTAGGTCTACATGAAGAGTTCATTGACATACAACAGAAATATGGCAGAAATGATCAGAAATTTTCTTCAGTAGTCTTCAAAAAAACCCTAACTTCCATATCCGCTTTTGCTAAAACAAATTCGCGTGTATACATGCTTTCACCATTATGAACTAGCTTATAGATCTATAAATATTCAAGACTGTGTAGCACTTCAGATCAACAGACTTACTCATATCATACCCTTCACTTCAACAAACATGCACCATATCACAGATCTAAACATCTCACAAATAGATTAAGAAAATACATAGTCATTTTAGGTCTAGAGATCCTTATCCATAATTGTATTCATAGGTGCATCATTATTTTAGATCTATTAATAAGTTGTAACTCATTCCATGCAGATATACTTCGGAGTGAAGTATTCAATCAATACCCATACACTTGCACCTCTTGCACTATGATATTCTTCTCCTTATATAGTTTGAGCCTTTGCCAATACCATGAGCCAAAACCACAAAAGTGTCCATGGTATTCTTGGATGGAATGAAATAGACGACATATCACTCAATATTGTGGGCTAAAACCATGGTAAGGACCCCTGGTATCATCAAATGAGTGCGTAAGTACATACGTGACTTGGATTCTTCGTACCCACATGTATACGTGACTCTTCTTCACCAAAACTACATATACACTAATTCTGGATGTATTCATGAGTTGCCTTCATCAAACATGTGAGTATACATAGGTTTCCTTCATCAAACCTGCGTACACATTTTGAAACATTACCGTTATCATTTCTTTTTCACTGACTAGAATTCATTTCTCTGTCACATTTGAACTGACCTGTAGATACATCATTTTTACATCTTTCACAAATAGGTTGCTAGAAAAAGGCAACTCATCGAGTAGGTTGCCATCAAGGACAACATATTTCATCATAAATACAACATCAAGGGCACTGGGTGCTTTCCGGGTGTGGCAACCGATCTAGTGTGTGTACAGAAAGATCAAAGACAAAAGTAAGGACCGATGAAGGATAAGTATCAATATTTTATTTTAGTTTTATTATGCATGTGATCTGTGATTCTAACTTATGATGGTCACATGTTATTTATGATTATGGTTTATGGTGATTTCATGTGTTTCAGGATTTTAATCTGCGATGGTTGTATTTTTATATTACCAGATGTGATATGTATATACGTGATGATTTGATCAAAAAAATAGTTTGACTTGTGAGAGGAAATGAACATGTTTACAAGTGTACATGTTTATGAGCTACCAATGAGGTATTATTTTAGTTTAATTCGAATTTTTTCGAGTCTAATGGGAATTATATTCTTCGTGCAGGAAAGCATGGAAATTCCTGGTTGGGTGGTTGGAATTGATTGCAAGCATCAGTTGGAACAACAAAAGGAATTGAAACAAGCAACAATATGATGGTAAATAACTTCAAGAGAAAGGCCATTGTGAGATGCTAGTACCCAATAGTGTCCATTTATTTCCATAAGCATGCTATGTCCGGTATGATGATATTTTTGAGGGAGGGATATACCTTGGTTTTTGTATCTTCCGATGCCAGGAAGACTTGCCAAGGGATGGACTACCTGAGATGGGGGTGCCAGTGGAACTTGGAAGATGCGCGACTGCATGGAAGGGGGTGACATGATTGCTCTATAGTAGAGAAGGGAAGGTTGCAGATGGATTTGTTTTGGTCATCAACATTTCCATATGGAAACCTATGCACATTGGGAGTGTACCCTAGAATAATTATCTGATAACTGTTCACTAAGGATACACTAGCGTAGGATTATAAAGTTGGACATTGGATGCAAAATTTGACTTTGGAAGTGGATTTTGGACTTCTTGGGAAGGAAGTGAATCCTGGTATTACTTTGAGGGTGGAGGTGTGAGCCTGTGGCTTCCCTTGTTGTGGATGCATGAATCGTATTCTTTTATTTCTTGGTTCAGAAAATGTGCATATATGTATATGTGTATATCATTGTAAATAGTCTATCGAGCTGGATTTATTAAGATCTGTAGAAAATATGGTTGTATATATGGTTGTTATTCTAAATACTGTAATGAGTTGTGTTATAAAGTTGTATTAAATGGTATATTTTTCATGTTTCAATAGTGGTAATTATAAATACTGCAATGAGTTGTGTTTTAAACCTCCATAGGCAATATATTTTGTTTTTGTAGCAGTTTGATGGTTTGTAGGTGTCATTGAACACCGAGGACGGTGTTCCCCCAAGGGGTAGGGTTTTGTAACAACCCTGGTTAAAAATCCATGTAATATATATATATATATATATATATATATATATATATATATATATATATATATATATATATATATATATATATATATATATATATAGAAAAGACCAAGGTCATGGGACACATATTCCAAGTTGAATGGTGGGAAAAACATCCTAGCGGGTGTTCATTTATGTTATTATGGCTAAGGAAATTGGCAAAGGAAATCGAAAAATCTTTGGAAAGGCATGAGGCATTAATTGACATTTTATGTATGAAAATAATGGAAATTGAAGAAAATAGAGGCCACATTGATAAAAAGACTTTTGCAGATCAGTTGGAAAATTTTTTCTCACACTTATGGCTCTCATTTTATTCTCTCCCTCTCTCATACTCTTGGATACTTAAAGTTTTCTTCGAGCACTCTTGGAGGAGAGTGGCATTTTTGGATTTGGAACAAGAAGGAAAAGAAAAGGTAGGACATCACAAGAGGACATCGGGATCAATGACTACAACAAGATTTATTTGTAGGTATTGAGTTGCATGTATGGTTTCCTTGCTAGTTTTGGCATGCATAGTGTATGCATGTGGTTTCTTGGTCATGAATTTTCATTGGCATGGAGGATTATCTAGATTGACAGTGGAATTTCCTAGCATTTCCATTTCTTGGATAACCATGGTGCTGTGGTTTCAGTTTCATTATTTTTTCTGGATGGTTCTCATGTTCCTTTAGTTTTGGGTTGAGTTATTAGTTCCTGTAAGCCTTGCTTAGACAAATGATCTGGAAGCCCACTGGACATTTATGGGTTGAGTTACTATTCCAAGAAGCATTGGTTGGACAAAAACTCTGAAATCCCTAGGTGTGTTGAGCTATTAGTCTTAGAATCCCTGGTTTAACAAACGCTCTAGAAGCCCTGTAATAGTTTGGGTTTAGTTACTAGTCCTGGAAGCCTTAGTTGGAACAAACACTCGGGAGCCTTGGAATAGTTTGAGTAGATATAAATCCAAGATGGTTGCGATGTCCGGTCCTGAGGTGGAATCATTGGTTGAGGTATGAGGTAGTTTGGCCTCTAGAATCCTTGGTTTGGTTTTAATGGTTTTGGTTTATAAGATCCCACATTCATGCTTGGAATATGGCATAGTGGTGGCTGGTTGAAGAGAGATTTGTATTAGCCATGTCTATGGTCTGGTGGAATGTGGAAGTCCCATACTTGGTTGCATTTTTCTTATGGAAATAAGAGTGTATTTTTCCCTTGTAAGCACAGGGAAATATGTTTGTTATTCTATGGCTTATATGGTTGTTATGTGCTTGTAATGTATGTTTGTTATATGTTGGTTATGACTGATTTTTATGATGGTGATGATGTATGACTCTCATCATGTTTTGATTGGTAATTGAATGAACAATGTATCTATCCATAAATATACTATATTGTAGCTAATGTGATGTAAATACAATGGTCCTTAACAATTCTTAGATAATTATGAGACCCTTATGCTCAGATATGTTGTTTACACCTGTATCTTACATATTTGTGATATGTTTGACGAAATTCTTGTCATGGCTAGTAGGGGTCTAGTCTAGGTCTTGTCATGATTTTTTCCAATTCACCATTGTTTCACTATTTTAATTCATTCATAAAATTGTCATTGAGTTCTAGGTAATAGCCTGGGCTTTGGGCCTAAAAAAGTGCCTTAAATCCCATGGACGCGGGCACTTGTCAGGGAAATTTAGTCCCTGGATGTAGGCATGTAGGCTTGTACATGCATCCAGAGCATCCTAGATGTTGGCATGGAGGCTTGTGCATTCATTGAGAGCTTAAGTGGTTTAAAAAATTAGTGGGACCTAGGGGATAGTTACTTGAGTGGTTGGGATGGTTCCTAGGAGTCTTGTTGCATATATGGAAGGTTTGTATGATGTTTTTCCATCAGTTCCACTTCCTTAAGTTGACCTAGGAGGTTGAATCTGATCATAGTAGCCTCTTGTCACGTGTTTGCCTCAGTTGGCCGGTTACTTGGGTAGATGTGGGATGAGGGTGTTACAGTGAATCACAATGGTGGGTTGAGAGACCTCTTGTCTTGGTGATGGATTGGGACCAAGACCAACAGGGAAAGGGAAACTTGAACCACTACGAGCGACATCTAACTTGAATTGTATCATGAAAATATTTAAGATGGGGACAGTGATGGGAATAATGTATGTACTTTATCACACAAAGCACAATGGTGATAATTTGTGCATAAATTTTTATTCTTCTTAGAGGACTCGAGTAAGGTAACATGGACCTCAGGAATGTTAGGCTTAGGAAAAGTATCAAAGACCGATTTATTAATATAAGGAAGTTAAAGACAATTATTGGTGGCATGGCCAACAAAATCACACAAAGAACATGGAGGAGAAGGCTTTGGAGATTTAGGAGGAGTGGGAGTTGTTTGGGGTGCCTTGTATTTGTTTCCATTTTTCTGGGATTTCCCCCCCTCACTAGATGATTTTGGAGCAGGAGTGGCTTCCTATTGAGGTTGTTGTGTGAGCTCAAGAAAATGAAGGGGTGGTTAATATAGGTTGAGATGGAGTCAAAGCTGTATAATTTTTGATTTCATCGGGAGGAGGTTTGCGAGAGGATTAATGTACTAGACTGGGATCCCCAATGTGATGTTAGGAAGACTCTACATGGCCATTACTAGGGTAGATACGATTCTCGGTGGAAAGAA
Organism: Pinus albicaulis; assembly: GCA_034641835.2. NCBI lineage: Eukaryota > Viridiplantae > Streptophyta > Pinopsida > Pinales > Pinaceae > Pinus > Pinus albicaulis. The sequence goes on from CM076581.1 coordinate 1,257,896,477, forward strand.
TAAGAAATGTAACTGACCAAAGGGGTAACAACCTAGAGGAGCTTCTCTTATATGATAAATACCTAGGGGAATAGTTCCTAGTTGGAAAGGACCAAGAGAGATACCACCAGGAAGAAATTGGCCTAGAGGAATTGTACCTGAGGAACTAGTTGAGTCTTGAGCATGAGGTTGCAGAGGAACTGGCTCGTGAGAATGTGTGTCAGACTAATTGACTATGACCCATGACGCTTGAAGCATGCAATCACTTGAAGATTTATGCTTAGAAGGAGTATATGATGCAACATAGTAAGCACCAAGAAGCATGGAATATTTAAGACTTCAGGGGAAACATAGATAAAATTGGAAGTGGTATGATTTCCAGTCATTAACGAGATAATGGTCTAAGGGGAGGTGTGAGGCTGGGGGTCATAGTAAGTCAACTGATCGATAGTCATGATATTTCCATTGTGAGGAAAACACATCTTGCGAAAGATAAAGGATGAAACACCTAACATGGCATATTTGTAACTCTGATCGAACATGATGTTATAATCTAAAAGGGCATCAATGAATTCGATATAAATTAATATTATATTGCCAAGAGTAGTGATGGGGAGTTGCGATATAAACCTTGGGGTTGTGATGGGTGATCGTCCTAAGCTCAAAGACTTATAGTGGATGGTGATAGGTTAGGGGGACTAAGTTTCTTCCAAACACTAGCAACCATCACACAAGTGTAGGTGCCTTTGTCTATTATACACAGCTGGACAATGGAATTTTTTATGGAGACTGGTACTTGAAAGGAAACGAAGGAAGGAAAGGGGGGATGTTCTTCTTTATCAACATTAATGAAAATCATATGATCATCATAGGGATCCACAATTCCCAAAGAGTATAGTAGATATTTCAATTGGGATGGGCACATCTGGAGGACTTCTAGGGTTGACATGGAAGTAAGAGATTGCGCCAAGTCATATACTATGCTATAGGCCTGGGAGGGTTTAGAAGAAGTAATGTTTCGACGTAATTTACCTTTGGAGATTTTGGGATGGACCTCTACTTTAGGTTTAGGGATCTGTAAGGTAACATTTGATGATGAAAGGGGCTCAGTGGATACTTTGGGTTGTGAATCAGTTGATGACTTCGCAGGAGGTTTGTCATATTTGCATGACCGAGTCTATAGGTTGAATTATTCGGTTTTAACTTCTTCAGAATTCATCATGAGAATATGCCAATTGTTCTATCCATATTATGAAGGTTGAGGGGTTGTAGTAATCTGTGTGGATTGGGAATGCACATATACTTGATGAGGAAAAGGATTCATAAGCATTATGGTTGTGATGAAGAAAGAGGGGGAGGAGGTGGATAAATGGGATGAGGTCCTCTAGAAGAAGTTGATTGAGCTTCCCATACTTGACACATCTGAGGTAAAAGGTGACATTCATGGGTATAATGGATAAAAAATTCACAGCAGGCATAAGGTTTATTGGTTATAATAGCCTTTTTTTATATGGGTTTTCTACCCTATTTCTGGGTTGCGAGATTAGGCTAGTCACCCTTAGGGGAATTAGGTGGTCAACCTTGGTTACCCTGGTTACCTTGAGGTTGTCGATTTTGGTTACCTTTTCCCTTATTCCTTCTCTTGGAGTTAGGGGGATTGGTAGTACTCTATTGAGCATACATGTGATTCTGTGGAGGTGGTTGTTGTTGTGGAAGAGGAGGAATAGGTATGGAAGGTTGAGGCATTGGTGACAATGGGGATGGAGTTTTAGATAATGCATAAGGGTAGTAAGGATTCACGGAAAAATTTGGATAATTAGGTTGAGAAACAACTGGCCCTGGAATCAACTGATGTGTATGGGGATATGGATATGACATGCTTCTACATTGGTAAGAGTTGAAATGTGAAGAATCGGGAGGGGGATAGGTGTACGAGGAAATGGTCCCCCCTTGGGTTGACACCAAATCATAGGAGGTTGAGGATATGGTGATTGTTGAGGGTGGGAAATAAGTCCAATGATACCGTCAGTGCCATGAGATGCCCCGTGTGCATTAATAACACCAGGTTGAGGCAGATTGGGAAGGACAATATAAACATAACCTGACAAGGCATAGGTCGAATCGTATTTTAAGGCTATCTGGAGAGCTTAGTTCTCAATCTAAGGGAAGTGAGAGGAAATATCTTTACTTATGGGAGCCATATTTTTTCTTAAAAACCAATCCATATATACATGCTCTTCAAACTCAGGGGCTCTACACATGATCCTCCTTTTGCGTCATTCTTGTACATGGTCCAAAAGGCGAGTGGCATAAGTTTGATGAAAATAGGTCAAGAGTTCAGTACCTGTGTCGTATCGGAGATTTAATTTGAAGCAGGACAGAAATTATTTTGAAAGAGTCACAAATGTGGAATGTGAGGCATGTGGTTGGTTCACATACCATTTTGCAACAACTCTAGTTAGGGTGTGTTGGAAGAGATGAAGATGAATGGAGTCTTTGGTAATGGAATTCGATGAACACCACATTTGAAAAGATAAAACATGATTATTCGGGTATTCTCCAATATTACCCTCAAAATTAGGAATGTCTGAGGGAAGTTTGGCAGCAATAGGAAGCCAATTTGGGTTATGGAGAAGAGGATCATTGATGAGATGGTTGAAATCGAGGAGACTCAAACTAGCCATATAAGGATGCAAGGGATGATTAGTGGCTATACTTGTAGAGGTTCCACTAGCAAGGTTAGCTTGGTTAAGGCCTTTGTTAACACCTTGGTTTCCACCACCCACATTGATGCCTTACATTGTGGTGGTGCGGGGATGGGAAAATGTGGAATCATGGGAAGAGCTAGAAGAATCAGAAGAACTAGAGTCAATATGGGGACTCAATGGAAGAGTAGGAGGATGGGTTCGAAATCAACAAGAGGGAGTGTTATCATATTTTTATTATGAAATTAAAAAAAAAAAAATGCTGAAAACGGGAGTGTCAATGTTTTTCTCTAATAAACTCAATTTTACTCTGTTTTTCCTATATAAGGAAGTAACTTCGGGTGAGGTTTCTGAGAAACTAGAAACACAATTTTGAAAAAAAAAGGAGGTTTTTTTTCTAACAGGCTCATTTAACAAATATTCTTTCATTTTTTACACAGGTGCAATGGTTTGAGATATTTTAAGGAATATTTGAGACCTAATTTTCAGGATTTTGGCAATTTATTATTTTCTTGTTTTAGTAATTGTTTTCAAAATAATTTCCCAGACAAATGAGAATGAATTTTACTAACATGAAAGAGTTTTTTTTTCAAAATGGAATTTCGAAGGGATAATTTGACCCTATTGTTCAGGAATTCGTGAGGGAAAATCTCATTGACAGTTGGTTACTTGGATGCCACCTCATTAAATTCGACCTATTGTTACTTATCTCAATAAATGACTCAAGTAAGAACATTATATCTAGATGAAGATAGTTTTGGAAAGATTTATATACATGTATTTGAGAGATACACCTAATATCTTTTATGCTTAGCAATTTCTAATGTTTATAAAGATAGTTTTCCGTTGAAGACGAAAGGGTTGGAAACTTTTGATAAAGCACTTGTAGTCTCGATATGTTTGAGCAATATTAAATGTATTTGCAACATTTGATGAGAAGTTAGTAGGAAATTAATGTGTTACATTTCCCCGCCATTATTTCTCTGTTATTATTTTCTTCTTCCATGTCTGAAATGTTAGTTTATGAGATTGGATTTCATTTGATGCTCCTCTCTTAAATTATCGGTCATTAAATACTTGTCGTTTTAGCACTTATAAAACTTTTTTTCTCTCAATTCAAATTTATTCTAAATCTCCCAAATAGTAAAAGGAAATGTTACTCTCATGATTTGTAAAATTTTCTTATTAGATATGTGATACGATTTGATTGATATCTAGACTCCATGCCCAATGGTAGGGTTTGAAGATCATCCATCCAATTCATACCTAAATCCAAATTTGGCCACCTAAAATCAATTGCAGAAAAAATTCTATTACAGTGATCATAGAGTAGTTGAGTTTTATAGAGAGATCCCCCTCAGAGTTGTAGGGTCAAATTTCAACCTTATAGTGGTTTGAGGTTACCTTAGGGTTTCTCTCTACATCTAGGGTTTTTCCTAAGTGATAACACAGAGTAATATGTCCTAAAGGAAGTTGGGGGCGAAGCCCCCAAAGTCTTCACAACAAATTCATAGGGGGCATAGTGGTTTTAAGACAAATATGAATCAATAGACTAAAGGGTGATGGCAAGAAAAAAGAGTAAAAAACAACAAGAAAACACCTAGTGCAGTGGTTCCAAGTGTAAACTAAATATAACGATATGCTACTCTAATTCAAGCAAACATGTCCTATCAAAGAAAAAATGACCTCTAGCCTAAAGGTGATCAAACTCCTCATACACGTCTTAATTATACTATTTGAGATGGCCTTCCAAGAGAATTATTACTTGATAGAATCTAATCACCTTAAACAAAGTTTTCTAGAGAAAGGTGGGATAGGGGACTAACTGCTTTCCCACAACAAGTCCTATAGGGTATCTTCCTAAGATTAGCCACTAAGGTTACCTTTGTCCCACGGTGGTGGTCAAATATTGAGCTTCTTTTTTATCACCCACTGCATGAAACTCCCTACCACGAGTTGGTTAACCTAGAGGAGAACCTCTCTCACTATTATCTAGCCTAAGTTCCTCAGAATCGGGCTTCTGATGCACTCCATCTTTGGATCGTGGATGGTGAAGGATTTTAGGCTCTCGAATATGTAAACTTTCTATATCTCAATGTAAGAGATATGTGGGTGTTATTGGAAGCCTATCCCACTGATTTACACCTAAATACAAATATTGTTTTGGCCCTAGTGCCCAAGTGGGCTTAATATATGTGAGTTATATTATTAAGGTGTAGTGTTTCAAGTGTTTTCTTGGCAGTGGTAACCACACTCGCGTTCACTTAGAGTGTGTGTGTGTGTGACAAATTTTTCAAGTGGATGAGTTAATTTATTATGTTTTGATGATGCTAATGCTGATAAAACTAAAGTGCATAAATTGTAGATAATACTGAAATTGAATAGTAAATAAATAGCCAATTAAGGCACACATCCCCCCACCCAAAAAGGAAATAAAGAAGCAAAAGAAAAGAAAGAAAAAAATAAAATCAAATACACACAAAATGGAAAAAAAATATCTAATGTCTAAGGGACTTGGATCTAAAGGAAAAAAATTGCAGAAAATGGTGCAGAAAATCAGTAAACAACGGAGGTGAAAATGTTGAAAAAAGATAGCAGAGAATATGGAGAAGTAAGGATACACAACGGGATCCTGAGGAGAAAAGTGCAACACAATATTCTAAATGGAATAAATTGTTTTAAATACCTATCTAAATGACTGCAAAAAAATGGAAAAAACATTGAAAAACAACGGCTGAAAATGTTGCTCACTAGACTCTTCAACTGAACAATTATCTTCCTAAATGATGGAGGTGTACTCTAAACCCTTCAAAGGTTTTTCCTTCCTCGATGAGAAAATACTAAGTTTATCTACACCTAGAGGTCGCTCAAGAAATAATAGGAACCCTACTCAGTACACATGCAAAAATCTCAGAAAAACTGGAAAAATATGAAAAATATTTTGAAAATTTCCAGATTGGGAAAACTGACCTAAAAAGTGCATTGAGTGAAGTTTCAGGGAAAGAAGTGAACTAGGCGCAAAAAAATGACAAAAAAGTGTACTCTATTCTTGATTCTCTCACTCGGAAGACTAGACCCAAATTGTCTCGTCTCTTGCACGGTTGGTCCCTATAACCTGTGGAAAGATGAAAATCCCCAATAGAAGAGGAAAAATTTATAGAAAATAGAAATTGAGAGGGCTAAAATAGTTGGAAAAACACTAAAAATAGCTAAAACAATAGTCACCAAGGTTCTGAATTAGTACACCAATGGAGTCACCATTTGTTAGTATGAAAATGTTTAGTATGTGTACCCAAAATGGTTCTCTTAACTAATTTGTCATAAGTGACCCTAACAAGAAAATATGCCATGCCTATGCTTCATATTTGCAATGAAAAACAAATAAAACCCATGCAACAAAAGATCATATGCAACCAAAAACATATTACGACAAAGATAAAAATGTAGCAACCCAATGGATCGTATCAATAAGAAAATTTTATTAATATAAATGATACACCTCATGAGGAGAACTTATAAAGTTGGGTCTATAGATCCCCCTCCGTGGGATGGGTCCTTTTGATTTCCTTATGCTTCAACGATATGTTTCTCTCTCTCAATTTGCAATGGGAAAAAACAAAATAGCTTGAACTCAAGTGAGAGCTCAAATGTGATGAGACGATAGTGGTGATGATGAGAATGATCATGGTGAAGAATGAATATAAAACCCTATAAATAACAACATATTGAGCGAAATTAGGAATTGAAAAATAATTAAATACTATTGACCAAATCAAAATCTAGCAGTTGGAAATACTTATTATGTTTTTAAAAAGGGAATAGATATTCAAAATGGTCAAATATATTTATTTAGAAAGTGGTTGAAGTAATTAAGAAATAAAAGTGATTTACTAATCACTTTGTGAGAATGAAGAAAGAAATAATTATTAAATAGTGGTTTAATGATTATCTCTTAACTAAGATATGGAATAAATAAGGAATAATAAATAAATAGTGAGTTATTTAGTTATTCCAATCTGATTAAGTCAAATTTTATTAATAAATGATTATGAAATAATGATTTAAGAATTATTTCTAAATAAAATTAAATAAATAACAATTTATTTAATTATTTTCATGGGTTTTTTGAATTTTTAATGAGAAATAATTTATTTATTTATTTATTTATTTATTTATTTATTTATTTATTTTTTTTTTTTTTTTTTTTTTTTTTTCTGAATAAGACTATTTATATTATATGGTACATAAAATACATATCAAAACTTCCCCGCTGGAATTGCTATGCTAGCCAATGCCGACGAGTATAGAGTTCAGAAGCACAAAAATAGAATTTCCCCAAAAGGGGAAACCAGTCCATGAATTGTTGCCCCGAGTGGGGAAACCAGCATGTTCAGTCATTATCCAAAAATTGCAAGTACTGAGCAGGAAAAACATGAAAAATGAGAAATTAATCCTAGAAGATGTAGGTAACCTCCCGAAATGAGTTCAATGGCGACGTGACATGCTATTGGTCATCAGGAAGAGGCTATCCTATGATGAAGCAGCCGTATTCATCAGAGGAGTCATCTTCATTCTTTAACGGTTTTACCAAAGGCTCCGGAGTGTTAGCTGAATGCACACCTAGCTCCTTCGTCGTGCCATCTGCCGCCAAGATTTCACTGCCTTCACTATTGGAGGAGCATGTGGCTGTCTTGGTGGGCAATGAAGTGGATTTATTGGATAGTTGAGGTTGCGAGGAAGAGATGGTGGATTTTCTGAACCTTTTGCGAGGACGAGAGCCGGTAGAGCTTGCAGCCTCCTGAAAACTCACAATGAGAGTAACAAAGATGAGTGGAGGGACTGGTGCTCTATAGGAATCGAAGCGGAGCTGGGAGGATCCCAAATTTTCCTCATCGGGAGGGCTACTACCATAATCACAGTTGGACATGGGAGGGCAAGAGGGATGGCCTCTGCCATGGCCTCGTCTGCATCACATTCTATGCCTTTGAGGCATGGCTGAGCAGGAGGGCGAAGGAGCAGGGTGGGGGCAGGCAGAGAGGAGGCAGAGGCCTCAATCAACAGCAAAGGTGGAGGATGGAGGAGCTCCTAACCAGGGCAAGTGAAATGAAGCGTGAGATTGAAATTGGGAGAGAAGGCAGGAGATAAAGAGCCAAGTGCCATGGAAGAGCGAGAAGACCAGCAGGCCGAGCAATATTTAAGGCACACAGCAGGAGGATAAATTCCCACGGCATGCGAAGAAGCATTGAATTTATGAAGGCGAGGACGAAGTCCTTGCACGTTCATGTGGTTGCAACATGTGTCGTGCGGAGGAGCTACCACATCCATGAGGCTAGTAATCACCCGCATCCGGCATAATGAGAAATAATTTAGGAAAAATGGTTTACTAAATTATTTCATATGGTGAAAGTGGATTTACCATGGTAGAATTAATCATAAACAGTGTATTTTGATCCATATAATAAGAAACGGCTAGGTAATCAATTTTTTGGTGAGAGTAAAGATGTGGATGTGTATCCCCTACATTTACTCACCTACAAATTAACTTTCTCCATGCATTTACTCACTGTTAGTTTGAGGATCTACTAGCAGATGATGCACTCAAGTATTGTGAGCATCTCAAGGAGATAGATCCACCTTTTTATGGATTTTGGAGGGAAGCAACCCTATTTCCAAATATTTTTCCCCTCAGTGATTGTTTTATAAATAATGAATCGCAATGGCTCAATATGATTTGAACTTTTGGAGAATATAGAGACTACTAAGAGCTAGGAAGTTGTACTTGTCATTTTCATTCCTTTTATCTTGTACTTAAGAATTTATTTCTATTAATGAGAAGCCTTATGTTATCTTCAATATCATTTTTCTTTAGGGGGCTAACTCCCCTTCGGTTAGGGCCCATCCTAGAGTCTCTAGTATCCCTCTTTTATGTATTTTATTAATGCATTTTCTTTCGTGCCAGTATTTCCTTCCCTTTCTAGCAGAATTTTTTTATAAGAAAATTCCTCATGTAGGTCTGTCAATCACCTCTCTTGTGGGAAGTATGGTGGGAGATATTTTGTTGGCAAGCAAAAAATATATATGTATTCTCTTTCTAAAGTAGTTACATCTCTGCTTAACCCTCTTTTTGCATCTTTGTTTTCTACAAATTGGAAATTGGTTTAGAAATTTTATTTAAGCATGGGAAGAACAATATCTTCTGTTTTTAGGTCCTATTCATACTACAATATAGATTAATTTTCAATGCACTAGTAAGATCTTAAAGAAAACTAAACTCATCCTTTCTTTTTCATTTCGTTTTTCTGCAATTTGCATTATTAGCATGCTCTATATGTTTAGCAAGATTGAGTAACTTTTGTGGTGTGAAGGTCCTAATATTATATTACAGGGTTATCACTATCATTTAAACACCTTATGATACCATCAGCTCATTAATTTATCTCACAAAAATTCCATCCAAAAGTTGTTCACCGAGAGTTCAATTCTAGTTTGTTGAAGGCCACCATGTATTTTCCCCGGTGCAAGACGGGCCCCTCAAGGGCACTAAGCCTGGAAATGAAATCATACAACCTTATTATGACTTCCATTACCATTTACCACCTTCATATCACATTTTTAACCTCATAATTCTCACATATTCAGTCTTGTAGAAAAACACGACAATCCTATTACATCTTGTAGCAATATTGTAACATCTTGTAGAATCATGTAGAAGCTCTCCAAACTTCAATATAATTGTCCTTAAAGATTTGTTTTTTCCTCCTAGACCTTAATAATGTCCCTTAGGCTCTAAAACCATTATTGGGGAAGACTAAAGGCCACTTAGGACTTTTCTTTCCACCACTGCAATTCATTTATGCAACTTGGGTTAGTAAACAAGTTCATGAATTGAATAAAATCGTAATGATTTACATTATTACTTTATGAAGCACTTAAGGAAATTTGTTACTAGGATATAATATCTCTTGAATAGAATTATTCAAGTTTTATTTCATGCTCTTTACTTTTTGCAATTTATATTAGGCTTGCTTTCTTTGATGCTTCTTAATTTAGGGTTTCAATTTCAATAATTGTTATTTCTCAAGCTAGGTTTCCCTTGATGCAACATTTACATTTTGAAAATAGATTAATCTCTACATTATCAAATTAGATTATATTTTACATTTCTCCAAGTAGTTGAAAATTTACATTCGTATAAGTAGGTTAGCCTTTACATTTTAGTAAAGTAGATAACATTTACATTTATGCAAATAGATTAACATTTCCATTTCTGCAAGTAGTTTAGAAATTTCCTTTTATGAAATATCTTTTTCTTGAAAATCTAGATTCAGTTGATAGATTTGTTTCTATATACCTTAGTTTGGTCGATTTCCTCAAATTAAATTAAGTAGAGCTTAAACGGTTGTGAATATAGTATCTCCACCTTTTAAGTTTGTATGAACCTTCGGGTGATCATTAAAGTTGGAAGCCTTGGAAGTTATAACATTCTTGTTACAATAATGGGGCTCAAAAAAAAATGTCAATGTCAATAGATCAATATTAAGATCATAGACTAAGGGATATACATCAAGTTTACATATTAAGTATAGAAATCAATATCGTTTCAAAAAACTCAAATCACTCTTGTCAATATAATTTCATTGTCACACTTGGTGACAGAGCACACATCTATATCTTGATATCATATCAATCCTAAACCAAACGAAATAAATTAGATAAATATGAGAAACGATATTACTTGACTCCAATACTTGATATAATATTCAAATGACTTCCAAAGGATAAGTTTATTTATTTAGATCTTAGAGCATGAATATAATTTTGGATAACACACAAAGATACACAATATTATATATCATAAGATTTAACAAAGAAGAAAATTAATATCAAATATAAACTTGTATGTTTTCATAGATTACATAAAGTTACCCTATGTACATCCACATATAATATTCGCAATTATTAGAAAAACAACACACAATGAAATGTTTTAGGAGATAACACATACATCGAAGTAAACATTCAAATTAATATGCATAAATAAAAATTATATAAAATAGATTAGGAACAAAACCTTGTGAGGGTCCCTTCTCACAAGTAGCACCTAGTTAAGTTGATACCACAAAAGAAGAGAGATCATAATGGAAACATTAATTCAACCAATCTTATATTTGTTAGAACTGGATTACAACATACCTTCTAGAACATGGAAAATACACACTATACCATAGAGTTTGAAATAGAAGTATGATCATAATCTTATTATTGACTACCCAACTAGACTATCATACTAATGTTTGGTTCTATATATACAAGTATTACATCGAGATATAATTTTGAAAGGTCAATTTACAATGATAAGGTTTGAATCCCTAGTCTTGGAACAAGGCTTCTCAAAGTGACCAAAATACAAAAAAAATATCTTCTCCCACTCTATAACCTTTGTTATGCTAATCATAGGTGTAGTGATTTACCATATCCCAGTTATACACTAGCCCATAACTGAAAAATGGTTTATTTATGGATCCACCACTAGTCCATGCACAATGGAATCATTGATACTTTGACTTAGCCTCAGGGTTCCTTGGAGTCTAAGTGCAGACCAAGGGGAAAGATATCATGTTGGAATCTATAACTCCAAATCCCATGAGTTATATTATTGCGTGGATGTTCACAGATATATTAAACAATGACCTCATGGTTCCCTTGGTACCTGAATATTCTTGTTGTTGGCCAGTGAAAGAGGTATGAAATTACTATGTATTTACTCATTCTTTTACCATAGATATACTCCTGTTTGACTTGGAAATTTAATTTATCATAAGAATTACAATAGAATTGGAAAGGTTTATGTTTAGTACAAAAATATGACTAAAGGTTACTTTTTGATTGACAAACAGGAATTCAAAGAGGTGAACAACTATACCAAAGGCGTGGCTGAGAATAATCTAACTGCTGCTCCATCAGCATTGAACCATATCCAGCCAAAGGCAAGGAGATCTGAATGAATAGCCCATAAAAGGCAGGGGACAACTCGGCCTCAGTCAGAGTAAACAGGATGATGACTAAACGAAGAAGAGCGAATCCCTCAAGATCTTTCAATCCTGAGGGATCGCTGTTCAAACTCATCTTATTCCTTGATTGGTCTGTCGAGATTTGATATATAAAGCCATGTCCTTTAGTGACAAAGGGATGATTGTTGTTGAAGTCAGTGAGTTAGTCGAAAGACTTTATGTTCAAACATTTTCTCTGTAATATAATGCTTTATTAATGTTGAGCCCCAAAGATGTCCTTTCCTTTCACCAAATTTCACTTCATTTCCTTTGTCCTTTATCAATTATAGGCTTAAAATATCAATAGGATTGATTAAATTAATTTTAAGAATGCATACAATAACTAAATTTCTATACTTTTATGGTTTTGTTGTCGTAGTGATTTTTGACTAGACTTAGCTACAGAATGCAGCCATTCTGTAGCTAGTCGCATATTCGCAGCTATCCTTATGTTCACACAGGTTATAGGTGTCACTTAAAGGAAAAATTCATATTTTTGAATTCCAGAACTCACCTACATCATTCCTTGCCCTCTACGAAGTCTGAGAAAAAATCTACAGGTGGTTATGCACGTGGAGGAAACCAAAACTAAGAAGTAGACTTCTACCAGGACAAGGACTCTACAGATGTCTTCAGCAAAGTACGAGGCCTCAACAGGAGTTCTAATTTGACTTTAATTGAAAAATACACTTATCCCTATTTCTTTTCAATGATAGTTATGTATTTGTTTTATAAGAATAGCTCGGTAAACCGAGGGACAGTTAGATAGTTGATGTTTTGTTGTTAAGTTATCCAAGACTGTGATACTCTGTTTCTGAAGCGTTTTATTTTAATGAAAGAAGTACAACTTTAATGCATGATCTGAAGAAATCTTGAGGATATTCCTATGCAAATCCGATGGTAGAGGGCCCCTACTGTCTGAAAGGCTTTGTGCATAGTTTTTAGATAAGTAACTTTAGCTCTGTTTCGTTCTTAATGTAGGCAGTTTTCTGAACTTCATGTTTTATGCTTACTTACATCGAATAGTGCAGTCAATATTGTTCTCATGAATTGTTCCAAAATATCACTAACACTAAATGAGATAGAGCTGTAGTATTTCGAAGGCTAATTGCATATTGGTTCAATTCTGTTCATTGCATTTCAAGTTTTATTAGCTAGTTGTATTCTAGTTCTGTTAAATTCGACTTAAAGGCCTTCATTATTTACAAACTTCTCTTGTTCTTAGTCTCTTCTAACACATTATTATCATATGGAAAAGAATTAGTAATATCATTTTGAGGTCTTGACTGTTTTGCAATTTCTCATAATTTTACAAATAGCCTTTTTCCAAAGCTATTCCAAGAGATCTCTAACCCTTGAATGAGGCTTAATAGTAACATTTTGAGTTGCAGAATGGGTTGATTTTAGTGTCATAAGTTAAATTAGCATAGGGTTCCTTACTATGTTGCAGATAATCTTTTCTCAACGTGTTCCAACAAATTTCTAACTATGGATGAGATTTTCTCTGTGATATTGTAAGTTGTTGTTTACTTAAAAGAACCTCATTGCATCAAAATTATCCTTTTCTCAAGTTGTTCCAACATACCTCTAATGAAATGAATTGGACTGAGTTAATGTTATGAGTTACTTTCCTTGTCAAGCTTTGCAATTGGTGAATTAGCATTTTCTGTTCTTAGGTACCATACATAGTTTAGAGTAGATTTTTCTCTGTTTTTGTGTGACCCATAATTTCTCTTTGCCAACCATTTAGTTCTTTTCCTCTTAGCACAAAAACACAAAAAAACCAAAAACACTAAACACAACGAAGTAGGAAGAAGATACCTAGGCACATATAGTGCACTTCACTTCAACAGTTTACTAGCCTTGGTTGACAATTTATGACATCAATCAGGGAATGCCTATGCCGAGCACATTTTGCCGTTGTTTAAAGGAATCAGTAGCTCTGTTTTTGCCTTCAAAAACAATGACATGTGTTGAGAAAGACCAAGGGTAGATTCATAAGAATCCTAAGCTTGATTCTAGAACACCATTTTGTTCTTACCCCCAAGACCATCTAAAGACACTCTAATCTCAACATCAATATCCCACCCTGCACTGAATGTTAAAATCCCCACAAGATCGTACACATCGTAGAGACCTTCCACATAACATCCACTAAACCTGCTTTAAGAAGATTCAAAGACCTCTGCTAGGAGACTCATACCTTTTCCACTCTGCTGCAGAATAATCAACTATAAGGGGCATTGGCGGGGGAGGAGGAGTTCTTTAATGAGAACAGCTACTATTTGGAGGGTAGAGGAGGAGGAGAGGAGAAGGAGGAGAGGTGCCTAAGGAGAATAGCAGAGGTGAAGAAGGAGGCAGAGGAAGAGGTAGAAGAGAAATGGGAAGCTCTTTTGGGTTTCATATAGTAGATGAAGAAACTAATGCAACTATGAAAAAAATTTCGCCCTCTGTCCTTCCAAAATTTTATGGACTCAAAATTGAAGATCCTGAAACCTTTCTATTTGAATTTGAAGTCCTATGTAGAACCTATGATTACTTACAAGATTCCCAAAAACTTAAACTATTCCCTTCAACATTGAAAGGAGCAACATTAAAATGGTTTATGAGTTTGATCAACAGTTCTATTAGGAATGGGAAGACATGAACAGACATTTATAGAGGTTTTTGGTCATTGGTATGCCAACCATAACAACCATATGAGGTTAAATGGTACAAAAAAGGATGAAAATATGGAAGATTTGTTGGAAAGGTTTAACTATAACATCAAGAGAGAAAAATGGAAAACTTAGACCAAGATACTTTGAAAGCTCTCTTGTTGAAGAAAATTAGGAATGAATGGTTAGATATCCTTAATATGATGGGAAAACAAGATATATCTCAACTCACATTACCTGAAATAGATGAATTATGTATCAACCTTTCAAGAGGGAAATCTAAAACTTTAAAAGAACCAAGAGACCCTACTCTTGCAAGGGAAAGTAAGTCTTCTTCTGGGACAGTAAGTAGGGTAGAAATAGGAAATATGCTTGATGAATTCAAATCTGACATTTTAGGGAGTCTTAGTGAACAAATAGACACCCTTAAGTTACAAAACAAGCAAAAATATGAATCTGATGCCTTAGCAATATTTTGTCCCAAATGTAGTATGATGTTTTGGAGAGAGATGTCTTTGACATGCAATAGTAGAGACTTGTGTAATTTGTTCAGAAAAACATGAGACCAAGAGTTTTCCTTCACTTCCTAGTCTTAAAGCTATCTTTCAAGAAGAAACCCCTACAAATTCCACAGAATCTCTCAATTTTGTCTCTAGGAGGCCTTGGCAAGGACCTCAAACACAAGGATTCCATGATCAGCTGTATAATCAACCCCCACCAAATTGGAATTCTTGGCAGCAACCTTGGCCCCAATTCAAAAATCAATCTCAAACTTGGGCACAAGGAACACAAAATCTGTATGGAAGATACTCTCAGTACTATCAATATCCACCATATCCACATTTCCCTCCTCAAAAAAATCCTCAAAATCCACAACATCAAAATCCACCACTTCCATTACCATTTCCTCAGTAAACAAATCAGTTACCTGCCCAACCCATACCAAACCCCAACAATAAAAATCCTCAGAACACATACATGATAGAAGGCCAACATTTTCCAACCTATTTGATTACTCCTTTAGACCTTAATGATGTTCAACTTAGGTCTGGAAGAATACTTGAAAAGAAGAAACCTTCTGTAATCATACAAGAGCAAAACAACTCTGAGGAAGATTCTCTACGGGTAAATAAAAGTCTTGAAGAGAACACATCTTTTCAAGACCCAAACATTGAAAAATCAAAACAAAAAGAACCAATAATTTCAACTCCTATATTAGAGCAGCCATCAACATCTACCTCTACACATCCCTTTCCAGAAAGATTACAAATTGATAGGGGTGTAGAAAAACAAATTATGGTGCCTAATTATGATTTCCTAGATGAGCTAAGGAATGTTTGTATTAAGATCCCATTATTACAAGCTATCAAGGAAATTCCAATTCTAGCAAAAACAATAAAGGAGTTGAGCATGAAAAAAACAGGAAAAAGAATCAAAGAGACAAATAAAATTCAACTGGCAGGAAAAATAGCAGATATCATGATGGGTAAGATTGCCATTCCAAAGTATCTAGACCTAGGAAATCGAGTTGTTAAGATACACATCAATGGAACTGAGATCCAAAACACACTTATTGATTTAGGAGCAGCAATCAATATCATGAGTAGACAAATCATTGATAAACTAAAGCTTCCTAATATTCTTTTTACACCCACATTATTACAATTAGCAGACAGATCTGTGATCAAACCTGATGGGGTAATAGAAGACATTCCAGTGTCCCTAGATTCTTGGGAGTATCCTATGGATTTTATGATCCTAACTCCTAAGAACAATCTAGGGGGGCATCTTGTTATATTAGGAAGACCTTGGTTAGCTACAGCTGATGCTTTCATTAGTTGTAGATCCGGTGATATGTACATCTCTGATGGTAGTTCAACCAAGAAATTTACCTTGTATCCTCCAGCAAAAACAATTACATAATTAGATGATACTCAATGGATAGAGGATGAAGAAGACATACAACCTCTCTTCACAATTTCAGAAATTAGTGAAGATAGCCAGATTCTGAATACCTTAGTAAAACTTGAATCCTTCGGAATACAAGCCTGAACAATTTCCAAGAAGAATCAAAACATTGGGTTTTTATCACTTTAACCGAAGAAGCAGATAATCTCTTTACTCCATGGAATTTGTTAAAATGTATAATTGAGATATTTGCAAACTTTAAACAACAAGAACCCAGAACCTAGAGAAATTCTAACAACTAACAAGAAAGCTAGTCAAGATATTACAGAGACATTCTTCTGCATATGCATGGGAGTACACCGATATGAAAGGGATAACCCCTAAGACTTGCACTCATCACATCTACATAGAGGAAAATTGTAAACCAATCAGACAACCTCAGAGACGGATGAATCCAAATCTTAGGGAGATTGTTAAAGAAGAATTGCAGAAATTGTTAAATGTCAAATTTATCTATCCCATTTCAGATAGTCAGTGGGTTTCTCCTTTGGTAATTGTGCCAAATAAAAATGGTAAATGGAGGGTATGTATTGACTACCGAGAATTAAACAAAGCTACTCTTAAAGATCATTTTCCCCTACCTTTCATAGATCAGGTGTTAGATACCTTAGCTAGCAAAAAGTACTTCTCATTTCTAGATGGGTTTAGTGGTTATAACCAAATTCAAGTGGCACTTGAAGATCAAGACAAAACCACATTTACCTGTCCTTGGGGTACCTATGCTTATCGAGTATTTCCATTTGGACTATGCAATGCACCTGCAACATTTCAAAGGGTAGTACTAGGAATATTTTCAGATCTAATACATGATTGTGTAGAGGTATATATGGATGATTTCACAGTTTATGGAAACACATTTGAAGAAGCCTTAACAAACTTGGAATTTTTTTTAAAAAGATGTAAAGAAGAAAATATTTCACTAAGTCATGAGAAGTGTTTTATGATGTTTACTGAAGGAATTGTTTTGGGGCATCACATTTTAGGGGATGGGATTAGAGTTGATGAGTCAAAAGTTGAAGTCATCTCTAACTTATCTGTTCCAAGTTGTCAAAAGGATGTTAGGAGTTTTCTAGGATTTACAGGATATTATCGAAGGTTTATAGAAAACTTCACCAAGATAGCATCTCCACTTTTCAAATTACTTACCAAATACTGTGAATTCAAGTGGAATCTTGATTGCCAGTTAGCCTTTGAGACCCTGAAAACAAAAATCTCTGAAGCACCTATTTTAAGGGGACCTAACTGGAAGTTACCTTTTCATATTTCAATAGATGCCTCAGATACAACTTTAGGAGCAGTATTGGGACAAAAAGACCTGATTCCTTATGCCATCTACTATACAAGTAAAAATTTGACTCCTTCAGAGTTAAATTATACTGTAACTGAAAAAGAGTTCTTAGCTGTTGTTCATGCCATAAATAAATTTAGACACTATATAACAGGCTATGAAACTTTTGTTCACATAGATCACTCTGCAATTAAATATCTAATGAAAAAATCAATTACTAATGGCAGAGTCATAAGATGGTTATTGCTTTTATAGGAATTCAACATCACCATTCTAGATAGGCCTGGGAAACAAAATATAGTAGTTGATTTAATATCTAGACTCCAAAACATTAAAGACAATACTCTAGTTGAAGATCAATTCCCTGATGAATATCTTTTTGCAATTTCTACTCAAACTCCTTGGTTTGCTGACATTGCTAATTATTTAGTTTCAAGGAAATTTCCTTCAATAATGAATGCAAGAGACAAAAGAAAGATCATTTATGACAGTGCAAAATATTCATGGGTTGCTAATGAGTTATACAAAACAGGTCCAGACTTTATCATTAGGAGATGTGTTCGAGAAGATGACATGCCTGAGATTCTTAAGGCATGTCATGATGAACCTTGTGGCGGACACTTTGTTGATAAAAGGATAGCTTATAAGGTCCTTCATTTAGGATACTATTGGCCATCCATTTTTAAATATGCTAAAGATTATGTCAAAATGTGTGACAGTTGCCAAAGGGTAGGGAAACCTTCTCCTTCGGGTGAGATGCCATTGCAGCCTCAGGTACATATTGAACCTTTTGAGAAATGGGCTTTAGATTTTGTAGGACCTATTAGTCCTCCATCAAGACAAAAGAAATATATATTATTTTGCACTGATTATGTTACCAA
The DNA here is from genome assembly GCA_034641835.2 of Pinus albicaulis. Lineage (NCBI taxonomy): Eukaryota > Viridiplantae > Streptophyta > Pinopsida > Pinales > Pinaceae > Pinus > Pinus albicaulis. The sequence goes on from CM076581.1 coordinate 1,257,915,005, forward strand.
GTGGGTAGAGGCCAAGGTGTTACTTTCTGCTACTGAAGCATCTATAGTTAATTTTATTTTTGAGGATATTTTTACTCGTTTTGGTGTCCCAAGAGAAATTGTTACAGATTAAGGAGCTCAATTCACATCAAGGCTTATGGAACAAATGATGGAGAGGTACAAAATCAGACACAGAAAATCTACTCCCTATCATCCACAAGCAAATGGTCAAGTGGAATCTACTAATAAGTTCATTGAAGGGATCCTAACAAAGACTGTTCATTTACATAGAAGAGATTGGGCAGACAGGCTTCCTGAAGCCTTGTGGGCCTATAGAACTACATGGAGAAGCATAACAGGTCATACTCCTTATGAACTTGTTTATGGAAAACAAGTCTTGTTTCCCATAGAGTTTCAGATTCAAACTTTTAAAATGGCAGTCCAGCTAGGACTTGATCTAACATAAGCACAAAATCATAGATTGGAGCAGATTAATGAATTGGATGAGATCATACAGGATGCAGTCCAGAGAACAAATATAGCCCAACAGCAGAGGACTAGATGGCATGATAAGTACATTAAGGAAAGGAAATTCAAAGAAGGTGATTGGGCCCTCTTGTTTGATTCAAAGTTCAAAGATTTTCAAGGTAAATTCCAAACACATTGGCTTGGGCCATATGAAATTGTGAAATTTTTTGACAATGGAGCAATAAAAATCAGGACAATAGATGAAGATGAGGTCACTTTTCTTGTAAATGGTCATAGATTGAAACTGTATCATAAGCCACTTTCAAGAGAAGAATTTGTCAAGAGATTCCAAGAGAACAGTGATGTGAAGTTAATGAAGAAGAATCCTTCTTCTTCATCAACTTAATTGTAATTTTTGAATTCAGATGCATGAAAAAAAATAAAAAAAAATAAAGTATAAACATGAAAACTAATCACTGATTAGCATGTTTATACAGAGACTATAAAGTGAAAATCAGAATCCTTCTGACACTTTATCTTTTCAAATTTGTTCTTTTCCTGCAAGAAGCTATCACAAAATCATAAGTGCAGGCCCATTTTATATATCATATTCCACTTATGATCCATTTCACTCCAGCATGTCTCACTTCATTCATATTTCATTCACTCCATTCATCCATATGTCATCCACTCCATTCCATAGTCCACCTCATTTTCATTTCATATTTTTAAATTTGATCTCTTTCTGCAATTGAGTATTACAAATCATAAGTTGTAGGCCACTTTTCATATTTCATTCCACTTCACATTTATGATCCATTTCATTCCATCATATTTCACTTCACCCATGCTTCATTCCACCATATTTCATGATCCATTTTATTTCATTTCATACTACATTCCATTCATGTTTCAAATCATTTCATTCCATGTTTCAATGTTTTTATAGGTATATTCTGCAGCCATACATTCTGCAGCCAGATATTCTGTAGCCAGACATTCTGTAGCCAGATATCCTGTAGGCAACTATCCAGCAACCACTTGTTCAGTAGAAAATTGATCCTGCACACCTATGTCAACAAGAAAAATTAAAGGGATTATGAAGATTGAAAGATCAATGATTTTCAAAGGAAGACAAAGCATATTAAAAACCACAAAAATCAAAAGAAGGGCTAAGGTAACTTGTGAAATTATTATGATAACAGATTATGAAAGTTATAGTATGGTTAATTTATATGTATATATGTAGGTTTCATAAATTTATTTTGATTATTCGTATTGATCAAGCCTATCATAAAATCCTTGGACAAATCCCTTCCATTCCGCCATATCAAATCATCATTTATTAAAAATTAACGGTTAGTACTTGAAGTGACCTATTAGGTCACGTCACTAACCCGAAGTATTCAGTGGTGATTTTGAAATTCCCACGATATTTCTCCGCGGTCTTTTACTCCATGACAACTCTCAAACTCATTTATTCGTGTGATTTACCCTCACCGTATTTCACTCATTCCATATCCACTTCATGTCATTTTTCCCGTAGCCAATTCTTGTTTGTAGAAACAGAGAAGTTATCTTTGGGGTGAAAACAACCCTTTACAGCCATTTTTACCTTGAATAGGAGATCAGTAACGGAGCAGTAAATTGAAGATTGAGAAAAGAAGCCATGGGACTCATTGTAAGGTCTAAACCAGTTAGAACCAAATATCTAGAAGGTTACCCACAAATTAGAGAAATGTTACAGCAGGTTGGATGGCTACAGTTTTTGGAGAAGTTCAATGGATTTCATAAGGAGGTCACCAAGTCATTTTCCTGGTCATTCAACGGGTCAGAAGTTGAAATAGGTGATGTCAAGTTCATTATCACAGAATCCTTTATAGTAGAAACAACAGAGTTACCAAGGCAAGGTGAACGATGGTTCAAACACAAGGAATTTCACAATGAAGCATGGAGGCAGATGCTAAAAACACCAGGTATGGATATCTCAGTTTTTAAGAAAGGCATTCCTAGTTCAGCCTTAAAGAATAAATGGCGAAATATGTTGCTAATTCTGCAAAAGTTTATAACTTGTGAGGGAAGGTTTGGCACCCTATATGTTTATCACGTTCGACTTATGATGCATTTTCTAGATGAAGAAATCAATTTACCCTTTTTCTTACTCCATAGCCTAAAGAGGATGGCTTCTAATGTCCAAAAAAGGGTTCAATTCTTAGAAACCACCTTGTATCACCATGGCCTAGTTAAAATCCTAATTGAGCATCATTTGAGAAAGGTGGGAGACAATTGGGATGAGTTCCTCTTGAGGAATCACTTTGAAGAACCTAAAGAAACTCCATCTGAAGGAAAACTTGCAAGAAGAAGTAGGAGAGGAAAAATTTCCAAATCTGTTGAAATTAAAATAGGTAAATCCATACAAGAATACAGTGAGGAGATTATCTCTGAAAAATTGGCTGAAATCAAGAAACAACTTAAAAAGGAGAAGATAATAAGAAAGTATGCCAAGGAGAGAGGTGAGGGACCATCTAAACTAAGAAGAAGCCATAGGCTTAGAGGCATATTGAAGAAAACAGGGGTTAAGAAAACGGGAATCATAAATATTGAGGATGAAGAGACACCAACTGATAGATCTCCTCAGTACTAGTACGAAGAGGATCTTGATAGAGGAACTCCGGAGGTAGATCCAACATAACAACAAATCTATAATTATGTTGAGTCATTGGAAAAGAGAGCCTCAGAAAACAGAGGAAGAACTCCTAGCCCACAAGAGTCTTCCATTGAAGTGCTGAAAAGGGATAAATATGAACTGGAAGTACTTAATAGGCACATAAAAAATGAAAATGAAATCTTAAGGGAACAAGTCAAGCTGAAGAGTAACATGAACACAACTCTCTCTCTGCAAATGGAAAAATTGTACAAGGCTAGTGAGAAGCTGAAGAAGAAAAATAAAAAGTTGAGCAGGGCACTTATAAACCTGAGGTTCAAATTGGTCATAAGGAAGCCTAGGATGCCACTGAACATCAAGAAAAGCAGAAAAAGGAAGTTAGATGTCCTAGCAGAAGTTTCAGAATACATGGATTAATTGCATGAGGACATGCAAAAGCTTTGCAGTGGGGGTATGTTGAGCCCCAAAGATGTCCTTTTCTTTCACTAAATTTCACTTCATTTCCTTTTTCCTTTATCAATTATAGGCTTAAAAGATCAATAGGATTGATTAAAGTCACTTTAAGAATGCATACAATGACTGACTTGCTATACTTTTATGGTTTTGTTGTCGTAGTGATTTTTGACTAGACTTAGCTACAGAATGCAGCCATTCTGTAGCTAGTCGCATATTCCGCAGCTATCCTTATGTTCACACAGGTTACAGGTGTCACTTAAAGGAAAAATGCATATGGTTGAATTCCAGAACTCACCTACATCATTCCTTGCCCTCTACGAAGTCTGAGCAAAAATCTACAGGTGGTTATGCACATGGAGGAAACCAAAACTAAGAAGTAGACTTCTACCAGGACAAGGACTCTACAGATGTCTTCAGCAAAGTACGAGGCCTCAACATGAGTTCTAATTTGATTTTAATTGAAAAATACACTTATCCCTATTTCTTCTCAATGACAGTTATGTATTTTTTTTATAAGAATAGATCGGTAAACCGAGGGACAGTTAGATAGTTGATGTTTTGTTGTTAAGTTGTCCAAGACTGTGATACTCTGTTTCTG